>JARHVA010005106.1:1010000-1315619 GCA_037957365.1 Torreya grandis | reverse complement strand
ATAATTCAAGATTTTATGGATTGTTTGAGTTATTCTAAATACTTTTATAAGATGTATCTTAAGAGTGGTTACCACTAGATAAGAATAAGAGAAGGAAATGAATGGAAGAATGCCTTTAACATAAATGAGGGGTTGTATGAGTGGCTTGTCATGAAATGTTTTCTTAATAATGCCCCAAGCACATTTATGAGACTCATGAATTATGTATTAAATAATTTTAGTAGGTTTATGATTGTATATCTAAATGACATCTTGATTTACATCCCTAGTAAAGAGGAGGATATTCAATATTTGAGAATGGTTATGCAAATCTTGTATGAGGAGAGGTTATTGATTAACCTCAATAAATGTTTGTTAATGAAGATAAAACTTGTTTAATTTGGTTTTGTGATCTCTCAAGGTATTTTTAAGATGCTTAAATACAAGGTGAAATCCATCATTGAGTGGTTAATTCCAAGGATAGCCTATGAGGTAAGGATATTCCATGGCTTAGCTAGATTTTATAAGAATTTTATTAGAAATTTTAGTGATATTTGTGCACCCATTGTTGATACTATTAGAGGGGATAAAAGGAGGTTTATATGGATTGATATAACTAAGATAAATGTTCAATTTTAAAATAAACTAATAACATAACAGCTAGTGATGACACTTCATAATTTTAACAAGGTGTTTCAATTTGAGTGTGATGCAAGTGGAGTGGTCATTGGAGCTATCCTAGGTCAATAGGGAAGAAATTTATCTTACTTTATTTATAATTTAAATGATTCCAAGAAATGGTATTCAACTTATGATCTTAATTTCTATGCCATGGTTCAATCCCTGAGGAAGTGGAGACACTACTTAATGCCAAAAGAGTTTTTTATCTTCATGGATAAACATGCACTTTTGTCATAACCAACTAGCCAAAGCTCAGTCAAAGGAACATGAATTGGGTGGAGTAATTTCAAAAATTCACATTTGTCATCAAGTACAAGAAAGGACAAATAAACAAGGTAGTATATGCTCTAAGTAAGATAACTTTGCTTATTAGTGAAATTAAGCTTGAGATTGGAGGCATATAGTCACGTACATATTTATATGAAACAAATTTTAATTTTTTAAGATGCATATGAGGCTTGTAAGAAACCTAATACAAAAAAACATAGAGCCTTGGATAAATTATATGATTTAATATAGTTTTGTATTAAAAGTATTTAGTTTTGAGTACCAAAGAGTTCAACGAGAGATAATTTGATCAAGGAGAAGCATTGTGGAAGTTTGGTAGGACATTTTAGTCTTGATAAGACTTTAAATCAGCTTGGTAGTCACTAATATTGGCCTAGAATGAAAACACATGTGAGAAAAAATGTATAAATATTCAAAGTTTGTCAATATTCCAAGGGAAAGAGTATTAAATTAGCCCTATACCAGCCCTTATCAATACAAAAAGGCCTTAGGACTCCATTATCATAGACTTTGTCATGGGTTTGCCAAGAATTGAAAGAGGGAATGATTCTATTTTTGTTGTTGTGGACAAATTTTTCAATATGGCCCATTTCATACCTTGAAAGATAACCAGTAATGTTACTCATGTGTCTAATGTTTTCTTGAAGGAGGTGGTTAGACTACATGTAATACCATTGAACATTATCTCAGATAGAGATACCAATTTTGTAGAACTCTTTTTGAGAACCTTATGGAAGAAGCTAGGAACCAATTTAAACTTTATCTTAGCTTACCACCCTAAAAAATATGGCCAATTTGAGGTTATCAATAGAAGTTTGGGTAACTTGCTAAGATGTTTGACAAATGATAGTCCTAAATAATTGGACTTAGTATTACTACAAGTAGATTTTGATTATAATGACTCACCCAATAGAAGCATAAGAAAGAGTAAATTTCAAGTGGTGTATAGTATGCACCCAAGGGGAGTCTTTGAGTTGAGATACTTAGGAAAAATTGAGAAAAAAGTATTGAGGGAGAAGAGTTTTCCATTAACATGCAAGAGGTGCATGAGTAAGTGAAGAAGAAACTAGAGTTGATTCTGGAAAAGTACAAAAAACATGTTGATTTAAAGATGTCAGAGATCAATTTTAACATTGGAGATATGGATTTATATCACTTGAGGAAGAAAAGGTTTCCAAAAGGTGAGTGTAACAGACTGAAGATGAAAAAGATTGGCCCATAAAAAGTCATAAGAAAGTTTTCTAACAGTGCCTCTGAGATAGAGTTTACTATTGGAATAGGTATATATATTATATTAAATTTTTTATAATTTTTTCCATACAAGTAATGATATATCAAGGATAATATATTTTTAAGTCAAGACACAATAGTCTAAGAGTGGGCATATCAACTACCACAATCAAAACATGAAAAACTTGACCTCATCTTAAATAAGAAATTTGTAAAAGTTAAAAATAAGGTAAATATTACTATAAATATTTTTTAAAGTGGAAACGTAATATTTTATATGATTACACTTTAATGAAGACAAAAAACATCATCAATCATGGAGGTACTCTTGAATACCTCATGAACATGAGTTCATGAGTCAATTTCTTGTTCCTAAGGAGTATGATGCAAGATAATCACTCCATTTGATAAATTTTGGTTTGTTATTTTATTTTCATGTATTTATGGGATATTTATAGTCTAAATTATCCTTCATTATTCATTTATATTTATTAGGAGTTCATAAATTTGAATTTGAACTCTCTAGGCATTTTTCTGCCAAAATTCTAAACTCAAATTTTTGAATTTATTTATATAGTTTTATGGTCTTAATCATGTTTTTGGTAATTTGAAATGTTATATGTTGGTTTTATTAGGTTTATTATAGTTTTAATTATTTTTATTAGTGTTTTTACACATTTTTTGTCATCTTTGTTATATTTAAAAAAAAATTAATGTCGAAGAATGCAAACTATTCAAAGCATAAGCCTATATAGGCAGTAAACAAGATTCAGTTAGAAATTTTATAAGGAATTAAAATTTCATGAAGAGGATTGAGGTAGTAATTATTAAATATAATAATAATTTATATTTCTCTAATAAACAAGAAATAATTTTTAATTACATGAAGAAGACTAGCTGTCAAAAATTTTGTGTATGCTTGTGAAGAATATGAATGCCAATGATTGAGAACAACTCTTGGATAATATTGTTAATGAAATTATGAATCTTAGTAAGTGAAATAATTTTATAATATTTAATTATTTATATATTTTTAATTATAATAATTCATCTATAGGTGGATAAAGATAAACCTAAGCCTTAAGAGCATTATGTGTCAGAGTCAAGTTTCAAGTGATTTGAAAGGTCTCATTTGCTTATTTTCAATAACTTTAATGATTGAAATGGTATTGGAAAGTTATAATTAGGTTAATGGAATATTTATAATTCTTAGGTAATTGTTTAAAATATTGTATATCATTCCAAACTTCAAAATTTTCTTACATAATCCTATTCCTTATTTCTGAGTACTGTCAAGGTAGAAATTACAATTTTTGAGTTTATTTGGGATTGAAATGAGTTTTATTTCAATGAACATAGTTTATTAAGGTTGTAACATAACATATTTAATATTTTTTAGTCTTTTAAACATAAATTTTAGATTTAAATCATCATTCTTTCACCTCTTAGGCCCGTGCATAACCCTACCTAAGGTTTGTGACCATTTAGAGGTTTATCTATCTAGACATTGTCTCAAACCTTCAAATTGCACATGTAGATTGGTATTAATATTCTAAAGGTGAATAAAATGTTTCCTTATAGCATTGGCATGTGTGAATAATTTTATATCCTAAACTCAATTTTATAGTCTAAAAGCCCTGATTGAGGTGTAGTTTGGAGAAGGTCAGGTTGAGTTAGTCAATATACCATAACTTTTGGCTTATAAATTTTTTTAGAGAGATATATGCCCTTAATGGGTGTCTAAAAAAATGATTTTTTTATCCTGAACCCTTGTGTACTTATCAAACCAACTAAAAATATGATTTAGGAGGGTTACAAGGAAAGAAGGCAATTGGAGATAACTTGCATTTTTTTTGGTTAAATATCTCTACATCACTAATCTCTACTTAATATATTGTAAAAATCATGTAAAATATGCATCAAAATTGAAGCTTCCATACTATACACAGTTCCATGCTATAACATATCATCACAAGGAAATAATGTATAATGGCATGGTCCCATCAAACTTATAATAAAAAAATCACATCATCATAATTTAAATGATGACCTTATGGATATATATAATTATATACACATAAAATGAAAAGAGTTTAATGAGAAACTTGGGATGATCATATTAATTAGAACCTATAGCCATAAATAATGGTGTGTCACATATCATAAGTATTCCTTTAATAGGTAGACCTAGTATAACATGCACATCCTTTAGGGTGATGGAAACCTATAATATGTGTCCGTTCACCATCCATATAAATGTGTCTTTTATGCTCTCCCATTAATCAATGAATATCACTACCAACTCTATGCTCAATGGGACTCAACACATCCCCATGATCCAATGAAAGGCCAAGATGATTAAACATGATTTTTCCACATTTGATAGCTTGACTAGTTGATATGATAGAGAACTCACATTTACCATCCTCCATAGGTGTCTTTGTCTTTATAAATTATCAAAAAATAACACCTAGTTATATTTTGATAAAAAATATGAAATTGAATTTAAAAATAACTAAGTTTTTAAATTAAAATTAAAAATATCTAATATATCATCCATTTTCACTATCTCTCTATTGCATTGGCCATCTATAATTCATATTATATCAACCATGTATTTCACATGTTACTATTTTGAACATACTTATATTATATTGGCCATTTATTTTGATTATATGGTATTGATTGAATACTTGATCTATCAACCATGTTTTCATATTTTCCTAACTTATCAACCAAATACACAATATATTGATGATAAATTTAAACTTTAAACCATATAAACCATACTTTATAGCATTTTCCATCTATATCAACTCTTTTAATACCAAAATTAATAATAATAATATATCAACCACTTTTTTTATCTATATATACTATATATTCCATACAAAATGATATTATGATTTCTTAATAGTTCTCTTATATAAATATATTAGTTTTATTGTGTGGTATCATCCATTTGTATGATTTCCACATGCATAACTATATCATCCTAACTAATATAGTTTATTGATGGTGGGAATTCCTTGTTTTATCCCTAATAAATATCATTGGCCCTAAATTTTAAGTTCAAATTTTTACCCATCAACCTTCATAATTTTATTTAAATTTGGATGTTTGTGGGAGAAAATTCTGCTACACAGATTTGCCCTGGTGCCTATATTTACTAAATCTAGATACTGTAATTAAAATTGAGAAAACGACGTAATTAATGCATTATTTACCTATATGGATTATAAGAAAACTCCTATGTGACCTCATGCACTTCCACCTAGTCATCTTAGAGCCATCATCTCTCATCTCACTAAAAAATAATAATTAAAGCTCTTATTTTCCAAAAACAGAAATGGATAAATGAATATTTTATTACCTATTTATATTAAAAATTTAAAATTTAGAATTTTCTATTTATTTACCTCTAAATTTCATATTTTTCTCATATCTTTATTTTTTAGGTCATTTTTACAAACAAAACTAAGTGTTAGGATCTTAGAAACATATTATATTTTTAGGAGCTAACAAAAAATTCATGTAAAATTTTGGGGTTCTCTCTTATTATTTTTAGGTCTACTTATCTAACCACACAACTTAACACATTCCTCTAAATAAAACACACATAGAATCATATCTTCACTTCTCAAGTTAAGTGAAGTTGTACATTTTAATTTATTTACTTTTAGTTATTTCAACATTTATTTTTAGTTATGGTCTTTGCTATTTCTATGTATCTATCCAAAAGCACCATCCCACATTATATGATTGTCAAATGTGATGAGATTATGGGAGGGCATATATATACTTGATTTTTTCTCAATTATATCACTTTAATAACACTTTATCTTGTATAGGATACTTGGCACATCAATATCCCCAAGTACATGCCTTAAAGGGTGCTCTAAGAATGGGGTGGGATAGACTCGTGGTCCTTTTTGAGAGATGTTTGCTTATTATTTTGTCATACCTTTTTTACTATTAGAATGACCTAATTTGAGTCTCTTTCCATCTTAAATTTCCATATAATTTTCATTTAGCATTGAAAACCACCCTATGTTCCTATTATATCAACAAATCTAATATAATTTGTTTCATACTTGTTTCTTCTTGTAATGTATTGGCCTGCACAAACTAATGTTTAGTATGTCTTCTACCATTTATTCTAATTAGTCTAGCCAGTAAAGTATTGTGTGAGTTGACTTATTTCCATATATATTAGCTTGGATTATACCATCATCTTATATTTTAAGGTTATTTCTATGTATTGGTTCCATATATATAGGGGTCATACATCATTGCCAAATGTTATACCACATTTATATGTTTTGCTTACTAATGGATTTATGACATTAAGTACTAAAAGGAGGATTTAAAGGGTAGAGACTTATTATTAGAGGTTTAGTCTTGATTATGGAAGTTGAATAAGTGTCATATTCTTTGGAGCCCCCAACTAAGGATATTTAGTTCTTATTCTTTCCATTATAGGTCTTCAACCTACAACATCTCTTAAAAATTGACACATGAGCCAAATAGAGATACTGGGGCACCAATTGGTCCATCCAAAGGTAAGTATCTATTCCATAGTTTCTTTCCACTATTTACTTAGTATATTAGATATATAATTATTCATTTCTATAGTGGATGTATTATTTATCATTGTTTATGCTCCTTATAAAATATAAGCTAGCATAACTATAGTTTTTCTTAGAATTTCCATTTATCACTTAGGTTGCATAGACCACCCAGTTTTTGACCATTTAACTAATTATCTTATTATTACTTTAAAACTTATAGATATCCTAGATCTATGTCACCCTTGTTAGTTACTTCCTTACATGTAGATTCCTTATTATATGCTTGATACACCCATTTAAAAACATTATTAAAATCATTTATATATATTTAATCCTAGTGACAACTATAATCCATGTTATAGGCTTAGGATTTGGAACCCTTTGTTCTTGAAATTTGAGTGTAGATTACACTCTACCAAGTGTATTGTTATTTTAGGTAATTACCCACCATTCCAAGTATATGTAATATCTATTGTTATGACCTTATTTATATCATAGTATATTGAGAGAGAGAGAATTATTAAATGCCACCCTACCCCATGAATACAAAAATTAGATTACTCTGATTAACTATATTTCAAAAAGGAATGATTTTCAACCAATTCAAGATAAAATTTATGTAGATATAAACCCAAATTATCCCATATATTTTTGTATAATTCATAGGAAAACCCATCAATACTAGGAATTTATCAATATCAACCTATATGAACACCTCATGAAGATATTAAATATAATGAATCTTAATTCATATCACTCATTAAACTTCTACTAATTTGTATGGAAGAAATTGGATGCATATGTTAAGATAAAGTTCTTATTTAGGTATGGATGGTTGGGCCATAACCACACCATCATAATGAGACATGAAGGCTTGTAGAATTTTAAGAATATGTGTAAGACAATATCTATATTATGAGATAGATTTCACATAGTTAGCCTCTTTCTTAGAGTGTAGGAGATAAAAAAATCATATTGAATTTCTATTCTCAAATTTTATCTAGTGCTTGTGAGCAACGATTAGAGATCCCTAATCTTGATAATGTTCATCCACTTTGAGATTATGTTTCCACAAGGCAATTTGATTTTGAAAATATACATTGAAAAGTGATAGTTTTAGTTCTTGTGAATGTAAGTTGATTTAATAGTGTGAGCACATGTGTACTATGTGTTAAAATACAACATATTTTTGACCATAAATATAGTGAAATTTGATAATATTACTAGTGGCATTTTCCCACTAATTAGTCCAACCAATTGATTTGGAGGGTTGAGGAATAAGATTACAATTTTTGATAAGGAGTTTTTGTGTCTAGGAGTGATGAAGGTGTCTGTTATTGAGATAGAACTAAGATTTAGAATTATTTATCTGAGGCACATATAATTCAAATTAAAATTTAATTAGAAGGTGGCTTGAGAGCAAAGCATATATAATAGCAACCATAAGGCGATCAAAATGATTGAAAAGAGAGAAAATGCATTATTCTAAAATAATATCAAAACCTAATAGTTTATTTACTCTATGAAAGCCTTGGTGGAATTCAGACCAGATGAACCAGTGTGAGATAGTAGGAAGGTATTAGTGGTGGTTGGGATCAAATAAAACAAGTTTATTGTGTATGTAAAACCATAGATATCTTTCACGAAAGCACCAATAGATGGGTAGTAATCAATCATTATCATATAAAGATTAAATCATGTTAAAGTGTAGATATAGGATTGATTGGAATTTGTAAGTGAGTCAGTGATCCAATGAAAAATATTAGTCCTTTCAATTACATCTTTAGAGGCATAAATATTGTAAATACCATCAAACTTACCATTAAAGTTAAAGAGATTCCACACCACCTAATAAGCAGGGTTAAATTCAAAACATATTAAATTAGGTGAAAGGGATGGGAAAATTAATGAAACCACACACCCACATCCATTCTCACTAGAAGAAATTTGACAAATAACACATGGCCAATTTATTCTAATAGTAGAAGATAGACAAAATCCAAAAATATTGACTTCTTGGAGGTAAATAATTTTCATGTTAAATGATTATTTAAGCTGTGTTAGTTGGTGTGCATATTTAAATTAGAAAAAAATTAGATAAGGGGTTATTGGTTCCTAGCCTCTCTTGAAATGATAGATTTATTTCAAGAAAAAAACCTTCCCTAAGGTCTTGGTTGCCAGGTCTTGATATGTGGGGTAACCTAGTTGACTCATTATGACCATACCATATCAATGGTATTCATCATGTATTTTATACAATTCAATATACATTAAATGTGAAGAGATTATGCCTATAAAACCAACCAAAAATGATTTAACTATGATTGAAAATCTAGTTCAATGAAGCATGTCTATTACATGAATTTAATAATGCATAAATATAAATAGAAAAGGAACATGAAATCAAGATAAACATTAGATGATGAGTTTCATTCAATTGCTCATTTAATAAATGTCTAATTGATGTCTTATCAACCAGGGCTAGTGTCCAAAGCTATTTGCAGTAAGGTGTAGGATGGTAGATCTAGAAGTTTGCTTATGGGGGTGTTCAATGGTCCTATTATAACTTTGAATAATGAAATAAATGTGTCTTAAACTACTTGATTCACTCTAAATATGAAAATGAAAAGATGTAACTATTTAATCAAATGAATCCACTCTTTTTCTTGAAAGTAAAATCACACTCCTATTTATGCTTGCGTGGAAATGGAAATGTTTAACTTAAAAAAGAAATTTGATTCACATGTTTGATGTAAAAGAAAACACACTTTTATTAAAAAGGAAATGACATTGGAATAAGGAAATGCCTTTTGAATTGTGAATTTGTTTTGATGTTTTATGAATGAATGCAAACATTATCAACATTCTGATTAGTTATAACAAAGAATTAATATAACATAACATAAATACCATACACAATTCTTGGTTCCAAGGAGAGTGAGCCCTTATTCCTCTTAGACTTAAGAACATAGATTAATCAATTCTAGAAACTAAAGTGATAATTCATAAAACTAAAATGATTATAATAAGTCTAAAACCTGTAATATGCTTGTACGTATATTTCATCTATTATTTTTTAATAAAAAAATTTTTACATTTTATGCTAATATAATCAACTAAAAATAGGATGCAAAGAGATAGTATTACTTGGTTGATCCACTCATCCAAAGATAGGAGATTGAATTTCTAAGAGATCCAATTATTTTGATGAAATAGATATACTATCCTATAATAGTCCTAAGATCCAAATATATACAACTTTATCAAAAGCAAATCCTAAAAAATAGTAGGTGAGTATTTTCCTCATATGAATCTATCTAGAATGATTCTCTCTCATATTATCTATCCACCAACTTCCCCATTTGTATCTTTGTCTTTACATAATCCATGGAATTGACCCTATAGAGTCGGTAGGAATGAGCTTGCAGAGTCTATAGAAACAAGCCTGTGGAGTCCGTAGAAACAAGCCTATGCCATCCTTCAAACTGATTCCATTCATGATGATTTATTAATATTTATTTTTTTTCCTCCCATGTACTCATATGAACACACGTGTCTCAAAAATGCAAAAAATGGACCTAAAGAGTCTATAGATTCATTCAGTATGAGTTTGTAGTTCTACTAGATGGAGATCAAAATTGAAATTTCACTATACATCACCTGTGTCTTCTTATTGAGCATTTTTTCACAACAAAAATCACTAAAACATGCTATGTATTATACATTAATGACAAATTAAAGGTTTAGTCTTTGGTTTAATATAAACAAGACAAGTATCTACTTTCCATGTAATAGTTATCTAACAATCTATGATTTGCATAAGATAATATCCTTAGAGAGATGAATTAAAGGAAATAACATGTCAATAATAAGCCATATTTTGTGTTCATCATCTCCCCCAACCTTTACCTTTTACAAGTCCCATTGCAAACATTCATTTTCATTCATAGCTCTTGAATCTACTTTTCAAACTCTAACTCAAAGCATAGTCATCAAATTCATCTGTTATATGCTTGTATAAATTTCTTGTAAACCCCTAATGTTCTTGAATCATTTTTTTCCATATATTAAATTTATCTTCTAATTGTAGAGCCCAACTTTACCATCCTAGAATAGGTATGATCAACAAAGGACGTCTATTCTCATGCCAATCTAGTTCTTTTCTCCCCAAAAGTTTATTACCTCTATTAAGATTTCCAAAATTGAGGTATGTCTCCTCATAATCCATCTTAAATTATTTTGAGACATGACCTCTCATCTTCTAAGAGGCACTAAAAATTGGTCCCACCTTTTCACACTTGCAGTCACCATTGAATCAAAACTTTATCTTGAAAATAAGTCAAAAGTAACATCATAATCATATAAAGATTGTAAATAATGAGTTTTAACTTCATCACTTAAACAAGCATAGTTAAAATTCTTTCTGATCAATCTGGGGATATGAAAGGCTGGTCTGATACATAATCTTGTAGTCTTAGCATGATTTGTATACTCCTCAAATATACTTTTCCATGTTAGATGATTTTTGAATGTAGAATGCAATGCCCTCAATTGAACTTTTCTTACATGAAGTTTTATCAATAACTTCTTGTATTCATGGTCTCTTATGATCAAATTATGCAAATAAAACTCATAGAGCAAATCCTGCTGATCAAGTTCAGTACTATATAAATTTATAGAAATGTTGTTAGCTGTAAAATCTTGTAAGGAAGATAACAAGTTATCCTTAGAAGCTACCATCTATAAAATTGTTCAAATAAAAACAAACTATATATAGGAGAAGGATTCCTACATGCCAAAAGAGATTCCCCTAATTTTCATGCATCCTACAAGATTTCTTCTAAATCTTGGACCTTAGCTTCTAATTCTTTATTTTTATTTTCCAATATTTTGTTTGAAGAAGTTGTAACTTTATTTTTATATTTGAGTATGGAATATTATTATTCAATTTGATTTAGCATTTGTAAAGTAGGAATACTTGAACAACTTTTTTGACCACTTCGGTCAACAAATACCTTAGGAGGATAAGGTCCAACATTAGAAGGTGCTTTGGAAGAGTTTACCAAACTCTGCAATCTCCTATTCTCCTTCTTTATATTTTCTACATATATCCAGAGGTATATTTGTTCACTTTCATTTTTGTTTATTATTTCTTCTAGTCTATGAACTTTTACTACATGATTGGTAGATGTTGTGTCCAATTTTTTCACCAACAATGAGTTGAGATGATCCTTCTTCTACAATTAGCTGATCAAGTCAGCAATGTCAGTTATTTATTGTTGCTCTAGATCTGGAGCTTGAAAAATCTTCAAGGTTAACTACATAACATGATCATTTAGATCAGATGACTCTCCTTTCTCATTTGTGCATACACTTTTTCCTTTATTCATTGCAATTTCAATTGAAACACGTGGTTGTTCTACCATACTTGATTCCTTTGCCATGATTGGATCTTCTCCTAGAATTGGCTCTTCTATTATGAGTGGAGAGTTCCTTTCGAAAGGAGTTTCTTCAACATCTACAGTTTTAGGGATACTTTGATGTATGGTAGAATGAGATACCTTTTTAAGACTATCCAAAATGTCTATAGCCTCTTGTTCATCTTCATCTATCAGAATTAACCTTCTCCTTCTTTTGGTCACTCTCTAAGCTACACTCAGTTATCTTTCCTTTTCAACCATCAAACCCTCAATCTTCTCAATTTCTATAACAACCTTTCATTTCAATTTTTTTCTTCTTGATAGGGGAATTGGTTGCACTACAGATTCTTGAAGTTCTTGTGGGGACCTTGAAACTACAGGGATTTAAGACCTTGTGATTCTTCTTAAAGAATAAGAATAAGGGATTTATTTTGAGACTACAGTCTATGATTTCTTTTTTGGAGTTATTTTCTTAACTGATGTAGTAGGTGGAGATTAATGTTCTTGTGGTAAATTTGAGTTTTCTTATGTAGGTAGATTTAGAATTTGTTGTGTTACACTATTCTTAAATTCCTCCTAGACCTCTTGTCCTTGCTAAAGGAAGTGATGTTGGATAATTAGGTGAATAAGGCCATGATGCCTAAGAGAAACATTAAGAGTTGTAGTCATAATTTGAAGGGAACCATATAAGAAGGATGGGAGGTTAATCTTGTAATGAGGGTTTTTCCTCCCATACTTATGGTGTATTAATATTTTCATGGATTCTCCTCCTAAAAGATTGTTTTGCCCCTCACAAATGATATACTTGATTACCCACTTGGCTAAAAATTTCTAAGGTTCAGGAAGTGAATTTATATGAATCCTTTTTGATTTTCCCTTGGAATATATTAGACATGAAGTCCTAGTCTACTCATTACCATTAAAATAAATAATTAAATCACTAAATGGAATTTTACCTATCACTCTCATTCCCTCTTCTAGAACTTGTATGATTTGACTTATAATTTGAGTTGAAATAGGAATAAAAATGTCTTTAACAACTAAGATCTAAGGGGTGAGATTAGTGATGAATTATCTTACCATTATTTCATACAAACCCTAAAAATTTTCAATGAAGGGTAGCCAACCATTTTCTCTAAACACTACCATATAAGCTTTGTCTTTATGAAGATTTGCTGCATTCTTGAATTCTAATCTCATTTTTTGTTCCATTTCTACTTGGATTAATAGATAAATCTATTTTTTTAAAACTTAGATTAGGGTTTAAACTAGACTATATTGAAATCTATATGCAATAATCACTGAGGACCTAAAGAAATGAAATGTTTTGTGTGAAAATCCATAGATTTATGAGTTTGTATTTTGACATGATTACTTTATATATATCAATACCTCACATTTGTATGAAGTGTGCTAGCTATTTTGTCAAATAATTATAAATTGGATGAAATGATGATGTGTCACTTTGATGGTGACAACTATTTATCATTTCATTTAGAACCCATTTATGATGTCCCATCATTATAATTATTGATGATGTAATTGATTGTACTAAATTTGCATAGGTCATCATGATGTAGACATACATCTTTTCCATCTTTTTTGCATACATATCCATTATGGTATGTGTCATTTCATTCCATTTTGGAAGGATCAAGTTTGGGTCATCTCTGTAGAATAAATCTTAATTAAATTAAAGATAATTAGTTAACTAAACATAAATAAATAGAATATATGTCTCACTTAATTTTGACCTTAGATTTATCCTTTGCTCACCATTTGTCCTACACAAATAAGTTTGCATGGATTAGTCAATAGGTGTTGAAAGAACAAATTTTATTGCATGGAGAAGACCAATCATAGTTACATGATGAGATTTTCTTTTTTTATTATATATTTTGTTTTTTCCATTTGGCCAGTCATTGTTAATTTTCTATCCAAAGCCCTTTTTATAATGCATAGCCAACCAACAAGCTAGGTTTCTAGGCATGCATTATCAATAGTGCCCCTTGAAAGGATTTTCACTATTGATATTATTATTATTATTTGTATTATGTAGGATCATCAAGGAGTAGATTCTCTGGAAGAAGTAGAGTCCTCTAGAATAACTACTTGATTTGAAGCAGTTTCCCTAGAAGAAGTAAAGTCATCTAGAAAAGCTACTTGATATTTTACGTTTTGAACAAATTCTTCTTTATTGAGAGGTTTCTGATAAAGCTTCAATCTATGCCCATTGACTAATAGAGCTCTTCTACTATCATCAATAGGTATTAACTTAACATAAACATTCTCAAAGATCTCCTCAATCTGATAAGGTCCCAACCACCTCATTGTAGTTTTCCTTTAAACTGTTGAAATTTGGAATCAAACAACAGTGCCCAATATCCTTCTTGAAACTTCTATTGCTTGATTTTTGAATCATGCCTAAATTTTATTTGATGTTGTACCAATTCAATTCTTTGTATTTCTTCCATCCTCATCTCATCAAGTTGACTAAGTTATAAGAGTCTTTCTTTTTGTATTTCTTCTAATTCAATCCCTACTTCTACAGCTATTTTCAAAGTTTATAATTCAAATTCAATAGAGAATAAGGGCTTCTTACCAGAAACTAATTTATAAGGTGAAAATCTAGTTGTTTTTTTCCAAGTAGTATTATAGGCCCAAATAGCTTCTGGTACCTTATCTACCCAATCCTTTCTACTAGAATTAACAACCTTGGTTAAAATGGTTTCAAGTTCTCTATTGGTGACTTTAAATTTCTCATTAGCCTATGGATGGTATGGAGATGTTTTTCTATGTTGATTTTGATATAATTGCATGAAGTGCGTTATCATATTTGACATGAACTATGGTCCTTGATCTGAGACTATCTCCCTTGGAGTACCAAATCTTTGCATGATTTTGAAATATAAGAAATCATCTACCATTTCTTCTCTTGCATGAGTTAATACTTCCACTTCCACCCACTTGGTCACATAGTCTGTACATACTAAGAGATACTCTTTTCCTTTATAAGGAGGATCCATAGGACCTATAAAATTAATTACCCATTTCTCAAATGGTTCTAAAACCAATTGAGGATGAGGGTGCAGATGCATCTCTATTGAAAGAGTAGGCTATCCAATTCTCTGACAAGCATCACAGTGTCTGACATATCTTTTTACTTGCTGATGAAGGTGAGGCCAATAGTATCCTACTCCTAAGATTTTGTGTATGGTTCTTTGAGATGAGTAATGACCTCCTCCTAGTTCATCATGACAAGCTTTGATGATATCATAAGCTTCAACATTTGTCACACACCTACGAAACACATGGTCAGGTCTAAGTTCAAATAACATTTTGTTAATCCATTTAAAATAAGAACATTCTTTGATTAGACATTTCTTTTCTTTTTGTGAAAATTGTAGAGGAAACTTCCCTGTGGTGAGGTAATTGGCTATATTAGCAAACCACAAATATTTTGATGAAATAACAAATAGTTTTTCATCTAGAAATTCATCTTCCACCAGTTCTTCCTCACCTATAGTGTTCATTCTTGATAATAAATCAACAACCACATTAGAATTCCCTAGTTTATCTATAATAGTAACATAAAATTATTTGTAAGAGCAACAACCATCTAATAATCCTATCTCCCACAATTGGTTTGTTGGTAAGATATCTAATAATTGAATGGTTTATATATAAAAATACCTTATAGCATGTTATGTAGAGTCTGAATTTGTTAATTTCATAGACTACAGCTAGGAATTCCCTCTCAGTTATGGTGTAGTTTCTTTTAGTAGGTGTCATGTTTTTGCTAATATAATATATAACATACATGTTATCCTCTTCATCCTTTTATCCAAGGACTGATCCTATTATTGTATTGGAAGAATTTGTGTATATATGTAATGGCTAAGTCTAATCTGGTCCTCTCAATACTAGAGTAGTAATGAGTTTAGTTTTAATGGTCGCAAACGCCTACTAGAAACTATCACTCCATTTGAATGTACTATCTTTTATAAGCAAGGCAAACATAGGGGCATATATTTGGCTCAAACTATTTATGAAGAGTCTGTAGTAACCAACATGTCCCAAAAAACTCTTAATTTAAATTCGTGTTTGTGGGATGGGTAAGTTGGAGATTATTTCAACCTTCTTTAGATCTACTTGAATGCCTTTTGCATAAATATGGTGTCCCAACACTATTCCTTCATCCATCATCAACAAACATTTCTCATGGCTCAAAGATAATTGATGTTCTTCATATCTAATCAATACTCTTTTCATATTGGTAAGAGCCTCTTCATAAATTCCACCATGAATGGTGAAATCATCCATATATACTTCAACACAATCATTTGTAAGGTCAGAGAATATTGCCAGAATTACTCTTTGGAAGGTTGCTGGAGCATTACAGAGTCCAAATGGGAGTACTCAGTAAGAAAAATTTCCCCAAGGGTAGGTAAATATGGTTTTATCTTGATCTTCAACTGCTTCTATTATCTAGTTATACCCACTAAATCCATCCAGGAAAGAAAAATATCTTTTTCCCACCAAGTTGTCAAGAACTTGATCAATGAAAGGTAGAGGAAAATAATATCTTAGTTTTTCTTTGTTCAATTCTCTATAATCTACACATACTCTTAATTTTCCATTTTTCTTGGGCATAATTACTAGGGGTGAAACCCACTAGCTATCTGAGATGGGGTAGATAAACCCAACTTCTAGAAATTTTTGGATATCTATTTTGACTATCTCCTTTAATGTTGGGTTTATTCTTCTTTGTGGTTGTCTGACTGGTTTGATAGATTCTATGTAAATGTGATGAGTGAATATGTTGGGGTAAATTCTCTTCATGTTAGTATAATCCCAAGAAAAATCCTTGGTATATCTTTCTAGTACTTCAAAGAGTTGATCTTCCTCTTCATTTGTTAACCAACTATTAATGTTTAAAATATTTCCAGGTAATACCATGATTGGTTTTATGCCTAGGTAGTTCGATTCTATTTTCTTGAATTCACTAATCAATGATTTCAAAGGACATGGATGAGGAAGTAGCTTATGAAACATCGTTATATTATCAATAAACTCTTCTCCATGAGGAATCAATCTTGCTAAAGAATAATGGAATGCATCTAAGAAATGAGTTTGCTATTATTCTGCCAATTTCCACATACTTTCCTAAATCAATACATGATCATATGGTGAGGAAACAATAGAAGAAGTAGAATTGGAGGTTTCATAATATTTTATCTAATTGAAGAATCCTAAATTGAGGTAATCCATAGTTTTTAGACTGACATAGTTCATAGATTCTAGACTGGTAGAGTCCATAGCTTTCAGACTGGTAAAGTCCATAGATTCTAGGTATATGTATCCATTCAATTATTTCAAGTGTTTTTTAACTATGATCATAGCTAAGGAGGAAATGTTGTTTGATGTGTTGTCTAATTTGTCCACCCAAAGTTCTTGTATGTGATTTGTTGATGGTTTTGCAGGAAGATACAAAGTGATGCATTTGGATTTTAACCCATTGAAAATGGTCATGTCTCCTGACCTGTAATCAATTAATGTTGATACAGTATCTAACCATGGTCTACCTAGGATTATGGGATATTCTAAATTATTTTTTTTAGATTGTAAGACCATGAAATCTACTGGATATTCCCAAGGCTATTAGTACTTCAACATTTTATATAGTCCTTTTTGGTTTAGTTACAGATTGGTCCACCTTTTGAAGAATAGTAGTTGTGGGTTGAATTATCATAATAGATAATGTATGGAGAGTATTAGTTGTCATAATATTAATTGTTTCTCTCAAATATACCAAGACATTAGGATTTTTTTACCTTGAATTGTGACTATGATCACTGGGCTTCCTAGATCTGCATATTTTGGAACTAATAGTTTTCCTGATAATAAATCAACAAATTTTTAATCAATATGAATGGTTCTTGGATATTTTGATTTCCTCCCAGGTGTCTTGATGCAAAGGTTTTTGATGATCTTGTTCAATTTAGGTATATCCCTAATAGCTTGTAGTAGGGGTACCTCAATATTGATCTTTTACAACTCATGGACCAAGTTTAATTCTGGTTTAATATCAATTTATTTTAATATTTCAGGAAAAGGAACTACTGGTGTAGTAGTTTTTTCTTTGTTTGCTTTAGGGTTCATTTTGATTTTTGATTCTCTAGTATTTAATTGAGATGATTCCATTATTTCTTTTTCATCGGTTATCTTAGAAATGAGAACTGAAGGTTTTTGTATAGTTTTCCCTGATCTTAAATGTATGTCTAAATAATAAATAGCTCTAACATTCATTGTCTCTTCCTGTTAACTAACATAAATAGGTGTTGGTTGTTTATTTTTTAGATCTACTATTGGTTATGTAGGCATTAAGGGTTGATTGATTTGTCCTTATTTCTAAATAACTGGGGGTAGGAAAATAGTTTGTTATTGAAGTGGTCTTTTTGGTTGGTGAATTATTGTTATGGGTTCCACTATATATTCCATTGTTGATATTGCTATGGAATCCATTACTACTATGGTACCCATTGTTGTTGTGGTTATGGTTGTGGCACCGTCCATGGGGGTGTTGGCATCCAATCTTGTCATGCTCATGGATTTTGGATTGATAGAATTTGGGGTTGATTCCAAAAAGGTGAAGGAACTGAAACATTCCATGGTGTCATCCATAGATTAACTGGGTTTCTTGCATTAAACTCTCCTTGAGCCTAGTTTTGTGGGGTAAAGTTTTTTCTCTGGATATAATTTACTTCTTCAATAAACTGGACTTGTGTTTTCATTTGATTTTTTAAAATAGGTAGAAGGGTGAAATTTTTGGTATCATGATCTGTTGCATCATAGATACCACATGATGAAACATTGGCTTTATCTAGGGATAGTCTCTAGGGGCATGTTTATGTCTACACTTAGGATAATATATTGGTAAGGATTCTATTGCATTTGCCTTAGCTTAAAGGCCATCCAAAGTACTATTTAGTCTAACCAAAATATTTGTCTTTAGATTGGCAAATTCTTCCATTAGCTTACCCACTTCATTATATTTCCCAAACCTTCCTCTCCTAATTTCGGGTTTTATTCAAGATTAGTTAGTAAAAAGCTAAAAAATCTGATTCAAATACAACTTATTTATATCTCCACCTCCCATCAAATTTAAGGCATATCTAGTATCTTCATCCAACCCTTTCAAGAAAATCAATTTTTGAACTTCTTCAGTGAGTGGATAATTGCTTCTTTTATGAGTGAACATAAATCTATCCAAATAATCCTCTAAAGAATCATCCTCATTCTATTTTATTTTTAAGAAATCCTCTTTTCTTTCTCACACTTGGCAATAATATTGATACTTGTTTAAGAATTCTATCTCCATGTCATCTCATGTTCTAATATAATCACTAAGTAAACCCATGAACCATCTGATAGCTACATCTTTAAGTGTAGAGGGAAATATTTTTAATTTCTAGATATCTATTGTGTAATCATAGGTTTGACATAGCACCTTAAACTCAAACAAGAATTGATCAGGATCTTCTATAGATCTTCCCTAGAAATTTGGTAGATTAGCTAGTGAAATATTTTTCATGGGGGTTTGATCATTAGGATCTACAAAAATAGGAAAGGAAAAAGTCTTTCTTGGTTGTGCAAGTTATTTTTGTGGATTTTTTTGGAGAGCCATATTTTCTTTTGATGATGATGTTTCAAAGCTAGGATGATTTTCCCACTGAATATTTATGGTATCAGTTATGGGTTGTCTAAAGTTCTCAAATTTTTCTTCAGCTATGGATTTTTGAAAAACTTCTTCTATGTCCTTGGTAATTTCTAAATAATGTCTTCCTATAAGAGATTGATCCTAAGGAATTTTTCCTTTGGGGCTTGTTATGGCAATGGCCTAGTTTCTATCCAAGTTTCTAAAGATTCTATTGATGTTGTGGATTGCACCCTTGATAGGAGGATGATCTCCTATCTTCCATGCATCACAATGGAAACTCCCCTCTTACCTGTGGGTTTGGACAAACTGGGGGGAGAGTCTGTAGATAAGGGATAGCTCCATTTGATGTATCTCTATGGTCCTAGATTTCCTATTGCTAAAAATCAGGGGGGGGGAGGTGAAAAGGGAGAAGGATGCTGAAAATAGAACCTAAACTAAATGGTGATACACCAAAAAGTTTGATCTACTTAGGTTGAACCTACACTTTTCACCAAGAACCAGCTGGCATGAACTTCTTTTGATATGAGAAATCCTTCTACATTAGTGAGCTATGGGTCCTCTTGAGATACATGGAGGAAGAAATACTAAAGGTGTTGTAAGACACACTATGGTAGCTTGTTCACATGCACCTATACTCTGTTGTAGACACTTCTGGTTGACCTACAAAAGAGGAAACTTCAAAATACACTAGACATGCTAGAATCATTCTATGAAAGCATAAAAGAAAAATGACTTAACACAAAACAAAGCCATAGACATATGCAAAAGTATAAGCTCAAATGGAGGTAAAAATGCTATGTCTTGATTCAAGGTAAAATCTGGTAGAAATTTGCCTTACAAGCCAAGGGGATCCCTTTCTCAAAATGAGAAGTTTACAATATATAGATGAAGAAAAGGCCTGCCTTTTGGCACCCTTCTACAAGTGGCCCATGTGCATTCTGAGCATTGGGAAGAGGAAGCTGCTTGATAGATAATGTTGTGTCAGCTCCTATTTTAACTTTAGGCATTTAAGATATATTAAATGTCATACATGAAATTATGGGCCACTCCATTTGTCTACAAATAATACCACTCCTTTAAGGCATTCATGCGATTTGTTTGCTCATCACTGCAAAGTGAATAAAAATGGGTCATGTTGTTGACTGTTCGCACCTCTTGATGACCACTTGGTAGATACTATGTTAACCACTAGAGTAACTCCTTGAGTCGACACCTTCCTTTGCCACTTAGATTGTTTTGTCTATTTATGAAGTTGGCTTTGTCTTTTCTAGTTCCTTTGTCCTTCAGGGGATATCTTCTACTAATTCTTTTGCTCTTTGGACTCCCTCCTTGATGATTT
This sequence comes from Torreya grandis, assembly GCA_037957365.1. NCBI lineage: Eukaryota > Viridiplantae > Streptophyta > Pinopsida > Cupressales > Taxaceae > Torreya > Torreya grandis. Next base: position 1,294,391 of record JARHVA010005106.1, on the reverse strand, counting down.
CTTCCTTTTGGCTTTAAACCTTTGAATTCCTTCAAGTTTGCACCTTTCATTTAAAGATCAATAGCTATTTCATTGTCATAAAGTTGACAGTTGCATGCCCATCACCATTTGGTCGATTCCTTCAGCCTTTTCTTTGATCCATTTGCAAGTGTTCCCTACCCTCCACAAGGGCACTTGTCTTTTAGGATTTGGGAGACTCCCTTAAACCTTCTAATTAAACTGACTGATTGAACCAATAATTGGTTTAATGGTTCAATAGTTTTGTGGTTCAATACTATGTTCTGCTCATTCATTTGATTGCTTGAACCAACTGCTTTGAACCAACTGATTGAACCCTTTGATTGAACCAACTAATTGAACTAACTTCTTGAACCAAAAAATAGTTCAAAGTTCAAGTTCAAAGTTCATGTTGTTGAACTAGTTCATCGTCTTGCTAAAAGACTTATGCAAACCAAAAATTAAACTAGCTCAGAATAGCATGGGAAGAAGGAGACCAATTTTGCCTTGTAGGGCCAAAATGGTCAACAAAATGGTGATTCGTAGGGGAAGCATGCCTGCTATGCTTAGAAACTAGTATCCTCAAAGTCCATTGGGCACAGAGTCAAGATGCAACTTTGAAAGAGTCAGCAACAGCCTTGTGATATCCAAAAAACAATCATGAAGCTTTTACCCCAAACACAAAGGAAAACACACACAGGGATAAAAACACTACTTGTGTAAACAACACTTAGGGAAAATAGGGAAAGAAAATTGAAAGAAAACTACTATGTATATCTAACCCAATATATTTGCCTCCCTCCTGAATCAAAGTGAAAACTTCTTAAGTCTCTTTCTTGGCAAGAAAGCTTATGGTACCAGATAAGTGGCTGAATAGAATGGAGATTTGGTGACTTGCTCTTCTTTCCTGCCACCTTGATTGGGTTGCATATGAGTGGATCAGAGTCAAACATGCTTCCAACATATATGTATTCATCTTGATCTTGGAAGCTTGTTGAATGTTGGTCTTTCATGCTAGTGTGTTTCACTAAGAAATTTGTGGCTACTAGCTTGTCACCATAATCCCTTTGATATGCATAGTCCCTTTGACATGAATTATGGTTTGAATCATTCCCTTATACCTCATTGAAGACCCTGTCAAACTCATCATTTTCTCCCTCATGGATTTCTTGAAGAAGGGTGACTATTATGATGTCTAAAATGGAACCACAAATTGATTGCTCATCCCATAGAACATCACCTTCTTTCTTTGGGCTCTTTTCTTCAAAGTTTTCCTCAAGATAGACAGGCCTCTCCTTTTCCTACTGAAAGACCAAAGTCTCTAGTTGTTTAAAGACATCCTCTTGATCCTCCTCTAACTCAAGTTCCATGGCATGGTCATCGTCCTCATCAAAGCAACAATGAAGTTCATCAAACAAGGGAGGAGAGGACTCACCATGCTAACTTTCCTCTTCATATTGCTAGAACATCCACATGTATGCATGACTTGTGTCTTTTCCATTGTTGATGATGTATTCAAAAGGAGCATCCATGATGATTTCAACTTCATCATCACTCAATGTAACCCCTTGGGAAGTTGAAAATTGGATCCTCTCTTATTCACTTGCCTCTTACAAAACATGTCCCTCCTGGATAAGGGATGAAGTGGAAAGCTGATGATTAAACTCATGTGGAAGAGGAGGTAATCCTTGAGCTAGAATAAAATGATTCTCTTCCTTCCATTTGGCCATTACTTCATCTATATCATATGTGGCTTGATAGCTCTCTTGGAGGGGTGTAGATGGGGTGTGTTCAAATGTAGGATCATCTGCTTGATCTGAACCATCCATCACACTTTGGCTGAGGAACCTCATTCTAGATTCCAACTCTGCAATTTGCCTGGCTATATTCTCTTAGAAGAGCCTTTCCTGGAGGTCACAAGCATCATCATGATGAGTAGGAGCAGCTTTGACTTCATCAAAGTTTTGAGCAAAACCTTTTTCCTCCTCCTTCCTACCCCATGATTCCATTGTTTGCTTCCAACTCATGACCTTGGGATTGGAACTTTACCCTTGTGAACATGTAACAACTTTATCTTCTTCAAGGTCCCAAGCTAGTTTATGATATTCCCTCTTCCAACTTGGAATCTTGACATCATGTTGAAAGACTTGAGGAGGTTGAGGAAGACTAGGAAGGGTCTGCTCATGCACAGGAAGAGCTGCTTCAAGAGAGATGTGTTGGTTCATGGTTTTACCTTCAAAGGAGGATTCACATTCTGAGGAATTGTGAAGGTTCATTTCCATGAGAGGTTGCTCTAATTCCCTTTAATGTTTGAAAGCTAGGCATAAGGGTTTAAGATTAGGAGTGATTAATGCATCGGATGAGCTAGAGTGAGCAAGTGCTATCTAGTAGAAAGGATTTGGTGCATAAGAGGGGGATTTATTTAAAATAGGAGGGGGCACACAAGGCTGATTGCCTTGAATGAATGGACTCTTCCATTTTTATACCTCATCCTTCATGGATTGCAAGGCTTGAGCTTGCCTAAACAAACACTCCTCTTTGTATATAAGCTCTTGTTGATATCTATACTGCTCATCCAATCTATCTATTTCCATCACTTTCTTCTCAAACTCTAGTGCTACTTCCCTTATTATTGAAGGGAAACTAGGAGAACTACTTGAGGTGATTCCATGAACACCCTGAGCTTGATCAAAGTTATATGAAGGAACACAAGGCCCATGATGCTGAGCAATGGGATTATACATACAAAAAATGTGATTTCTTGATGGCACTAGGACTGTTTAACCAGTTGATTCAACTTGGAGTCACCATTGGCATTGATAAAAAGCCTCCAAAGGCTGGTTGGTTAAATAACAAACCAAAATTCTTTAACTCTTTAGATAAAAACTAGTTGGTCCCACTAGGCATGCCAAACACTGTTGATGTTGTGGATTTCACCCTTGACAGGAGGATGATCTCCTATCATCCATGCATCACAATGGAAAATCCCCTCTTGCCTATGGGTCTAGGAAAACTAGGGGGAGAGTCTCTAGATAAGGGCTAGCTCCCTTTGCTATATCTCTGTGGTCCTAGATTTCCTATTGTTGATAATGGGGAGGGTTAAAAGGGAGAAGGATGATGAAAATAAAACCTAAACTAAATGGTGATACACCAAAAAGTTTGATCTACTTAGCTTAAACCTACACTTTCCACCAAGAACCAGCTAGCATACACTTCATTTGATATGAGAAACTCTTCTACATCAGTGAGCTAGGGGTCCTCTTGAGATACAGGGAGGAAGAACTACTAGAGGTGTTCTAAGACACACTATGGCAGCCTGTTCACATGCGCCTATACTCTGTTATAGACACTTTTGGTAGACCTACAAAATAAGAAACTTCAAAATACACTAGACATGCTGGAATCATTCTATGAAAGCATAAAAGAAAAATGACTTAACACAAAACAAAGCCATAGACATATGGAAAAGTGTAAGCTCAAATGGAGGTAAAAATGCTATGTCTTGATTCAAGTTAAAATTTGGCAGAGCTCCACCTTAAAATCCAAGGGGATCCCTTTCTCAAAATGAGAAGTTTACAATATATAGAGGAAGAAAAGGCCTTTTGGCACCCTTCTACAAGTGGCCCATGTGCGTTCTGAGCATTGGGAAGAGGAATCCACTTGATAGATAATGTTGTTTTAGATCTTGTTTTGACTTTAGGTGTTTAAGATATATTAAACATCATATCTAAAATTATGGGCCACATTGTTTATCTACAAATAAGACCACTCCTTCAAGGCATTCACATGGTTTGTCTGCTCATCAATGCAAATTGAAGAAAAATGGGTCACACCATTCACTATTCATGCCCCTTGATGACCACTTGGTAGATATTGTGTCAACTATTGGAGTAACTCCTTGAGTCGACACCTTCCTTTGCCACTTAGACTATTTTCTCCATTTCTACACTTGGCTCTTTTTCCTCTTCTTGGCTTTGTCTTTTCTGGTTCCTTCATCCTTCAAGGGCTATCTTCTACTAATTATTTGACTCTTTGGACTCCCTCCTCAATGATTTATTCCTTCTAGATTTAAGCCTTTGAATTCCTTTAGGTTCATGCCTTTCATTTAAAGATCAACAACTATTTCATTGCCATAAAGTTGATGTTCGCACGCTCGTCACCATTTGGTTGATTCCTTCAGCCTTTTCTTTGATCCCTTTGCAAGTGTTCCCTGCCCTCCACAAGGGCACTTATCCTTTGGGCTTTGGGAGACTCCCTTGAACCTTGTAATTGAACTAATTGATTGAACCAAAAATTGGTTCAATGGTTCAATGGTTTAATACTATGTTTTACTCATTCATTTGACCACTTGAACCAACCACTTTGAGCCAACTGATTGAACCCTTTAATTAAACCAACTAATTGAATAGACTTCTTGAACCAACTTCTTAAACCAAGTGATTGAACTAAGTGATTAAACCAAGTGATGGTTCAAATTTCAAGTTCAAAGTTCATGTTGTTGAACTAGTTCATCCTCTTGCTGAAAGACTTGTGCAAACTAGAAATTAAACTGGCTCAGAATAGCAAGGGAAGAAGGAGACTATTTTTTCCCTGTAGGGCCAAGATGGTTAATAGATTCTTGCAGATAGGTTTAAATCATAACTTTTGGTTCACTACTTAGAGATGTTAAAGGAGTTTTAACTTGTGTTCTTGGTACGAATTTTGGGATGAATCATCCTTTAGATTATCTAGGATGGTATATCAATTTATTTAATTTTTTTGGGGATTTTATGGTTTTTACAATTTTTTTGGTTTTCACTCTAGAACAATAATTATTACCTTACTAACACTTTTTTCCTTGAAAATGCTACCAAAAATGATGAGAGTCATTCAAATACTCATTTAATCAATGTTTAATTAATGTCTTATCAACCAAGGCTAGTGTCTAATGTTATCTGCAGTAAGGTGTAGGATGGTAGATCTAGAAGTCTTCTTGTGGGGATGCTTGATAGTCCTATTCTAACTTTGACTAATGAAAGAAATGTGTCTTAAACTACTTGACTCATTCTTTTAATAAAAAGGAAAAGATGTAAATATTTGATCAAATGAATCCACTCTTTTTCTTGAAAGTAAAATCACACTGCTATTTACGCTTGCATGGAAATGGAGATAGTTAACTTTAAAAGGAAATTTTATTTACATTTTTGCTATAAAATAAAATACACTTTGCTTTGAAAGGAAATGACTTTGGAATAAAGAAATGGATTTTGAATTGTGAACTTATTTTTATGTTTTATGAATGAATGCAAACATTATCATGATTTTGATTAGTTATAACAAAGAGTTAATATAGCATAACATAAATACCATACATAATTCCTAGTTCTAAGGAGAGTGGGCCCTTGCTCCTCTCAGACTTAGGAACAAAGATTAATCAATGCTAGAAACTGAAGTGGTAATTCATAAAATTGAAATGATTGCAATTTGTCTAAAACCCATAATGTGCTTGTACATATATTTCATCTATTATTTTTCAATAATAAAAGCCTTACATTTTATTCTAATACAATCAACTCAAAATAGGATGCAAAGAGATAGGATTCCTTGGTCGATTCACTCATCCAAATATAGGAGATTGGCTTTTCAAGAGATCCAATTATTTTGATGAAATATATATACTATCCTATAATAGTCCTAAGATCCAAATATATACAACTTTATCAAAAGCAAATCCTATAAAATAGCAAGCAAGTATTTTCCTCATTTGACTCAAACTGGAATGATTCTCTCTCATCTTATCTGAGCACTAACTTCCCCATTTTTAGCTTTGTATTTATATAATCCATGAAATTGACCCTTCAGAGTCGGTAGGAATGAGCCTATGGAGTCCGTAGAAATAAGCCTATAGAGTCCATAGAAATAAGATTGTGGAGTCCGTAGAAACAAGCTTTCACCATCCTTCAAACTGATGCCATTCATGATGATTTCTTAATATTTCATGTTGGTCCTCCTATGTACTCATATGAACACACATGTCTCAAAAGTGTGAAAAAATGGACCTACAGAGTTTGTAGATTCATTCTGAGTGAGTTCATAGTTCTGTTGGATGGAGATCAAAATTGAACTTTCTCTATACATCATCTATGTCTTCTTCCTAAGTATTATTCACATCAAAAATCACTAAAACATTCTATGAATTATACATTAATGACAAAGTAAAGATTTATTCTTTGGTTTAATATAAATAAGACAAGTATCTACTTTTCATGTAATAACTATCTAACAATCTATGATTTGCATAAGATAATATCCTTAGAGAGATGAATTGAGGTAAATAACATGTCAATAATGAGCCATATTCTGAGCTCATCATTAGATTCAAATTACAACTCAAAAACTAAATTAATATAATATAATAGATAGATAAAGAAAAAATAAAAGAGATAAGGGCATGGAGAAAGAGAAAATAGGATTGCACTTTCTAATGTCAGCTAGCCTAGTTATATTGAGTAGGAAAATTACTAGATAAATAAGTTCTTAGTCAAGCCAAACTTGACATAACTCCAAATAAGGATGGATTAAATTCTATGGAATAAATTATTAAATCCAACAAGGAAAACATGGTCACCATATACATGTAAAAACTAAATATATCAAATGATGAAGCATTCAAATAAATATCTTTATATTAAGGATCAATTGGGATTCATCATATACTCCAACATTATAGACTCTTCTTACAAATAAACTTGAAAGGAAAATTCATGAAAGGGAATGACTAGTCCACTACTCTATGTTCTAATCTAAAAGGATATAGTCAGACATAGTTTTAGTAATCCTAAAAAGACTAGCCATTGTTACATTGAAGAGTTGATCTTATTAAGAACATAGGCCTCAAGATTTTGAACTCAATAAAATCTTCTTACTAATGGGGTAGTTACAAAAATTCAATATGACTAAGGAAATGTGGTTGAGTAGGTGGCTATAGATCTTTAATAGATAGAAGGTTGCCTAGGATTTGCATAATTGAACCATGCCTCAATTGAATTTTGGAAGATGAAGGTAGTTCAAATTTCATCAAAATTTGCACATTCCATAATTATATGTAGTTGGAACCACACTTATTTAGGTAAATATTTATCTTATGTGATCAAAAATTGAACCTAATACACATACCATGCTTTGGTCAATGTTTTTTCTAGTATTGAATTGCATTCTACCTCACTTTTGATCGTTTATTGGTGAAGAATTGATCTACAACTTGATTATATGAATCACATTGGATGCATATTCCTTTATTATATTTTGATAGTTTTAATAGCTAGACAAGCTAATAATTTTGTGTTGTCCCTTGCTAAATTCATTGCCAACATGTCCTTTACTTGTGGGTTCCTTTCTACATGGTTTATCCTTGCTCTTTCAAATTATTTGTCAAGGATTTATGAACATGTCGACTATTATTTCTATATGAAGTGAGAATTAACTACATGGCATCATCTCACTAAATCTAATCTATGACACATTGTTGGGATTTCACATACCACCTAGATTTGTGGAGAATTTTAATTTAACCACATGGTATCATCCCACTCACCCACTTTCTTGGGTCTTGGTGGATTCACAACCTATTTATAGAAACATATTTGATATGGATTATCAAGATGATGCCACATAGCTTCATCTGACTAACTCACTTATTTTGAGGATATTTCTTTATATTCATGGTTTTAAGATGTCAAGTCACTGATATCTTTCCACTTGGTATCATCCTGCTAACCCAATTACCTAAATATTTGATGATGTGGGCACTTGTTGGTCAACTTATTTGAAAATTGACTAAGTTTTGAAAATAATTATGAATGGGACTGTGATTTTGAAAATAATTATGAATGGGACTGTGACCATTAGGAGATTAACATGTGGTATTAATAAAATTTTGAAAAAATATATAAGTGATGAAAGTATTTTGAATAGTCCTTGGACTTTTAAAAAATTGACACGTGGTGCCAGGAAATTTTGAAGAATCAATAAAGTGTTGAAACACCATTTTAAATGGATTAGATCCATTGAGATCTATGAATTATTTTTACATGGCATCGAGATGAACTTAGGAATCATGGTAAAAAAATAAATGAACAATCAATAATTTCATCTAAAAAAAATTAATGGGTAAGTAAATTCAAATAAAAATGGCTAAGTTATTTAGAAATAAAATAAAGGGGAGCATAAACTTAGTAAAAAGAAAACAATTTTAAATCAACTTTCATCCATTTTAAATTAAATTAGCTAAGGAAAAAGATGATCCAAAGGAAACTTATAGCTAATATAGATCAAATCAAAGTAAAAATGGACTGAATTATTAAAAAAAAGCAACAACAAACTCTAAAAATTTAGATCATTTGCACAAACATAAGGTGAAATAGTCTAAAATGAATCTTAAAATGTGTTTCAAAACAAAAGAAAATTGATAGACTAAGAATTATCATATTAATGCAAATTCATACATTAAAATTAATGAAATCTTAGATTAAAATCAGACTAAACACTAATGGTGAACATTTGATTATTCAAACTTAATTAAATCAATGAATCACATTCATATTTAAAATCTTTACATCTAGACTAATGGACTCATACTAAGGCTGATTTAAATAAGAAAGCATAATGAAATCCTTAGGGTATAAGATAAAACTCCAACGTAAAAAGAGAGTCCCTTTTTTAGATTGAAAATGGGGTGTGTTGTAAAAGTAACAAAAAATGGTAACTCCTACTAGAAAATACACTTGACTATTTTAGGAATCTATAATATCTAATTTCACAATAATAAAAAGCATGAGCTATGAGAAAATACTTAAAAAAAAATAAGAATTCAAAGGTACTAAAGTTTATAGGAACAAGTGACATACTAAGCTATAATACTACCAAATACCATCTATGTGTGTGATTAAGTGATTTATTCATTTTCTTTGCAATTACATCTAGTAATTTAGATTTTCATATGTCCAAAAATACTAAAGGAAAAATATTTCCTAATTTATATTTGGGGAAAGTGGTTTGGGGATTTCTCTACTATTATCCAAGAATTTATAGCCTTGACTTAGATACCTTTGGTCCCTTCCAAAGGCCTTGATCCACTATCAACTAGGCCATAAATCATATGGTGAAGGTTGAGAAGATCACCCTTTTGATGAAAAAATTCATATTTTACATTTTAGCTCAATTATTTTGAAAGGATATTTTGCATTTTCATTCGTATATTATTAAAGACCAAGACATGGATAAAAGGAAGTCTATAAGTTCATGTCAACTTAATACAAATAAGAATTGAAGGCATGATACATATCATTTATATAATTAATTAAGTACATTATATGGTTTTGAATAAGACAATAAATTTTCTAAATTCATAATTTTTGTTAAGAATTATTGACCTTTGAGATTTAGGAAATGAATAAAGCAACAACAATAGTTCACACACGATTTTAAATCAAAATTGTAATTAGGCTCTTTGAGCATGGCCTATTTTAATTTTAAACAACCTTTCATTTCATTTATTTTATTAGTTTGGGTACCTCAAGAAAAAAATATTTGGGATAGACCCAACAAAAAAACAAAAAAACAAAAACAAAACCTAAGCTAGCAATAAGGGACATGAAAGAAAAAAGAAAAAAAATAAGAAAGGAAAAGAAAAAAAAGTATTCACAATAAATATTCTAGCAAATGCATCCTTGATTCATCTAGACACTTTATTCTTCATGATTTTAAGAAGGGTAAAGGTAAAACATACTTATGCCTATGATGCCATCTATGATGGAAAACACTATCCATAATGATTTTTTAGTGTTCTTTTATAAAAACTAGACAAATCATGATTAGAAAACCTAGATTTATATTTATATCTAATTTATAAAAAAATATTTAGGATAGGTTAAGGAGGATTTCACATTTCATGTATTGTATTACAATGATGGGTAGGGATAGGTATATATATACATAATAGATTGATTGGAATATCCAACCTAGAAATGGCATGTTCTTGATGATAACCAATAGATGAGTCACTTGCTGGTTACTTTTTGATGCAAATGGATGCTTGTAAAACATCCTCTTAATTGTACTCGACATTTAGAAGGAATGGGAATGGTTTAGGTTTTTACCATATCATAGACCTTCTTTATTTATCATTAGTGGCTAAATTATGTGAAGAGATTGGCTAAATTAGGTCATTCTTAGATTGAACCTCCATTGGCATGACTTATTCATTCAGGCTAATGAGTTCATGACTTCCCATTTCTAGCTTGACTTCATCTTCTACTAAAAATAAAACATTAATGTGTTTTATTAATTTGAAATTATGGCTGATATAAGGATATATATCATCTAATCAAATCTTATCCAACTCAGCTTCCTCAAATAAATAGCCCTCATTTTATTGGTTTCCTTCTTCCATTTCATTCCCTGCTAATAATGCATAGAAAGTCTTATTACTACCACAAAGATGTTGACCATATTATATTAGTTTATTAAATGTTAGATTAGTAGCTGAGGGTAAGAATGATTTAGATGAATTTTATTCATCTCATTCATCCAATAGCTATAAATCCTCTAATTATTCTTCTATCTGATTGAAATAGATGTCAAATTGTTTCATTTTGAGTGAGAAATTCTTTATCAATTTGATTTTCAACCACTAGGCTACCTTTTACAAATATTGCTTCCTCATATTTATAGTCATCATTACCATTGTTTTATCTTTCAAATAATGGATTAGTCTTTTGATATGGGATATTCTCAGTGTGCATGATAAGCTCTACATTAGTAATACAACTAAATTCATAAACTCTAGATGGTACATTGGGGTATGCAGCTTCACAAATTAGATTATGCATGGCCTCTTGATTGTCTCTTGAAATAAATGGTACTTGATTAGTAATGGAATAAAAATATACTAAATCACTAAAATTTTATAGAGGGTCATGTTAATTATACATAAAATTAATTGAGTTATATCCATTAAATGGGTAATCAAGGCTCTCATTTATCATCGGTAGGTTTTGGTTGGGTGAAGGATTGGGGAAATACTTAATTTTAAGGCACATATTTGTCCATGGGCTGAGATATAGGCATTATACTTAAATTATTGTGGAAATAAATACCTTGAGTCATTGATCATTTCTCTACATCAAAAACCTCCTGGTAGACCAATGTAAATGATTCAAGAGTAGAAGGGTTCATCTTAAAAAAACATGGTAGTTAGAGGATATAAGGTTTTGAGATATAATCCACTTGTTTCATCCTCTATTTTTAGGGAAGGATACTTCATCATAGTGTATAGTTAATGAAATCTATGGTTGAATAGAATAGTTGTCTCATTAGGCTCACTATAGAATGTAATAAATTGGTGGAACAAGACAAAAGGGTTAATGGGAACATTAAAATTATTAAGGAATAGGTTCTCAAAGATGGCCCATGTTGTGATTCACCTTTATGGTAGAACAAGGTAAAAATAATAAGTAGATTGATATAGTAAATAAGGTAACAAGTGAAAATCTACATCCTCATGCCGAATCAACTTTCTGATAATGGCTTCTTTAAAATCTTAAACATTTTCCTAAGAATTTAAACTCCCATCATGGATATACTTTGTAAAAAAATTATGGGGGTTCTTACGAAAGTCATGGGAAGGTCATAAAACGTTCAGAAGACAACTACATCTTCTTATCTAGGCTAAGGACATTAGAAGACTCAAATAATTAGTTTTATAGTCTAAGAACCTATAAAACAACTATTCAAATCTTATAAACAAAATAAAAGTAGAAAATACATCAGAAGATAGCTCTTTCTAGTGTTATAACATGTTTATGTGTATCTTGACACAAGCCAACAAGTAGGTGAGGGGTTGTTATTCCCTATCCTATCCTGAAAGGAGGAATTTCTTAAAAGAAGAAAATCTTCCCCAAGGTCTTGCTATATAAGGTAACCTAGTTGACTTATTGTGACCATACCAAATTAAGGGTCTTCTATGTGTATTTTAGATGATTTAATATGACTTAAATGTGAATATATTATGCATATATAACCAATGGAAATTATTTAACTATGAATAAATAATTGATTCAAGGAAACACATTTATTACATGGATTCAATAGTGCATAAATAGTAATAGACAAGGAACATGCAATCAAGTTAAACATTAGATTCTTATTACAACTTAGAAACAAAAGTAATATAATATAATAGACTAATAAAGGAAAACTAAAAGAGATAAGGGTATGGAGAAAGATAAAATAAGATCCCACTTTCTAATGTTAGCCAGTCTAGTTCTATTGAGTAGGAAAATCCCTATATAAATGAGTCCTTAGTTGAACCAAACCTAGAATAATTCTAACTAGGGATGGTGCAAGAGTCTATGGAAAAAATTAGTAGATCCAATGAATAAAATAGGGTCACCATATTCAAGTGAAAACTAAGTCTATCAAATGATAAAGATTTCAGATAAATATGTTTCTATTAAGGATAAATTGGGATACATTGTATACTCTAGGATTAAAAAATTGACTTCTAAATATCCTCAACTCAAAAAAATTATCTAAAAAGTAGGGAAATACATGAAAAAAAATGACTACTCCATTAATTATGTTCTAATATATAAGGAACTAGCTAGGTATAGTCTCACTAATCCTAAAAATACCAACCCTTATTACATTGAAGAGTTAATCTTATATAGGCATGTAGGCTTGAGGAGTTCGAGCTCAATAAAATATTCCCACTAATGTGGTAGTTAGAAACTTTCAATTTGATTAAGGTAATGTGGTTGAGTAGGTGGCTCGATATCTCTAACAAATTAAAGGTGTGCCAAATATTTTTTTAATTAAACCATGCCGCAATTGAATTTTAGTAATTGAAGGCAATTAGAATTGCATATAATTGACACATTCCCTACTTATACATAGTTGAAACCATACTTATTTAAGTTAATATTTGTCTTATGTGTGTAATAATTGATCTTAATGTGCATGGCATGCTTTGATTGATGTTATCTATTAGTATTGCATTGAATTATGCCTCTTTTCTATGATTTATTGGTGAGGAATCAATCTATAACTTGATTCTACAAATAAAATTGAATAAACAATCCTTTCTTGTCTTTTATTAGCCAAACAAACAATCAAATTTGTGTTTGTGCCTTGTTGGCTGCATTTCCAATGTGTCCTTTACTTGTGGGGTCCTTTCCATGTGGCTTCTCATCACTCTTACTCTACATGGTTTAGACTTTATGCACATGCTAATTGTTCTTTATGTGGTGAAGTGAGATTTCACCATGTGGCATCATATTGCTCACTCAAACATCTTACATACTAGTAGTTTTAAATAAACCACCTCATTGCTAAATAGTAGTGAGATTTCACCATGTGTTTTCACTCATTCACCCACTTTCCCAGGGATCACTGACATCACCACCTATATATAGATACATCTATAGGATAATGAATCACTAGGATGATTCTATGTGGCTTCATCCCACTAACACACTTTCCTTGAGGCACTTTATTTATATGGATGGTTCAGGATGTTGGGTCATCAGGATCTTGACACTTGGTAGAATATTTCTAATCCACTTACCTAGAGATTTTCTATTATGAACAACTACTAGGAAAATTCTTTGAAAATAAACTAAGCATTGAAAGCTATTTTTAATGGGACTGGGATATCTAAGAGATTGACACATGGAACCAAGTAACTTTTATAAAATTGGCTATGTGGTGAAAGTATTTTTAATAGGCTTAAGACTATCAGGAGATCAACACACGACATAAAAAAAGTTGAATAATTGATTAAATTTTGAAATACCTTTTTAAATGGGTTGGATCCAATGAGAGCCATGAATGATTTTTGTGTGGCACTGAATGAACTTAAGCACCTATAGGCAAACAACCAAATGCCTAGTCAAAAATTTCATATAAAAAAAAAGAGCAATGGCTAAGTAAATTGAAATAAAAATGGATAAGTTATTTGAGAATAAAAAATAGGGGTGCGATAACACAAAAAAAATAAGTCCATTTTCAATAAAATTCCATCCATTTTAAATGAAATTTATTATGTTAAAAGATGATCCAAAGGAAAATTATAGGCAATTTAGATCAAATCAAAGCAAAAATGGACTAAATTACCAAGAAAAAGTAGTAGAAATCTATCAAAAAGTTTGATCATTTTCCTAAACCTAAGGTGAAATAGTATAAAAGGAATCTTAAAATTTGTTTCAAAACACAATATAATAAATAGACTAAGACTTAATAGATTCATGCAAATTCAAACATTAAAATTAATTCAGTCCAAGATGTGAATTAGACTAAGCACTTATGATGATCGTTTAATTATTCAAACTTAGTTAAAGCAATGAAGCACATTTAGATTTAAAATCTTCACATATAGAAGAATGGACTCCCAAGAAGGCTGATTTGAACAAGTAACCACATTGAACTCCTTAGGAAATTATACCAAAATCTGAAATAAAAAGATGGTCAATGTTTTTAGCTTGAAAATGGGTATGTTTTGCAACAAATGGTAGTGTTATTAAGTACTCACAAATTCCAAGAGTCAAATAACATTGAATAACCTTGATTTTCATAGTTTTTTTCTCAACCACCTCAGCCAAAACATAAAAATATTCTCCATGTAAGATTGATGATTATCTTTCATGAAATCACTTAAGTGAAAGACCCACCACTTTTCTTACTCGTAATACCCATATTTGAGTGGTGGAGATGTAATTCACTCTATATGGTCTATTTAATATTAATTAAAAATTTAATATGGTCTAACACATATTTTTATCCTCATGAGTGGTTTGTGATGGATGAGAAAACATTAGTTTGCTTTGACATCTAGAGAAAAATGTTGTTGCATATAGGATGTGGACAATAGGTGGCACTGCCACTTGCTAGATGGTAAAAGATGGTTTTTTTGTGTCAAATATATAAATAAATGTGGGTTAATACATAATATATTAGACCATTATTTTATCTGAATATTAATAATTACACTTATTGGTAATAATATTACATGCATACAAATATTTTTTTGAATTCCTAATCACCCTAGCAGAGGTTTTGGGTGGTAGGGATGGTTTGGAGTTGGTCATCAATGGGCACTCATGATTTTTTTATTTGTTTCTTGATAATGTAAAAAGGTATTAAACACATTAATATAAATCAAATTACATAATGTACACTTATCACTGATTTGAATATTAATGATTCTATTGAGATATATGGAAAGATTCAATTCTACACAAACATGTTTTGGAGGTTAGAATACATAAAAAGTTTCTTGATCAAAATTTATGAATCAAAATATGTTTTTAATAAAAAATTTAATAAAATTATACAATGGTAATGGGAGGAAAGGAAAATTTATCCACATTGGAATTTTTAGTTTGACATGATTTGAGACAAAAAAGCCTTGAGGCTAATAATAAAACATGATCAAATTGAAATAAAATAAAATTGATATGTATGATTAAACTTAAACAATAAATAACCCTTGGTTAGGTTTTTTATTCTCTTAATATTAACATAATGGGGGGTTTACCAAGAGTTGTGGACCCAAAATTTCAAATTACTTTCAATGGGGACCCGACCCAAAAAATAGGCAGCAAGATCAAACTACTTATAATAATTACAAGCTTTATCAAAATTTAGTCATTAAAAAAATAAAGTGGAAAATATTTCAAAGTATTTTAACCCTAAAATTGATAGAATGTGGTTATAGGTTTAAAAAAAATTAGTTTGAGAACAAGGATGATAAAATAATATATAACATGTCAATTAATATAAAATTCATATAAATGATATTATGAATTTATACAACTGAGACTACCTAAAATTGTAAAGTAAAAATATTGAAATATATTGAAATCAATAAGAAATAATCATACTTAGTTGTTTTACTATTTTAAGGAAAACATGAACTAGAAACTAGTGTAAAATATGTAAGATCAATGGTCATATTTTGGAAATTTTAGATTTTTGGCTGTGAACACTACCATTGATGCTAGTATTTGAATATGACGTAGGTTTCTAGTATATAATAATGATTGGATTTGGATATAAATAAATTCATTATTATGGGTTTGCTATTGAATTTTTTTTTGATGTGTTTATATCTATGATACATGTAATATTTCTTCATTGATTGATCATATCCTAGCTCATTAACCTTCTTCACCCTTAGAATGAGTTTGATGAAAAATGGGTTAGTGGGATCATGGTGTTGAGCTTCCCTAAAGAACCCAATATCAATAGGAGCTGCCTAAAAATATAATACTTCAAAGAGGGCCTCAAACTTATGTAGTTTTATCATATGTGTGGGAAATTATGTGCACAAGGGTAGAGTATATTATATGAAGATGCATGTAGTGATATACTTTTAATTTAACAAATATCACTCATGGGCTAGCCTTTAAAATATTTAGACCTGTAATATGACTTTTTATATGCTTAAAATGAAAATAGTGATGAATATGGCATAATAGAGTATTTGTTTATTTGATTGATTTAGTTTTAGTAGTGTTTGCTTGGTATTTTCTAGGTGAGGAATGAGAAGGATTAAACTTGTATTTATACAACACATTTTTAAAATTTCTCATG
The DNA here is from genome assembly GCA_037957365.1 of Torreya grandis. Classification (NCBI taxonomy): domain Eukaryota; kingdom Viridiplantae; phylum Streptophyta; class Pinopsida; order Cupressales; family Taxaceae; genus Torreya; species Torreya grandis. The sequence goes on along the minus strand of JARHVA010005106.1, from coordinate 1,277,765 downwards.
ATAGGGTTTAATAAGGAAAATATGTCGACCTATAAGTTTCAAATCAATTGTAATTTTGATGATTTTTGGAAACTATACACTAGATAAAGATTTGGACACTATCATCAGTGATAGTGTCCCCTATGGATGATAGTGTCTATAAACATAGAATATAGTTATATATCTTAAACTAATAGTGAAGCATGTTTATAATTTTTTTTATCTTTCTATGTAATAGAGGAGACCTGAGTCATAATAATGACATGGATCCAAATAAGAGATAAGCATTTAAGCATAGTGATATGGTGAATGCGAGCCTTTTAGAAAAATATGACATCTATATCTAAAGGGTAGAGCCTTGATTTATATTTTAAAAATGTACAGACTGAGATACTAGAAATATTTAGTTATAGTATCTACATTTACCCCTTATGTAATCTAGTAATTCATAAGGATGAAATTATAGGTTAAAAGAAATAAATGCATACCTAGGTGTGTATAACACACCTTGCCTTTACTCGAGTCCAATTTTAGTGATTTTTTGGTATATGACCTATAACTAAGAACATGAAAAAATATAAATTAGTGCATATAATTTTCAATTTTTAAAAAAATAAATACTTGAAAATAAAGAGAGCAAGGAAAGACACTTATTTGTCAATGCAACCATGTTGCATCTTGATGCTTTGAATTGGTAAAGATGTTTCCTTATGAAGCATTGGAGATAAAAAATGTTTAGACATAAAAATTAGATATTTTAAGAGGGATATTGTAAGGTATTATTCCCCAAATATTTTTCAAGGATGACTTGTGACATGTCCATTAAGATCATTATATCTCAATCACACAATTCAAGTATGAATATATATAATCTGGTAAGGGAGAGTGATTTAATCAACTCATATTATAAATATAGTGATATTGGATGATTTAATAAATCCAATATATAATTTTGGTGACATTTGATGATGTAATCACTTCAACATATAAAATGAACACACTACTACAACAGAAAAATCTTGATAATAGTACATCCTATGTAATTGGTGTGTCATCGTGAGTAGTATAATTATAAAGTTTAAATTTTTTGGTGAAATAGAATTAAATATTCACCTATAATTTTTTTTAGATATATTATATGTGATATAAACCTAAAAAAAATTTCAAATCTATTAAAAATTGGTGCAATGTATAGAATTTTGACTTGTCATGGATCTAAACTAGAGATTGTGAAAATGTGGAGGTCATGTCTCTATGACATACACCCAATGAATCCTAGAGATATATAGTAGGTGTATAAATGTGGAGTCATGTTTTTATGACATACCAAAACTAAAATATAAAAACTATGAAAATTTGGTAGTCATGCTTGTATGACATGCCCCCCTTAAAGTGAGGGAGATAGAAACTAGTAGGTACCCTATCTCAAAAAGAGAAAGTAGTTGTATAATATGTGTATGAATCATGCAACATATACTAATAAAATTTTAAATTATATATATATATATATATCAATTAGGATCTGATCACATCAATTCGTAAGATGCAATATATATTGTGGCAATGTCTAGAGAGTAATGATACAAACTCAACAAGAAATCAATCACACACACTATATCACTCAATCTAATGCAAAGGAATGGTCCAAGGATACCTCATACAAGGGGCATGTTAAAATTCCACATAATCAAAAGGGATAAAGTTTTAAATGTCCAAACAACTTAGAATGGCATAGGGCCTAAGAAACAAGGGACATATTCAAATGTTATACAAATAGGACAATATATAGCAATTTACGACACTCAAGGAAGTTAAAAATAGATTAAGCATAAGAAACTAACATAAGCATATTATAATAGTCCCTAAATACATTTGTTAGTAAAAATGTTATTTACATATCATATCAGGTACAATATGAAATATATGAGCATAGATATATACATGTATAAGTGTTAGCATATAAGCTCAAACATGATAACGTAAAAATTATCATAAAATATGTGTGACATATATCAATCATGATTAAATAAGTAGTTTCCCCTAATGTATTATATGATGTGGGTATAAGAGGGGTCCAACATATGGAAATGCATATATCATGTGTCTAGATATGCATGTATCATAGTGAAACATTCATGAAACAAATGTGTTTATAGGAATTAAATGATATAATATATAATAGTATAAAGCAAAAAAATAAATACTAAAAAGCTAATAAAATATGATAATGTTGATTTTTTTTGTATTTTTGAATCTATTTAGATGTTTTTGTATTATTATAATATTTGATTTTTTTTTGTATTTTGGAATAGTTTTGAAAAAATTTCTTAATGTGAATTAAAGGGATCAATTTGTTTAATATTTGAGGTTTATGATAAGAAAATGTTCAAAGCATGCTATTATTATATCCTTTCTTACTATAAAAATTAAAATTTTATTGATATAGTACCTCTATCTTGTATACTTGGAAAATACCTATCATGGTTTTAACTATTAGTTATAGACCTTTCCAGTACCTAAAGACACACATTCACTATTTTTTTTATGTCTAATTGCTTATCTCTTTGTCTGACCATTGTTATACTGATGACCAGGCCTTATATAATATGTAAAAATATCTAAACTTTATTATTATCCTTCACTTCCATTTTTGGACCTATACTTATTTTTTATCTCTCCACACACTTTTGTCTCAAGTGAACACATTTATCAATGCAAGTGTCCATTTTCTTACAAAGTATCCAGTTTCTAAAAGTCATCAAATTTAAAAAATAAATGTATCTAAAAGGTTTTCCTAAGTGATTTAATGTGATATATTTTTAAAATAAATTGGTATATATACAAGATAAATCCTCATTCATTCCTCACATTGAAATCACATACAACTCACTAGGTAATATATAAATAAGCATTCAATCAAAAATTCAAATGAGAAATTATTCCCTATTTATCCATATTTACATATCAATCATAGGAGCCATATTTATATAGGTATGAAGCATTTAAAGAGAATCCAATTAGCCATATTTTTTATGTTACAAGCTAAGCCATTTCATGTATTTTATTATCATACATTTTCCCCTTTTGAAAACAATCAAAAATGTAGATAAACACATTAGTCTTGATGCCCTCTTTGGAGTACTATATATGTAAGAAAGACCCATTAATATATGTGTCTTTGGGGTCAGCTCAACACTATGATCCCACTAAGGCATTTTTACCATAATGATTCCAAGGGTGAAGAGATATTGTTTGATCATTTTAAAAAGAGTGCCAACCAATGTGCATGATTTGAAAACATCATAATAAATATGATATAAGACCTAGAAGGCTCCAGTTGGTCACATATAGATCTAATATATATTCAATATAGGATGCCTATGGTAATTTTAGACACCTACATCTATGTAACTACATATATTTGACTTATTGTCTAAGGCCACATAAATGATATTACAAGAATTTGATGACTTTTATAGGATAATATTCTAATCCACTTCCACCTTGTTCCTAACTAGACCTAAATGTGCATAGTAAACCAACTAAGTATCATTTCTTTACAATATATTAAAATATATATCAATAATTGTACCTTATTATTTTTATAAATATAAGTTGTATAAATTTATAATTATGTTTGTCTAGTTTCTTAAAATAATTTTCATGCTTATCAGATTAGTTAACCACCATTTTAAAAACCTAATATAATATTATTAACCTTAAATAAACATATTATATAAAATTTAAGGTTAAAAATGTGGTGAACTTGATGTTTTTATCTCTTTAAGTGAATCATAGCCCTATGATCTTTAGCCTCCTAAGGTTTTTCATTATCATGTTATTTTTTCATATTTATTCTATTATCTGTATGTAACCTAGGTGTATCCCTAGATTAGGCAATATTTTTATTCAACACTTGGAGATTACTTTTGTATAACTTAATATGGATCAAAAAATTAAATTATCAAACCATGTGCCTAATACAAGTGTCAATGATGAAAACTAATAAATTATTGAAGAGGTTATCATAGAAAAAGATTATGAAAATAATGAGCATGAGAAAATAGATCAAGATAAAGTGTAAGCTATTACTTTGTTTGAAGAGTGTATCCACAAAAACCCTCAAGATTTTTATGAGATCCTAAAAACCATTTTGAAAACTAAAAGATATAAATCACTGATGAAAAAATAGGTGCATTTATTAATCATGATAGTAGAGATATGGGACATCCCCGTATTCATGTTTCCATCCATTTGAGTACATAATCGCTTCATAAATATAATAGGGGTAATGGTTATGTGTGTTGACATCATTATTTCTTGAGACAAAGCATATTATTTATAAATCCTCCATGGGAAACGTTGGCATTTCAACCCATTTACCATTTTAATTTCCTATATAAATTTAAGACATGGGTATAACTTTTTTGGTGTTTTCTCAGAATTCCAATCTAAGAAATCAACATGTGCAAGATAGTATACAAACTATAAAGCATTTTCAAGCTAAGGTTAAAAATATTGATAAAAATTCTTTAAATTCACCTTGTGTTATTCATTCAAAATAGGTGTTACATAACCATCTTATACCTAAAATATCTTTTCACCCCTTGCCAACCTATTTTTTAGCACCTAATTCAGCATTTTATGATGTCAAGGGTGATCCTAAATATCATATTTGATATTTATATGTAACATGCCTTTATTAATCCTCTAATGATAAAATTTTTACTAAAATATTTCTGAGCATCAAAGACTATGCTCTAAGGTGGTTATATGATTTACCAATCCAATTAGTAAATGCATTAAAACCTATTATAGATCAGGTTTTGTCATACTTCTCTATCAACATCACCAAAAAGGTATCATATTCCTAAATTGAAAAAATAAAACAAGGAACCAATGTTCCTATCAATGAATATGTCTTGAGGCACAAGGCAATGACAAATAAAATGGAAGATAAAGAACATAAAGAAATCTTCAAGAAATGTTTGCTCACCTTATTACATGATTTCATTATTTTAAAAAAGTTTAAATCTTTTGATGACTTATGCCATATTGTTCAAGATCATGAAATGAAACTTATTTCATTGAAAAAGATTAAGTATGTAACCAACACAAATACTACACCTAAACAAAGTTTCATATCAAACCAATCTACAAAGGTAAACCTACATAACCTAAAAAGGAAATGTATACAACTATTAATGAAATATCACATCAACCTAATTATTTGATCTTATCCAGTACACCAAGGAGACATTTTACACAATTACCTAATTCTACATCTTTAGTATATTAAGAAGCTTTTAGATTTTTCTTATATCTCTCCCTTCTCTTATATAGGTTGATTTGAGCAGACCTCTACCTCATAGATATGATTATAATGTTTATTATGACTATTAATAGGGACTTGTGAATTCTACTAACTATCTTATATATTAAATTATAAGATCCATGACCTTATTGATAACCAACAACATAAATTTTATGACCCTTCAAAGGATTCAAGGTCATAATGTGGTGATCATCATGACTAAAAGATGTTTAGTGATCCATTACAAGATCAATCTTAGAATAATTTAGAAGTGAAAATGGCATATAATGCACATATTCCTCCACTACATTATGGTCACCCATTAGATGGGATTATTGGTACTTATACATGGCATATAACTCATATGGTTTAGATACCATTTATTACTTTTGATGATAATGAGATTGTAGATTATCAATTATATATTCATTTATTGTTTATTAGAGAATATATTGATCATCAACCTATTCATAGTGTTATTACTAATAATGGTGCTACTGAAAATGTTTGCACCATGACATTAATTTCATATTTGGGATATACAATTGATAATATGTACCTTTAGATCAAAATGGTGAGATTAGCTTAACCTTATAGGTTATCCCAATACATGTGGTCACTACATTGTTAGTTATACCATACATGAGAGTCTATGGTATGTTATTGGGATGATCTTGGATATATAAACTTTGGGAAGTACCTTCCATAGTGCATGGGTGTATTAAATACATTCATACCAATGGATTAGTCATAGTTATTGGAATTACATATTAAGAACCACTTGAACAGGAGAAGTTTATTCCAAAGAAAATAATTATCAAATCTACTAAGGTTAATCCTCCATGAAAGGGTAAGCAATAGGTGATGTATTTTCCTAGGCAACCCATACTTGAGAGACCATTACATTAGAGATACATAGTGGATTCCATGAATTCCTCATCTACTACTCTAAACCATACTTAGTTATCCATAAGAAATAAACATGTTCATTTTATTTATATTTCCAATATATTATAGAGAATGTAATGATGGTTTTCATAAACCGATACTAGTTATATTACCTATTCAATACCATAAAGTCTTATGATACATACGTAAAGCATCATAGAGCCTCTAGTGCCAGATATTACACCTATATATGCTCCTTGACAGTACCACCAATTTTATATACCATATTAAATTTTTATATCACTTATATATGAACATCCATTATATGGGATAATTTTATAGACCATTTCTTCATATATTACATAAAATAAAAAATATCAAATATTCAAGAAAATATGAAAAAAAATCATCATGTTCCTAGTTGTACTTTTTATAATACACATGTTTCATGCTTTATTTTAGTGTGATACATTCATATCTAGATATATGATATATGCACATTCAAATGTTAGGCCTTCCCTCTATTCACATCATAAGTATGTTGGGGTTATATAATTGTTTGATCATAATACACCCATGTTATATTATTTTATGATTAATTTAAATTATCATGTTTGAGATTATATAATTATAAATTCATTTATCCATGCTTATACCTTTTACAATGGACTTGATATGCTATGTACTTAACATTTTTCATAAACACATATGTTTAGGAACTAGTATGATATGTTCATGTTAATTTCCTATATTTTATTCTTTCATTTATAAGTTTTCTTGAGTGTGTTTCTTGTTTTATATTACCTTTGATTGTATTTATTGTTTGAATATTTAAATATGGTCCATTGATTTTAGGCCATATGCCTTTGATTTCCTATTTGGACACTTAAATATGTCACTCTATGTTGTTTTCAGACATTTCAATACACCATTATATCTTATTGTGACCAATATGCTCTAATTTTATCATTTAAATAATGGAACCTCTTTAATTTTTTTTTGGAAGTCTAATCTTCTTATTTAATGGAATATGGTCCTATTTATTTATTGATAAGATTTGATAATAGGTCCTTGAGAAGCTTCCATCATTATGATACATTGGTTTTAATATTTTAGTCAATCATAAATTTCCCCATCTAAGTGAGGAGGTAACACTTGTCATGTGATCACTTATTTGGGCCTCTTCAAACTTGGTCAAAGGTATTCAATATTTCCAATGCCTAAGATTGAGCCACATGTCAACATCCTTTTTCCCCACTTCCTTGGGCCCTCTCAGATTTTATACTAGGTCCCTAGATCTTTTGGATAAGTGGAATATTGATAGGTGTCATGATATAGGATCCCTTATTCATAATGGTTACTACATCCATGAGTTAGGACTTCAACCTCCTAGATGCACGGGATCATGCCACGTGGTATAATCCTACTTTACCACATCCTTGGGATAGTCTATATACTTTCAAAAAGTAGTTCATATCTTATATGCCCAAGATCATGCCACAATACAATTTCCCTACTCCCCAAAATAATATATATGATTAAATTGTTTGGTGAGCCCCCTAAATAAGTGAGATATTAACAAATGTAAAGATCTTGTTGCACCCAAAGTTATGAGACAAAGTGACATAATATGGTGATCAATCAAGCCATAGATGAAAGAATGAATTCTATGTCAACATCACATTAGTCTAACTTTGATGGATATTTCTCTCATCAAAACCATCATAAAATTGACTTATCTAATGTTTTTTAGGGTTTTTTTTCTTATATTTGCCTCAACATTTCAATCCCTTCCACTCCTATTTATGATATTTGACTAATTATTGGTATGAATTTATCTTTTGAAATTTGTCATATTATTATTTAATTAGGCTAATTTAGTGGTATATGTTTAGGAATAATTCTCTAAAATTGACTAAAAGTAAATGGAATTCCATCTTCAGACTTAGTCATTTATCTTTCAATGGACAAACTCCCATTTGTTTTATCCCTTTGCCATAGTCAATTTTAGATTTTTGACTTAACATTTTTATTTGAAAATAAGAATTTGGTCAAACACTTAGTTATCTCTCTCATACATTTGGATCTTATAATAGGCTACCAACTATCATGATATTAGAGATCCATTTCTCTAAAATAATTGGATAAAGGACTAGTCCATAAAACCTTTGGGTCCTCAGGATTGTACCATGTATCACAATCCCATTATCTTGGGCCTTTGAGATAATTAAGACATGGTTAAAATTGACAGAATTTATAATCCCCTAAAATGTTTCCATGTAACAACATCTCACTTATTTGGGTTAAACATAATAGTGAAGTAGAGCATAGAGTGAGTGAATCCCCAAGATTGATCCATGTGTTAACATATAGAATTATATAGGAGGAAAGTACCTTGACTATTGAGAAAGGACCTATAGAGTTATGAGTGCCTTAGATATTTCCACATGCCAAGATCCTAGTGCACTATTTCCAAGGAAAAATTAGAGTGACTTAGGACTTTTATCAAGCTCTTGGTTAGCAAAAGGTTGAAATATGTCAAGACCTTTTTGAATCATGGACATGATAGATTTATTAAGTAGTGAGAGGTGGAAATATCATGTGATATTATAAAGGAATATACATTAACCTCCACAATAACAAAAAGAGCTTAAACTTGATAGATCTCTTGATAGTCTAAGCTATCCATATTTGGTGTTTGGACTATGGGTCCAATTGTATCTATGTAGTCTAGGATATTAACAAGGTACAAATTGGTTGGTATCGTAGTCATCCAAACATTATAGAGGAAAAATAGGCATGTGTTCCCCACACTCCCTATGCATAAATATTTAAAATAAAGGCATGATCATAAAAGCTTCTCCTATTGACTCATATAAGTTCAAATTCATCAAATCATCATTAGGAAAAATAGAAGAATGAGTGTAAAATTTTAATTAAAGTAGGTTTGGTACTATTAGTGGACCCAAAAATGAATTATTATAAGACATTATTCATATTTTCTAACTAACTACATAGTCAAGGACATTGATAGGGTACCAACTAGTGGGTCTCATGATCAACCAAATGCCACAGAGGTAAAATAGGTGTGTTAGCCCCACACTCTCTACACAAAAATATCCAAAATAAAGGCATGCTCATCCAACCTTTACCTATCAACTAGTATAAGTTTAACCTCATTGACTCATCATTCAAAACTCAATCAACTTACCAAAATTGATAGGATAAGGTCCACATCATACCTCTCCTTGATGCTCCTTAGTTGACCATGGATTTCCATTATCTTAGTTAAAATGGAGTGAGGAATATTGGAACATAATTTTTTTTATCATTTCAATCCATGGTGTCTAATAGTTGGATGGTGTGCCTCATATAAGCAACATCCATCTCTCCTTTATATATATATTCCATTGTCCAATATGTTAGAAGGGTTGACTCTTTACAAATAAACATTTTTAAAATAATGTAAATTTTGATTTTATGTGCAAATATGTTTGTTTTCCTTGGTGGTATTCTACTATCTTTACATTATAATGGATTAACACTAGTGTTTTATAACTGTAACCCATGCTTATATGTAGAATTTATGCATTAACTGGGATGTGTTTCTATTATTTTGGCTATGTCATTCTTTTCATTCACATTTTAAAGATGCTAGGTCTTGTGCATGACTAACTAAAAACCTATTTTTAGTTTGTTTATTAAAAGTAATTTTGGAATCAAGAATTTACCTTTTCCCCTTAGATTTTATAGAGCTATTGTTAAACTTAGCATACAGTAGTATAATTGTAACTAAGCACATTTTCTTACTAGAAGCAAGTGTGGTGTCTATTTGATTAGAATATTTTATTTTTACCTTGACCTCCCTCTATTTTTATGATTATTTCTAAATAATTGATCTTTTCCTTTATTTAAAAATTGTGAAGTGAAGTAAACTAGAGTTATGAAATTGAATAAGCTACAATTGGTCTTGTTGGTGGTGTAAATGTTCTATGAGTTAGTGAGAACTATGGTATTAGACCTTTGGTGGTAGCGTTTCATCCTTTGTATATATATTCTAAGGAAACTAGATAATGGAGCTTGTTACCTATAATGCATTGCCTAAAAAAATAAGATGAAATTCCTCCAAATGTTCCTCGATCTCACTCACCACTAGAATCCAATAGGTGAATCTAAGAACAAGATCTTGGATCGAACAACATATTTTATTTGGACATTTGAATAAGTTTTATCCCTTCATTTATGTGAAATTTTATCATGCCACTTGTATGAGGTATCCTTGGACCATTTAATTTTGATTTGGTTTCGAATACTCTTATCTATGTGCTCAATTTATTCTTGATCTTGTACTTTTACTCTAGACATTTCCATGATATATATAGGGCATTATATGACTTGATGTGATTAAATACCACATACCTCAATGATATATATACCTAGACATGTTACTCATATATGTTACATTATCCATACACAACTTATAAAACTAGTATATCCTTTTGAGGTAAGGTAACTACTAGATTATATTTCTAGTCACCATAAAATGGGGGCAATTCAGTGGGGTCATGTTAAAATGGAATGAATTATACAATTTCATAGTTTCATATTTTAGTGGGGGCAATTCAGTGGGGTCATGTTAAAATGGAATGAATTATACAATTTCATAGTTTTATATTTTAGTGGGGGCATGTCAAAAATTCATGAGCTCCACACTTATTAATTTTGTATTATCTCCAAATTACAATGGGAGAATGTTATGAAAACATGTTATCCACACTTACACCGATTTAAAATTTAATAGATTTGACGATTATATTATTCATATATATATATATATATATATATATATATATATATATATATATATATATATATATATATATATATATATATGAATAATATAATACACACACACATATATGTATATATGTATGTATGTATATATATATATATGTATGTATGTATGTATATGTATATGTATATATGTATATGTATATATATATACACATATATACATACATATATATAGATATGTATGTATATATATATATATTTATGTATATATATATATATATATATGTATGTATATATATATATATGTACATATATATATGCATGTATATATATATATATATGTACATATATATATGCATGTATATATATATATATATGTACATATATATATGTATGTATGTATGTATGCATTTATTGACCCATCAAATCTCAAAATGGCATTAAACCCAGATAAACGTTAGTAAATATTACTAAAGCTTCATGGAACAATGAGTTAGACACGTCATGCAAGTGGTTGTGCAAGGTACCTTGGGAAATTTAAGATTTGGGAGATATTTAAAGTGTCGAGAGTTTTTGAAAATTTTGAAAAAGGCTCTGAGCTACAGTTATGTGTTCAAAGAACACTTATTTGAAAGAAAAAGTGAGAAAGAAAAAATGGGAAAACAAAGCAACTGAGAAAGGGAAACTATCTAACTATAATACATTAGAGACATAGTTTAACTGAAATGCTTCAAGTAGATCCCATTTATAGGAATCTCTTCAGGTTCACCTTCCATTGTTTCTAGCTCAAATGAATTATTATGTTTACATGCATGAATTTTATAGGGGCCGCTCCATAATGCTTCAAATTTAGTATGTTGACCTGGCTTGGTGGCTCTTGCATCCCATTTAAAAACAATTGAGCCTACTTCAAAATGGGGATTTGAAGTCCTTTTATCAAAGCAGTCTTTAATTATTTTATGATTCTTAATTAATGAATCATGTGCTGCACTCTCCTTTCCTGAACTTCCAAAAGTTTAGCAAGTCTAACCTACATGGGACCATTTTCCTCAATTTCAATATATTTTATTAGTTGGAGAGCAGGAATTTCCAAGTTTAGAGGTATTACAGTAGGCTTGCCATATACCAATTCATATGGGGACATTTTTTTCACCTACTTAGGTGTAATTCTATCAGCCCACAATGCTATATTTAGTACTTTATGATAGTCTTTTTGATGATCAGCCCCTATTCTCTTGATGAGTCTAATCAAGTTCTTATTAGTTGATTCTGCCAAACCATTACCCTGAGGGTAATAATTAGAGGAAGTTTTCAGATAAATTCCATTCTTTAATGAAAATTACGATACTTTAGACCCTAAAAATGATTTAGAATTATCTAAAATTATGGTTTGAGGAGCCCCAAATTGAGTAGTGATACTCCCTAGAAAGTCTAGGATCGCATTTTCTGTTGCTTCTTTAAGTGGCACAACCTCAATCCATCTAGTGAAATAATCTGTGGTAGTTAAAATCTATTTGTGACCCATACTAGACACTAGATTTATCATTCCAATGAATTCAAGACCCCATTGAGAAAAAGGTTCATCAATAATTATAGGACTAAGAGGCATTGCTGCATTCTTACTCATCCCTACATAATATTGACAAGATTGACATTTTTTAACAAGTTGATAATAGACTGTAAATAAAGTAGGCTAGAAATAACCTGCCTCACTTATCTTTATGGCTATGGTCTTTGAAAAAAAATGTATACCTAAGACACCATGATGCATTTCATGCAGTATTTTCCTAGCCTCATCCTTCTCTATGCATCTTAAACATTTGCCATCAGAACTTCTTCTAAAAAGAACTTGTTTAATTAAAACAAAATGGACCCCTTGCAGCCGATAGTATCTTTTCTTGTTTTGAGGGAGTTCTCTTGGGTAAATCCCATATTTAGTAAAATAAATCATGTTTGTGACCTAGGAGTTTTGATCAACCTCTTTTATCCTCAATAAAGTTTCCTTTTTAATTTATGAATCTGTTTCCACATGTATCATCTTTTCAAGCTCTTGAGTCATATATTGGCATAAGCCCCTACCTCAAACTAACTTAGTGGGTTTGACCTCTACATCATATTCAAGGATCTTTGTTATCTAGTTTGCTCTTTTTTCAATAGTTTCACCCTCCATAATGTATTCTCTGACACTTGGGTGAGCCACAAGTATCAGAATCTTACTTCCTAATACTATATGCCTAAATTTCTTGAGGACTTTTACCATAACATATGCTTGCTTTTCAATAAAGTTGTATCTAGTTTCATATTCCTGAAGAGTCCTTGAGAAAAAGGCTATTGGATTCTCTCCCTCATGTCTATCATATTTCTATGTTAGAACAGTAGCAATACTGAGCTCTCCTCCATAGACATACATTACAAAAGGCTTAGAAAAGTCTAGGTTTCTAAGTATTGGGGCCGTTGAAATTAATTTTTTGACCTCTTTGAAGGCTTACCTTCCTTCTATAATCCACTTAAAAATTAGGCCTTTTTTCAATAAGAGTGTCAATGGTCTTACTAAGCCTGCAAAGTCAGATATGAACTGACTAACAAAATTAATCTTCCCCAAGAAATATTGAATTACTTTCTTATTTACTAGAAGAGGTAAGTTCATTATAGCTACAACTCTCTCTGGATCTATGGAGACTCCTTCTTTAGATACTATATGTCCCAATAATTTACCTTGAGGTACGGTAAAGATGCATTTCTTCCAAATTATTGATATTTCTTAAAAATAGATTCTAAATGATCAGAATAATCAACAACATTATTAGAGAAAATAGTAATATCATCAAGATAAATCAAGATGATTTTATTTATAAATTCCCCAAATGCTACATCCATAGATTTTTGAAAAGTGGTTCCAACATTTGATAGGCCAAATGGCATCTTAGCATATGAAAATGTTCCCCATTTTGTAGTAAAAGTAGTCTTATATTGGTCTTCATCAGCCAACCAAATCTGATTGTATCCAGAGAAGCCATCTAGCAAGGAAAATCTCTCTGATCCAACCATAGTCTATAAAATTTGTTCCATAGATGGCAAGGGATAGTGATCTTTCAGAGATGCTCTATTCAAGTCTCTAAAATCTACATAGAGTCTTATGTCACCATTATTTTTCTTGACTAGTACTAGATTTGATACCCAGGTTGAGTGCTTGATTGAAAAAATTATTTTGGAATCTAAAAGTTTCTGCAACTCATCTACCATTAGAGATTCAATCCTTGGATTTACTATCCTTTGCTTTTGTATGATTGGCTTAGATCCTTCAGTCAGTTTTATTGTGTGCTGAATGATGTCTCTGTTATATCCATGAAAGTCTTCATAGATCCAGGCTATGACTCTGTCATATCTTTTGCACAAGTCAATTAGTCTTTCTCTTTCCTCTTGAGTTGTATAATTTCCAATTTTTAATATTCTCACTTCACTCACCTCTATTTTAGAATAATTTGCTTTGTTTACTTGGAACCTTTTCTTCTCTAGGCCTACATCTTCTAGATCAAATAGGTTTTCTAAAGTGATTAATCCTTTGGGAAGCTTATTATTCTTTAATTGTATAATTTGATCCCCATATGCCTCTTCAATTTTTGGTTGCAATTGATTAGAAAACTCCCCTGATTATTTCAAGAATGAGAGTACCTAAGAATCATTTTCAAATACATTCTAATTGTCATCATTTTCTGGGATAGTTGGCCTTACAATAACCTTTACTAACTCATTGTTAACTAATAGGCTAGTTGCTGGATCAAACTACAAGCCAATCTGTGCCATCCTAATAGCTTTAGAATTTTGAGTTCTTGGAATTTCTTCAATATTGAAAGATTCTAAATCTTCTATTAAGTCCCAAATTTTGTGTCTATAGGATATTATCCTTACATTTTTGGCTATTGCCTTTTCCCTAATTTTCTTCACCACTAATTCTGAATCTCCTTTTACTGTTAAATTCTTTATTCCCTTTTTCTTGGCTAAAATGAGCCCATGAACTAATGATTCATATTTAGCATCATTATTGGTACAAGCAAATCAAAAATGAATAGCTCTCAAAAATTTCTCCCCATTTGGAGCAACAAGACAAATTCCTTCTCCAGCACCACTTTTACTTCTAGCCCCATCAAAATTTAAGGTTTAAATTTCTGAATCTTTTTTAGATTCTTAAGTAGTTGGTGTTTCTTCCCTTAAAACATTTGGGATTTCATGATATTCATCAAAAATGACATAAGTTCCTAGACTAGTAGAGTCATAATTTCCATATGGATCACTATGCATCATAGCTAACAAATAGTTATTTTCCTCTTCTTGGTCATGTTCAGTCCAATCACCCAACTCTTCAACAAAAGCCCTTTATTCTTTATTCAACATAGCATGATCTGCCTCTAATTTTGATGTTGGTTCATTGGTGATGTGATCCTTTGATAGTGGTTTAGATAGAATTTTCATCTTTGAACCATATTTGGTTCTTAGGATGAGGTGAGACCTATTAAGGGACATATATCCTCCTATTTTTGTTGTAAAGTCTTTGGATAAACATAAACCAAAAATACGAGGTATATCTATGACTACTACATCTTGATTGACAATTATATTGGGACAAGTATATAATTTCAATGGGAGTTGTTTAATTCTCCATATTGTTTGTATTGATTTGCCATCTAGTTGCATAACTCCTTTAGTAAGTGGTTCATAATTTATTTTTAAAGCATCAACTATTTGCTTAGGAATTATTGTAGTACTAGCCCATGAATCTATCAAGGCATTATGCAAGAGTTTCTTTCCAACTATCAGAGTCAAATAGAAAGGCTCTGGTTTGGATTTACTTACCTCTGTTGCATTGTTCAAAAAGGCTATTGTCTTAAGAGGAACTATGTCCTTGAGCTTTTCTTTATCAACAAGTCCTTCTTTGGTGCCATTATGTTTAGGCATTGCTTGGCCTTGTAGAGCTTATTGTACTAGTGTATTTTGTTTAGGAATAACTAATATGTCCCATATTGATACTTATGCTAGAGTCCTCTTCAGCTGTTCCACCACATTCATTGGTCCTAATGCTTGAGTTGTTGGAAAATAAGGATACCTTGCTTTTTCTTGAAATTGTATAGGAATCACTTAGTTTTGTACTATTAGAGGCACTTCCTATCTGACAGTTGTGTTTCTTTGACCTTGAAATGGAGGATTCTCTATAACTTGATTATTTTCAACTTCAGGCTATTCTATCATTCTTCTCTTTGATCTAGTATAGTAGTCTGATTGCACCACTGGTTTCTTGGAAGTAGAAACTTTATTCAAGAATATTGATTCTTCATCTTCAACCCATGAAAAAAAAGCATGTTCAGGGTCTATTTCTTTTTCTTGTTGTAGAGACATCCCTTGCATCTGGGCCATCAAAACTAGATTTTGCATACCAAGAGACTGATAAGTTTGTGCATCTGAAGTACTGGCAAATTGTCCATCCATTCTTCTTTGCTCTACTACCTTTTTTTGTAGATTACCCATGGGAAAATCTCTAGGTGTATGATAATTATTACAAGGGAAACACTAGGCATTGGTGATATCCACAAAATTATTTTGCCCTTGAACAATCTCCCTATTTAGATTTGGGGGAACAGTCTGTGAGGGTGTAGGGACCGCAACTAATTGGTTTGTTGGCTAAGGGTTATTTTGCCTTTGATGACCCTGATATTGGTTTGGTTTTAATGGAAATCTATTTCCTTGATAGCCAAAATATTAGGGTCTAGGGTAAGGATTCTATTATCTCTTTATGTTAATTAACTCATTAGATAATGTCTTTTAGATATTCTTGATATCATCCATCTCAGATGACTGGATAGTGACAAGTTCTTTAGCAAGTGGTTGAGGATATTTATACATAGACACATGTGGGGCTATGAAATTAGGTGCTTCTTGAGGTAATGGTAATGTAATTTCTAGAAACATGGGCATGGGAGGCCTTGGGGGCAACATTCCATCATCTATTAAATTATTTTCAGCTCTGACTGCATAGTCATAAGCTTCTAGCAGAGTTTGACCTCCAAGTGACTGAATCATGACTAATATATCTGAATTTAAGGCCTTAAGATAAAACATTATAGCCATACCTGGTAATGGTCTAGCTATAGCAAGAATCCTTTCCTAAGTCTTTTAAAATCTAGAATCGAAGTCAATCATTGATTCTTGTGGTGCTCTTTGAATAGTAATCAATTATTGCAACAGAGAAGATTTATCACCCTTTTCTTTAAATCTTTCAAAGAAAAGATCTCCAAGTTGATCCCATGTAGATATTATATTTGGGGTCAAGGATCGGTACCATTCCAGATCCTTTCCTTTAAAAGAAGCTACTAATAACCTTATAGCCACATTCTGCTGTGTGACATGTATGGCACAGACATCAGACACATCTTGCAAATGTTCTTCAGGTGTTTGAAAATCTTGCCCACTAAATTTGGGTAGAGCCTTCAAGGCATTTAATGGAATAGGGTCCCAAGTGGCTGGTGGTATTTGGAGGATCAAAGGACTACCAGTGTTCCAACTTGCATAATTTCTTGGGGGTATAGGAGCTCCCATATTTACTCTTGGTATTGGTAAAAACTGATTGACTCTTCATCTCAGACTAGTTATCAAAGGTAGAAAAATAATACCTAGATTTACAATAGATTGAGATCTTGTCACTGGTCCATAGCTCTGACTCCTTGTAGCTCTCTGGTTCATACATTCTTGAAGAAACTTCAAGATATTGTCCCACCAGGTGTGCCAAAAATTGTTGATGATTAAAATTGTGCTATTTATAACACCAACAATGGGAAGTTTTAGGAATGTGGGACTTGTAACCTGAAACAACCTCTAGATTTTAAAGAATCTGGCTCTTATTTATATCAAGTGTGTAATGGGAAAAGGGATAGGAATTAAACAAAAACACAAGTGCAATGAAAGAAAATATAACTATGGAAATGCGCCTAAATTTAATTCAACCCTTAATTTTGAGCCTAGTGAAGCTATATGTAAGATTCAATTACATTAAAGAGTGAACAAGGCATCATCAATGTAAAAGATGAAAAACAATAAAAGTAGAGGCTCACAACTTAGACTAGTTTTGCAGTGACATAGAAAAATATCAACAAAGGCACATAACTCAGTCTTCTTATTAATCTTCCAGTCACATAAAAGGCACATAAACATGCATAGTTACGTAAAATTTCTAACTCAAGAAAATAGAACAAAGGCAAATGATATTCCTGATCACAACTAAAAAAAGTCTAAAAACTCTTGATAATAATCTCTCACAAAAAAATCTCTCTATCTTCTAATGATGATTCTGGTGATCTATGCACCCCTATTTATAGCATTGGATTAGCTCTAGATTGTTTGCACATTCCCAATCTAATGGTCTAACTAAACTCTAACTAAACTGGAAGTGTCTAACATAGGATATTTCTTAGATCTAAAATGTTTTATCTTCTTGCAATTTCATTGGCTGAAATAGATACCCAAGACACTTCCCACTTTCAAATGAGAGAGGACACTTGTCTAATTCCTTTACTCTACTTTATTACCTTATTATTATTTAGGAAGCACCTAAAAATGACACTTGGCATTTTCCATAGCATTTAGTAAACACACATGACACTTTTCACGTAACCTATACTCTTATTGTGTCTTTGCTTAGGAGTGTTTTGTCCTTGACATCTGTCACTATCTGCTTCTCAAAAACTTAAACAACTTATATAAACTAGGACCCACATAAATTTTTGCCTAAGTAACTTCAAAAATGGAGCAGAGACAGGTGATGCTTTTTGTGCATCTTTAACAAGGGACATGTGGTGATCTCTACTACTTTTAGCTATCTTTTGAGAATCTTGCACAAGGTGACACTTGGCAATCTCCATGTCACTCTGTCTATATTATAGAAAATTCAGGTCTCATTTCATATTTACATGGATGATGACACTTGTCATCTTTCACTTACCTCATAAATAAAACTCAGGACCCACCATAGTCTTTACTTATTGATGAAAAAAATGAAGATATTTTGGATGTTGACACGTGATGGCTTCCACTTCCTTTAGTTAGGGGTACGTTACAGCTTCTTTTACTTTTAGAAAAGCATATTGAAACCTTCTGTAGTTTTCACTTGGCACCTTTCGCTTGATCCTAATAAAAGCTTATTGAAAATAAGCTTTCAAAACATATAAGAAACATGAGATGCGGATGCTGACACTTTTTGCACTTCGCTGAGTTACTATGGGACACGTGGCATGTTCTGACCAACTTATAGAAAGTATGAAATGTGCCTCAGCGAACGACACTTGGTAGCTTCTGCTTGATTTTGACACTTAGACAAAATTGAGGGGAAAATAAATTTGAGCCCATGCTCTAAGTCAAAACTTCACTGTCTCAAACCAAAGTGTGCAGGGACAAAATTTTGGATCACGCAACTGAAAATCAAAATAAAATGTAGAGTATTTTTTACTCTACAAATATGAAGAACTAGGATTTTTCTATTTGACAAGGAGTGACAATCCATGACCTAGATTTTAATACACTAGAGTGAAGGAAACAAAAAACCTAGAAGTATCAATATGGTTTCACATAGTTTCAATAGGTATTATATATTGAACACTTGTATCTAGTTTAGATCATAACATCAACACAACACTCATAGGTTGATGTAAGTGTCTGTGTCTATAGAGGTATAATTCATATATAGAATTCAAATCTAGTCCAATTTTTGCCTATTCTAGATCCATACATATATTAACATCAGAACTAGTTAAGTATCTTGTGTTCACTATCACTATAATATCTAACATAGCTAAACTTTCTATTTTTCCATATCTCAGTATAATAATTTTAGTATATGTTTATCTAAGTTTTTTAAGCAATTGACCTGCTATAGAAATATTCTACCATCCTTTGTACCTTAAGCTATCTCTACCCCTTTATCCCTAGATTCCCCATATCTATATTTTTGGTTTAAACATTTGGTGAACCCAACCTATGATCCCAAAAAACCTTAGATATTGATTTAAGGTTTTATTATTCTTTATTTCTTATTTATAATTTAAGAAGATTTTATACTTTAAAAAACATATATAATTTTATTAAAAACACATGCAATATGGATGCATCTATATCCCATTTTAGAATCCACTTTGTGATTATAAATATTATTTGTTACTATAATTGATTAATCACACCTATCATTCAATGAAATATGAAAATATACTAATATAATGAGAGGGTTTTAAAATTAAAAAAACACAGTCTTTATCCAAATTTCCTTTTATAATATACTAGAGTAGGTGCCTTCTAAACATAACCTCATGAAAGGCAGCCTTATTTATAAATAATGCATCATGCATCCTAAAATTTTAATCTTTAAGCTTTTGAAGCAATCCACTATCTGTAAGGATATCTTATATGAATCATTGCATGATACCCATGTACCAAGTGATACAACATTGTCTACTTTTGCAAATATTATACATGATCTAACACAACATTGAATGATACACTATTAAAAAATCCTAATTGGATTTTGTTAACTAATGCACCAAGAAAAAAATTTACATGCTAACTTAAGTCTGCTAATTCATTACTTCCATGGATTTTAGAGCATCGTCCCATATTTATCCCTCATCCTATACAGGTTGATATGAGATTACCTATACCCAAAGGGTATGATGCAAATTTTTATTGCGTCTATCATGAAGGCCCGAAACATTCTATGAATATATGTTTTACCTTGAAGCATAAGATCCAAGATATCATCGATGACACAAAATTAAACTCGATGAACCTCCAAAGGAATCATGTTCACAATATGGTGATGTAATAAAATTACTTAGATGATTCATAGTATTAGAATTATATAGTATATAATTAAGATAAGAATAAGTAGATACACAATAATAATTGGTGAAAGAGGTAAATACTTGAATATTATGACTAAGCCACTTCGAGGGGGAAACCTCCACAATAATACAATAAGAAAAAAATTCACCATATGATGATAAATGATTAACTACTACCACTTATATATACTCTACTTACTAATGGTTATTACATAGGCCAACCATAGTAAGAACATAGATAAATGAACCAAGATAATATGAAGATGTGTAAGCCACAAGTCAGCCACACATATCCCTAGATGCACTATAGGTTAAATAAATAGCATGATCCTCCCATTTAAGACAATGTTGTACTCAATGTTGAGTCAAACTAGGATGTTTATGTATGAATATTTCACCTTCCCATAGTGCATCTTAAAAATACAATTTCATTCATTTGATCAAATACTGCTTAATGGCTCTTGTCTGTAATTGCTTAATGGGAATGTGAGGCATCTCCTCAAGATCTAGAATAACTCTACCTTATTCATCTAGTTCAAGTAACTCAATCTAAGTGAAAAATCTATGTCTATTTACTTTATTCAAGGAAGATACATGGAATACGGGATGTATTTGAGTGGATGAGGGTAATTCTAACTTGTAATCCACACTACAAATTTTCTTCAAGATATAGTAAGGGCCATAATACTTAGGTGATAGATTTTTATCTTTTTTATATTAATTAAGAGACATCTACTTATATGGATAAAATCACATAAATACCAAATCACCTATGTCAAAATTCCACTCACTATGGTTTAATTTGCTTGCTCCTTTATTTGATTTTGTGTCATTGCTAAATTCTATTGAAAACTGACTAATACCTCCTATTATGGTGAATGTGTTACTAAATATACCTAACCTTAAGATGCACTATCAAACCTGAAATGATGGATGGGGGTGATACCAATATATTACCACAAAGGGAGACATCTTGGAATAAGTGTGAAAAAAGTGTTATACCACCTTAAATAAGTAGAAACTAATGAACCCATTTATCCTATTTAGATAAACAAAATAGTGAAGATACCCTTTGAGACATTTTTTAACTACCTATGTTTTTTCATCAAATTGAGGATGATAGGATGAACTATGAGCCAAATGGGTACCTAAACATACAAATAATTTAGTTCAAAAATTACTAGTAAATATGGAATCTCTATCACTTACAACGATCTTTGGGGTGCTATGCCATTTTTGAATTGTATTAAGAAAATCATAAGCTACTGTACTAGAGATAAAGGGTTGTGACAAAGATAAAAAAATGAGCATACTTGGTGAGTCAATCCACAACTACCATGATAGAAATTTTACCCTCAGACCTTGGTAACCCTGTAATGAAATCCATGGAAACCTCTTCCTAATTATCACTAGGGATGGATAAAGGTTGTAAAAGACCTAGGGTATTAATGGGTTCACCTTTATTTTGTTATAATGCCATGCATTTAGCCACATATTTTTGAACATCACCTTTGATTCCTTCCCAAAATAAATCTCACTTGATTATATGATATGTTTTCAAAAATATTGAGTGTCCTCCAAGTGGAGAAGCATAAAGTTCTTGAAGAATATTATGTTTGAGGAGAGAATGTTTATAAAGGTATAATCTATCTTTATAACATAATGTGTCATCCTTACATGTAAAATTTTCAAATTCATTAGAATCCTAATAAAGATTGTGAATCAAATACTTTGTATCATTATCATTCTCTCATTTTGATCTTGCTTCTTCTAGTCAATCTACCTGCCACATGGCCATGGCATATAATAATAGCTCAATTGATTCATCTTGTAGAGAGAATGCATTTGCCACCACATTCTCCTTTCATTTATTATACACTATTTTAATATCATAGACTAATATTTTAGTCACCCACTTTTGTTGTTATTTAGATGACAAACATTGTTCCAAAAAATATTTGAGGTTATCATGATCATTCTTTCCCTAAAAGTGATGACCCATCAGATATGGTCTCCATTGCTTCACTTCATGTAGAATAGTCATCATGTATTTCTCATATATTAGTTTGAGCCTATTTTACCCCTAATTTGACAAATTTAAAATGCTAGTGTTCTACCTTCTTTCATGAATACATCCCCCATGCCATATCCTAATGCATCACACTCCATAATAAAAGTTTTTGAAAAATCAAGAGTATCCAAAAGTAGAGTTATGCACATAACCATTTTCAACTATTCAAAAGCCTTAGTATTTGAATCAATCCACTAGAAAGAGTTTTTATTTAACAAAGAGGTGAGTGGGGATGCAATGTTAACATAAGTTTTGACAAACCTACAATAGTAACTAGTTAGCCCTAAAAATATGTGAAGGTTCTTGAGGGTTTTGGGAACCTACAACTCCATAATTGCTTATATTTTATTAGGATCAAATTTAAATCCTTCATGTGAAATAATATGACCTAATTAATCCACCTCTTGGAGACCAAAAGCATATTTGGAAGGTTTGGCATAAATTTGATGTTGTTCTAGAACTAAAAGCACTTGTTTCACATGATTTAAATGGTCTTCCCAATTTTTGATATAGATGAGGATATCATCAAAAAATGCTAATAAAAATAGTATTCATCAAACTCTAAAATGTAGATAGTGTATTTATGAGGCCAAAATGCATGAACAAAAATTCATAATGGCCTTCACGAGTTTTAAAAGCTATTTAGGTATGTCCTCATTATGGATGTGAATCTAATGATATCTAGAGTGAAGATATAACTTGCTAAAATAAATAGCACCATGTAATTCATCTATAAAATCATTAATTAATAGAATATAAAACTTACCTTTGATGGCGTATTTGTTGATTTATCTTTAGTCTAGGCACATCCTCCAACTATCATCCTTCTTATGCACTATGACCATCAATGAAGAATATTCACTTTGACTATGTCAAATTATTCCTACCTCTAACATCTTTTGTACCATATTTTTAATTTCACTCTTTTGGGAATAGGGATACCTGAAGGGTATGATATTGGGTGGTGTACTTCATGGAATGAGTCTAATGGCATGATCATGTGCATGACATGGAGGAAGTTCTTTTGTCATGTCACCAAAAATAATAGAATGGTCATCTAACACCTTTTTCAAATCAGGATGTGTAGACTCCTTAGTTGATTGAACCTCCATGGAAAATAACTGTGCCACAAAATCTTCTATAGATTTTTGGAGAATCTTTGTCATTTGGTGGGAACTAACTAGTTATGGAGATTTAGCCCATAATCCATGTAGTTTGAAAGTCCTTCCTTATAAATGGAACCTCATGAATAATTCTTGGAAATTCATCTCAATAGTACCCAAAGTGGTGAACCATTAAAATCTAAAAATAATGTCATCTCCTACCATGGGAATCTCAAAAATAGGGACATATAAAAATAGTCTCCCATAAAAAGCTTAATACTATGACATTTTATAGAATAGTTGACCATACCACCATCTATAATCATGACCTAAAAGTCTAGAGCTAGGAATGAAACAATTCAAATAAGTAACCAACTTACTATTGATAAAGTTATGTGTACTCCAAGAATCAATTAACATAGTCACCTTTTTATTATTTTATAGACCCACCACCTTAGGAGTTTGAGGAGTACTAATTCTTGAAAGTACATGATACGAAATAGTAGGTTGAGAATATTTAGATATATCCTTAGGTTCTTCTAATCCTTCCCATAAATTCTCCTCATATTCTTCCTCATCATTGGTACTATTAATGTAAAAAAAATTAATTTAAACACATTGATTCCCTTTGTTCTATTTTATATCACATGAAAAACACAAACCTTTTTCATGATTATCTTCTAATTATTGATGTGTCAATCTAGTATGCTGATGAAATTATGGTAATGGAAAGGTGCATTCATGAACATTCGTGAAAGGTCTTCATCTGATCATCTCTTTTTCCTCAACTGTGTGTGTATTTGGTATGACCTCAGATATAGTACTAGGATGAAACATGTGAACCTCCAATTGGATGTTATCTTTAAGGCCACCCAAAAATAGGTCAATAGTATTTTTCTTAATGATGTCTACCACATGTAAAGAGAGATTATAAAATTTATGAATGTAGTCCTTAATAGTTCCACTTTGGCACAACTTGGATATTAGATTAAAGTAATTTTTAGATACATTATTGTGATAGTGGAGCCATAACTCCTCAAATAATACTAACCACAAAACTAGGCCAACCTTATTTTTATTTTGAGCACACAACTAATGATACCAAATAAATGGCTTAGGTTTCTACTAGAGAGAGGCCATAACCACTTTTTTTGATAATGGAGTTTGATGTAGATCAAATATATTTTCATTTTTAATGAGACAAGTGAGTGGTTTATTACCATAAAAACTTTAACAGGTCCACTTTTGGTAACATTTGATTAGGCCCACAATTGGTATTGGTATTATTTTGAGAAGAGAACCAAACTGAAGTGGTAGAGGATTATTTTGTAGTGGATGATCTGAGTTGACAAGTTGGCTAATTTTCTAGGTATTTTTTGTAATTGATCTTCATGATATATAAGTCCCCTCTCAAACCTATAATGTCCCCTTGAACCATATCAAAATCATCTTTTTTCACCTTACCTTACCACTCTGACTTAAGTTACTAAACTCCTTTGAAAATAGATAGATCAAAATGTTTAGATTCCATGTCATCATTTTGAATATTTTTTGGAGTTTCTTTCCCTTTCCCTCATCTATGAGTGTTTAGAATAGCCATGCACAAACCCTAGGAAGGTTTTAGTACTAAAAACATTATGCTAATGGAATAAGCCATTGTGATCATCTTGTTGATATGAATTTAACTACTGCTATTATGCACAAGGGTGAAAAAAATTAACCAAAAAAGTGTACTAATAGAATATAATGGTGTGATTGTATCATAGAGACAAATCCAACAACTATTAATTTTCACAAGGTAAAAAATATCCATACTTATTATTTTTTAAAGACACCTCATGAATAAAAATATGACGATGAAAAAAATCAAATCCTCCTAGACAATAAGTTATGTGTTTTTAGCCTTCTGGTGCTCAAGATGCTATATCTAGAAAAAATACATCATAGAAACTTTCCTAAATCAATGCTATGATACCACTTGTAAGGAAATTAATTATATTATTCACAATAATAAAATTATATATTGCATAATTAAGAGAAAAACACGTAGATACATAAAAATAATTGGTGAAATAGAAGAATACTTCAATATTATGACTGAGCCTCTTCAAGGGGGAAACCTCCATAATAATTTAGTAAGAATATAATTAACAATATTATGATAAAATAATAACCACTACCTCATACATATACTCTAATTAGCCATGGTTATTCCATAGGCCAACCATATTGATAACATCAATAAATACAAGTTAATACAAAGATGTGTAAGCCACAAATCAGCCACACACATACCTAGATGCACTATATGTTAAGAGTGTAACAGGGGATCACAAAAAATATAAAATATTTTAAAAAAATTTACAACATCATTCAAAGAAAGATTTGGAAGTGAAAATGTAATATAATGCACATCTTCCTCTACCTTATTTTGGTTGCTCATTAGATGTGATTATTGGTACCTATACATGGAATAAACCTCATATGGTTCAGAGATCATATATTACATTCTACGATAGTGAGATTGGCAATGGTAAATGAGATCTTCATTCATTATTCATTCAATCATACCTTAATTACTATCCTATACATAGTGTTATGATTGATAATGGTGTAAGTGATAACATATGTACCATGACATTACTTATGCATTTAGGTTTTAAAATCATGACTTACATCGTTTGAATAGATTAATTAGATCATTTGATGGGACCTCACAATAGGTTATTGGTAAGATGACTTACCTTTATAGGTGGGACCCACACATGTTGGTACTGCTTTCTCAATTATACCTTCCATGGTTGTATTTGATATGTTATTAGTATGACCTTGTATACATATACATTCTAAGTAGTAACTTATACATTACATGGGTATGTTAAATACATTCATTCTAATAAGGTAATTACAGTTGTTATAATTCCATATAAAAGTCCTCTTGAGCAACATAAATTTATACTAGGTGATTAATTATCAAACCTCATAAGGTTAATCTTATACAAAGAGTAAGTAATAGGTAATTCCCTTTATCATGTGGCTACGTTTTGAGAGACCATTGAATCAGATATCCAAAATGGGTTTCATGGAATCCTTATCTACTACACATCATATACAGACATATAAATCATCTATGCATGTTATTATTACTTTTGTTCCAATGAAACCATAGACCATTCAAAAATGGGTTCCATGAACCGCTACACCTTCTATTTCTTCTTCACAACCACAAAATCCTATTATATATACATAAAACATAATAAATTATATAGTGATAAATATTACACCTATGCATACTTATTCATATTATCACCAATTTATGGCACTAGGTTCATAGTGGGGAGATACCTATGAGTATCCTTTTGATGATATCATAGGATAGTATTTTCCTTTAAGTTATTCTAAAAATACTAAGGAAATCAAAAGACTTGAAAAATCCAAAAATATGTTTAGCATTTACATTTCCTATTATCTCCTTGGCATATATGGTATTAGTTCCATGTCAGTGGATATCATATCATTTTTTACTATACACACATGTTTCACACATATTTTGAGTGTGATACAATAATACAAATATTCATGATCTATGCACTTTCAAATGTTGGGCCTTCCCTCTACTCATGTCATGTGGACATTGGAGACATATACTTATTTTATCATGATACATCAAAGTTACATCATTATATGGTTATTTTAAATTATCATGTTTGACCTTATATTCTTACACATGCCTTTATCCATGCTTATATCTTTCATAGTGTACCTGATATGTTATGTAATTAACATTTTTTTCTAACACGTATATCTAGGGACTAATATGATATGTTTATGTTGGTTGATTATGATTTAATTCATGCACTTTATTGAGTGTATTTCCTTTCTATCATCTTGCTTGATAATTTTAATATGTTCCATTATTTTCAAATCCTATGCCTTTGTTTGTCTCTTTCAAATTTGAATATGTCATTGTTTATTATATATTGACATTTGAATATGTCATTTTTGCTTTTGTAGACATTTGAATAAGTCATGTTACTTAAATTATTTGAAGTTTGAACATTCCCTTATTTTTTGTCTCTTTTGACCTTTGTTTCTTGATTTGTTTTTTGAGTGGTTTTGTATGTGTGTTTGATTGCATGTTTACTTGTACTATTACTAACTAGATATTTCCATGATTTATATCATACATATTGGGAATTTATGTGATATCATTTGGTTGATTTCAATGATATATCTACCTAAACTTGTTACATTTATATGAAACATGGTACATTAAAAATTTACATTATTATATTATACTTTTTAGGAAAGGTAATTACTAGTTGCTACTTTCTCTCAATTCAAAAGGGGAAATACTAGTGGGGGCATGCCATAGAGGCATAAATTAAAAATGACTTAATATATTCAAATTACAGTTGAAACATGTTTTGGAAACATATTACCCACAATGACACTAGTTATTACATTCAAATTGTAGTGGGGTAATGTTTTAGAAACATGTTCTCCATGCTTACACCATTTCTAAAATTTAGATTGTAATGGCAATATGTTTTGGAAACATTTTATCCATACTTACTCAATATTCAACACAACCATATTATAGTGAGGGCATATTTTATAAACATGATTCCACAATTATTCAATATTCAACATACCTATATTATAGTGGGGGCATGTTTTGAAAACATGTCCTCCACACTTAATTATTATTCATCATACCTAGATTATAGTGGGGACATGTTCTAGAAACCTATTATCCACACGAATATAGTATTTATTATACCCATATTATAGTGTTATCATGTTTTGAAAAAATTTACACCAAACTTATTAAGTATTTATCATACCCAAACTACAATGGAGGCATGTTTTAGAAACATGTCCTACACATTGGTAATTACACTAGTTCTTAGACTCATATTTTAGCCGGGGAATATTTTGTAAACATTTACACCAAACTTATAAAAATTTTCATTTTTAGATTATAAAGGTGGCATGTTTTTGAAACATGTTCTCCATACACAATTTCAAATTGGCCAAACTCATAGTTATATAATTAAAATACATATTTATGGTAGAATTATATACATAACTACCATTTTTATACAAATTTATATCATAATACATATCTAAGGTGCATATGGTATCCAACGTGAACCTAATATTACAAAATTAAGTTAGTTTCAGATTTCAAAAACTTTTAGGGACTATCATCACCCATAAAGTTTGAATTTTATGGATAATATTAAGCCTATCTAATGCAGTAGTTGGTTCACTTTTTGGTATGGTTGAATTAATTAAACCAATAAATATTTTTAATTTTATAGGTTAGACATGATCAAATCATCCAACCTTACTAGATTTATAGTGTGAGTTAACTTTGTTTGCCCATAATCACTGGGTTATAAGTATGATAGAGTCGTGTTGTTGAGC
Organism: Torreya grandis; assembly: GCA_037957365.1. Classification (NCBI taxonomy): domain Eukaryota; kingdom Viridiplantae; phylum Streptophyta; class Pinopsida; order Cupressales; family Taxaceae; genus Torreya; species Torreya grandis. The sequence continues at coordinate 1,248,308 of JARHVA010005106.1, read as the reverse complement.
TAATCTCAACTGTTGAGTAGCAACTCATCTTTTCTACAAGGTTGGAGGCATATGTCCTCCAATATCTCTATATATATTTAGATGTATGTAATTTATAGATTTTATATTTGTCCTAATCTCAATAATAATGATTCATAATGATATATCTTTTCATGTCAAATTTACAAAAGGCAAGATGGTTGTATCAATACACATGTACATTCCTAAACCTTTCTCTCTTCAATTTTAGTCATCTTAATGATTGAAATTTCAGATTATATGCATTGATTATAAACTGTAACATGTTTTTTGTTACAAGTCAGTCACAAATAAAACATTAAATTTGTACTAAAGTAAAGATAAGGTGTGTTTTACACACCTATGTACACATTTATTTTTCTTTAAAATATCATTTTTATTACTAGATTAAATGGGGAAATGTAAACACCATTTATGAATTATATGACACCTCAATAATTTACACTTTGAAATAAATATCATGGATGTACATTCAACTTATAAAACTTTCCCACTACTAAAAATCTCACATACACTATCTCTATATGACTAATTTCTTATCTATTAATCTAACCAATGTAGTTGTAATGACCTAGGATTTCCATTATACCCAATTTTTTAATTATAATTATCTTTTATTTTTAAAATTTATGGACCTACACTTATTTTCCAACTACTTGATCACTTATGTCCCAGTCAGACACCTACATCAATGCAAGATTCCTTACTTGATACAAATTTCAAGTACCATAATGTCATCTAACTTAAAAATTAAACATATACCTATGCTTGGACTATGTGATTTAATGTAAGATATTTTCCAAATGGTTTGGTATAAATGTAAGATCAATCCTCATTCATTACACACCTAACACAAACTAAAAAAACACTTGATCAAGTACTCAAGTGAGTAAAGCTTCCCTAATTTTTCTTATTTCCATATCAATAATAGGAACAACATATCTATAAGTCTAAATTACCGAGGGAAAATTCTATGAGCCAAATTTTCTAATTTTTAAGCTAGGTCACTCTATATATTGTATTATCATGCATTTCATGATTCACAAACAAGCCAATACCTAAGGGAGAAGTATGTAAATCTAAGGTCCTCTTTGAAGCATTGGATATATAGGCAGTTCTCATTAATAAATGGGTATTTTAGGTAGTTCAACACCATGTTAAAACTAAGATATTTTTACCATATCCACTATGAAGATGAATAATTATGGTTTTCTTATTTAGCAAGGAGAGACAGTCTATGACCTAGATCTGAATGCACCAAAGCAAAGGTGAGACAGAACCCAAAATCATCCAAGTGATCATATCTAGTTTTAGCATGTATTCCATACTTAACACCTACATTTTATTTAAATAGTAGTGTTGATGAAACTCTCCAAGTTCAATGCAAGTGTCTACATTTATAAAGGTATAATTTTTTAGAATCAAGTGACTATTCTAGAATCCAAATCTAGTCTAGTTTCTACTTACTCTAAATCCAAACTTGTATCATCATCAGATTCAACTAAGTATCTTGTGTTCATTATCATTGAAATATATCACATATTTTTACTTTTTATTTTTATCATATCTTTATATAATACATTTAGTGTATATTTATCTGAGTTTCATAAATAATTAGCCCAATATAGAGATAGTTTACGATATTTGTGCCTTAGTATATCTCTACCCCTTTAACACTAGATCCTCATATCTATATTTTAGGTTTAAATAATGGTTGGGTTCAATAATATTAATATGTTGACCCATAGGTTTCAATCATTTTCAATTTGGATGATTTTTGTCAACTATACACTAGATAAGGATTTAAAATTGACATTGAAATATGTTTATTAGGCTTTAGTATTTCTATTTATTAGAATAGACCCAATTCATCATAATGATATGGATCAAATAAAAATATAATAATTTAGGCATAATAAGATGGTGAATATGATCTTTTTAACAACAGAAAAGTCTAAAAAAGAAGGGTAGAGCCTTTTTTTTATTTTCAAAATTTAGAAGATTGAGATTTTAAAAATATACAATGTTATTATCTACACAAGGGTAGGATCATTACCTTGTGGAAAACATTCATGAATAATTTCCATGTTCACTTTGATTCCATTATTTCCCATAGCTCCACTAGAAATACCAACATAAAATGGTTAGGTTGCAAGGATGATGATATTAAAAAAAGAAATTTCCACCCAAAGGGATGTTAAAGGTCATATGAAACATAATTAATGTATGTATTTCTATAAAAATAGTCTAATATTTCTATCAAATAAAATGGTGATATGACTAATCGATGTAGAAAAATCATATATTTAATATTTATTCATTACCTCGTAATATGATAGTGGCCTCCATTATCAATTCAATACTTCACCAACACCCACATCTGAAGTATCAAAATCCACATTAAACACCTTTTTAAAATATGGTAATGTTAAAATAAGGGCCCTTTACACAATTTTCTTCAGTAATTGGAAACTTTTTGTTTCTACTCTTGCTCATCATTTATTTTTCGCTTATGTAATATATTATTGGTGCAAAAATACAACTAAAATTAATAATGCATTTACTATAAAATATCGATAAATCATGGAAAATTCTTACCTCTAATATACTTATTATAGTAGGCCAATAAATAATTTATTTTATCTTTTGTTCATCCATTATTCCACCATCTTTTTAAATGACAAATACCTAAAATACCAAACTCTTTTGTAGAAATATTTTCTTAGAATTTTGAAAGATATATTATTTTATTAATAATTATAATACCATTATAAAATTACTTTAATTCTCTTATTTACTCTTATTTAATATCTAAATAACATAAAAATACACTACTAAAAATTTAACAATACAATATTGTAGCAACATGTTTACCATCTTGATAGATGTGTTGGGTGCATTAAATAATTTAAACAACATCACAAACCATTTATAAACACCAAAATTGGGTGCAAGCCCATCCTTTATGTTATTTATTATATTTTTTCACATATAGACTATTGACAATGAATAAGGTATCTATCATCACATTTATTCTATTTTAGTTCATAAATTGATTTGAATCTAATTCATATTTCTAATTTGTCACAAGGTCCCCAATTCTATTTTTTTTGTATTTATATATAAGTCCATGATTTATAGATAGGCTAGGGAAAACAAATTTTTCCATGAGGATTGAAATTATCCAAGCATAATTCAAAGAGTTTATTTAAGGTCACATTTCATTTAAATCTTCTTTTTATTCATTGGGTCTTGTTGGGTTGGATTTTGTTAGACAATAGGTCTCCAAAATTTGAACTTAGAATATCTATAAATATAAAGATATTTTAAGGCATTTTTGATGGCACTCCACACTCAAATTCTATACAAATATTTGAATGTTTTATCTATCAATTTTATAAATATAAATTCAATTTTTTTAAAGGTTGAATTCATATTTGCATGTTTATGCTAAATGGTAAAATAGGATAAGGAGCATTTAGACTTTTATTAACAATTTTAATCATACATATTATTGGGATACCTACATTAATGTTTTATCTCTCTTTTGAGTATTGGAAATGTAGGTTAATTCTTGGTCATTCAGTAAGTATTGACCAAGGTAATTCTAAATCAATCCTTTTTGCTTGACACCCTAAAATTTTATATCAATTAGGTTTGTATTTAGGGAACTAGGCTCTACATTGTAAGTAGCTTCATGTGACATTTATATATATAAGTGTATCATCCTATTTAACCCAAAAATATATATTAGGAAATATAGGGTCAAAGGGGTTGAGATAACCTAGGTCACAAGGGTGATAACTATCTATATAGTAGGATAATTAATTTACAAACTTAGATAAATAATATTATAAATTTATATATTTAGATATCCTAACAATGAAAAATACAACTATGCCAAATATTTAAATGATAATGAAAACAAAATAATCAGCCTCATACACTTATGTTGACCTTAGATGGTTGCATTAATGCCTCTATCTAACCTAGATGTAACTGTTTAGTATGGAGAACATGTTATATCTAGATGAAACCCCATAATATGGTCTTGGTTTTGTGTCTCCTTCTCTCTAATGTGCTAAAATATATATATCATTCCCCATCTCTCATTAAAAAAAAAAAAAACTTATTTTTTCATTTTCATAGTGGTTGTGGAAAAAATGGATTAGTGGGATCATGGTGTTGAGCTAACCCCAAATACCTCTTTTTTAGTTGGTGTTACTTACATAACCACTACTCAAAAGAGGGCCTTAGGATCATGTATTTCTCCCTTACATGTGGACTTGTGTATGTGTAAGGATACAATGTGTGATAAATAAATACATAGAGTGACCTAGCTTATAACGTGGAAAATATGGCTCATGGGATGCTTCTTAAGTAATTTAGACTTGTATATATATTTTAATTATGACTGGCATAGAAATAAGATAAAATAGGAAAGTTTTTTTCACTTGAATGATTGATTAATTTATTTTAGTTTTTTACCTTATGAGCTACTAGGTCTATGCTACATAAGGAATGAATCAATATCGATCATGCATATATACTAGTCCTTTTGGAGAATATCTAAAATTAAATAACATAAGTTGACCATAAGGATACGTTTCATTTTTAAATTAGATGACTTGAGGGCACTAGAAACTTGTGTTTGGGTAGGACATTTGCATTGACATAGGCATCTAAATAGGATGCAAGTGTCTAAGTGGTTGGAAAAGAGTCATATATCCAAAACTTATAGAAATACAAGATAAGTAGGTTTATAACATTCTAAGCATGATTTTATGGTGACTAACCCATGTATCGATACAAATACCTTACATTTTGATAACTGATTTGAAAATCTGTATAATTATAAACCATTAGAGTTGAGATTAGTAAAAAAATAAATTTTTAAAGTGCATAAATATAAAAATATTGGAGAACAAAACTTTCCCCCAACCTTGGATAAAATTTGAGTTTCCACCTAGTAGTTGAGATTATCTCAACTTTACAGCCCAATCATACTTATAATGTGGTGAGCATAAGTGAAACAAGTCAAATCAGACTATAAATATGGTGAGTTTGGATGAATTAATTAAGTTTAACCTATAAAATTAGAAAGATTGTGTGATTTAATCACCCCAACCATACTAAAAATTAAACCAACTACTGTAGGAGATTGGCTCAATATAGTATGTAACAACCAACCCTTTGAGCTAAATCCTATTGAAATGGAAAGATAATTTGATTTTGAAATTTAGGTCCCATTTAAATAGAATATGCACATTATTTATGTCTCATGATGAAACCTAGGTATAAAAATGGCACCAATGTATAGATTCTTCCATAACTATGGCCAATTTGAAAATTATGATTGCAGGATATATTTCCACATCATGTCCCCACTATAATATAAAACTAAAAATTGGTGTTAATTTGGAGAATATGTTTCTAAAAAAAATGCCCCATTGTATATCTGAAACTAGGAACTAATATGAGTGTGGATAACATGCTTCTAAAATGTGCCCTCAATCTATATCTAATACTAAAACTAGTGTAAGTGTGGAGAACATGTTTCCAAAAACATGCCCCCACTATAATCTAAATATACAAAAAACATGTAATCCATGCACCTATGGCATGATCCCACTAATATGAATGCTTTTTGAGGTAAGGAGAAGAATCAAATAGTAGTTACTTTACCTCAAAAGGATAAGATAACCATGTAAATTGTGAGTGTATCATGTAGCATATAGGAGAAATATATCTAGGTAGATATATATTTCAAGCTTGCAAAATGTGATGACATCAAGTCCTAAGATTCATGATATAGGTCATGAAAATGCCTATATAGTAATAATATGATCTCAACAAGTAAACAAGCAAACACACAAGACCATTCAAAATTAAATCAAAATACAATGGTCCAAGAAAACCTCAAAAAAGGGAGATATTCAAATTCAACACAATTAAAGCAACATTATTTGGTCAAATGTCCATAAAGAAAGGATTGACATATTCAAATATCCACACAATAATTCATTCCATATGTAAATGTTAAAATAAATAAACAAAGTCATGGGGGACATAAATGATGGAGCACATTAAAATGCTCAACAAGAAAGACAAGACACTCAAAGAATTGTGAAAAGGAAAGCATGGACAATAAGGAACTGATATAAGCATAACATACTACCCCATGGATCATATGTGTTAGTAAAAAATGTTAAGTACATAACATATCAATTACACTAAAAAATATATAAGAATGGATAAATTCATGTGTAAGTACATAAGATCAATCATGATAATGTAAAGTGATCACAAAATAATATAACCTAGATGTATTTTGATCAAATAAGTAGATTACCCCAATGTCCATATGACATGAGTGGAGGGAAGGTCTAACATCTACAAGTGCATATATCATGTATCTGTGTATTCCTATATCATAAATGATATATTATCTACTAACATGTAACTAAAAACATAAATGCCAAAGAGCTAATAGAGCATGTAAATGCTACAAATGTTTTTTCATTTTTTAAGTTTTTTTATTTTCTTAGTATTTTTGAATATTTGGAGATTATATAAGCTACCAAATGATCTCAAGAGGAGAATGATAATATTAAATCAATGGTTAATGAATAACATATCATAAAATAAATGTGTCATATGTATGCAAAATAACATCAAAAAGTGTATCATGTTCTTGTATCAGAAGGATGCAGTGATTAATATACTATGCCTATTTCTCTCTAGTGATGCTAGATTTAAAAAAAGAATTATTAAAAGATGCCTTTGGTTTCTATTTTTAAATATTTTCTATGTCCTTTATGTTTAATGATATTCCATTACTTGTATTAGGTTATTTATGTTCTAGATATGGATTCAATTGATATGTACTAGGTCCTGTGGTATAAATAGATCATGTGGTAAGGTATTAAGTGGATAAAACCAAAGTTTTCTAATTTTTTCATCTATAATATTGATATTGGGATAATATCACCAATATCATAATCATTTATAATTATTCCCTTTTTATTTTTATTATTGATCAACAAAGGGATCTCACATGTTTTAATTTATGGTGGTTTAAATATCATTTGTTCCTTTGGTAATGGTATTTTATCTATTTATTTGTTATTTTTATCCTTCTCTTGCTTTGAATTATCTTTTGGTAACCATATTGTTTTATTTTACACTTGTGTTTTAGGACAAGAACTCATAAAGTGAGTGGTTTTAATAAGTGATATATGAAATATAAGACAACCACCACCTTTTTGAATTTGTATTTTTTATCTAATGTGATATGTCTTAACTGTTTAGGACTTAGACATGTATATCATCAGTTGTTAACATGACTGGGTATAAAGGGTGTATTTAGATAAATATTATAAATGGATATATCAAACTAATTTTCCTAAAATATATTCACAATGATAAAATTGACTTATGTATAGTGAAATGAGAATTTTCAAAGGTCAATAAGGTTGGAACATGCTTAGAGATTAGCAAGGAGTCCTTTTTTCTATAAATAGGGTTGAAAATTTCCTTCAAAAAATAGTGAATTTAGGAAGACAATATCACTTCAATACTAGTGTCCAAGTTACATCACTAGTGTCCTTATATGGAGAAATGAATTGAGAATTGCAAGGATGATCTAGGAGGGTTTGAAGGACATGTATATGAATTTTGAGCTCTTGATCATTTTTCTTTATGAATATTTTCACAAAACTTTTCCAAAACCTAATGAACACCTACACACATGAAATAGAAACAATATTAAATGAAAAAGGAAGATCAAAAACTAGGTCATGCGACATTATGATCATGTTATATAAAACCCATGATTTCCTCAATGCTACTTACATTAAACCTAATGATAAGGGTATTAGATCACATGTATTTATCCCTTAAGGAATGCGCATAATCAATGTGAATATTATACAAGAATTACTTTTGCTTATACTCTTATTTGATCAAGCATGCAAGTCTATGTGTGATTCATGAGTAATATGCATTGTGATGAGCTATAATATTAACTAATTTATGTAATTATGTTCTAAAATATTAAATTCTATATGTAAAATGCCTTATAATGATATTTTATAGAAGTATCTTTGATTTGAATGTAAGACCTTTGTTTGTTTACTAATAAAATGCAAAAGAAATATAAAATCATAAGAGAATGCTCAAGAAATTTGTAGGACCCAAAATTCAATGAAAAAATGACCATTAGATAGTAGCACTGAACATGGACACTATTGCCCCATGTTAATGTCTAGAACTATGTTAGTGTCCTAGGAACACAAAAATCAGTGAAGACTATGTTAAATAAGCCAAGGCTCCCCTATGATTGTGATTTGATGACAAAGGACCATTGAGGGTATATAAAATAGGGAAAATAATTCATAAATAATATCAAAAGACCCAAAATAACCATGCAAACAAGACTCACATTCATCACTAAGGCCTTCATATGAAAGAGTAATAAAATACATAGTAATTATGGTTTATTTGCCAAATTATGGTATGTAAATGCTGCAACCGGCACCCCCCCCCTCCCCTGCCCATTTTAGTAATGCTATGAAATAGAAGTTCTAGAGTAAAATAAAAAATAAAATGTGTACCTATACATACCTATGTGATCAATCCATGTAGAGGATAGATGTGTACTACGCTTGGCCCATTTCTTTGCTAGAGAAGAGGACAAGGGATAAAATACTATTTGTGAAGTGTAAATCCATAATGTGTATGCCCATATACTAAATATGAATGAAGAACTAAATTATGAGAAATAAAATCATATTTTATCCCACCCTGATATGTGAATTGAGTTTGAGAAGTATTTGAACTTGTCTAGAAACAAACTCTGCCTGCCCCCACTCTAATATGTAAACAAAATATGAGAAGTATCTATTAATGTAGATAAAAAATAACTAATTTCCCTGACTCTATTATGTGAACTGTGTCTAAGAAGTAATCTGCTTAGATGTCAAGATTTTCATTTTGCCCTCATAATCTAGGTCTAATGATAAACTATGGATCAACTATTGTAGCTGACTATATGACAAAATCTAGTGAAATATTGGGGAGATCTTGGTGAAAATTTGGGTGTAATTAGATAATTTATGCATATATAATTGTATAATATTCCATTCCATCGGTATGACCTAATATAATCTTTTGAGATCACAGATGCATGATCTACATCATGCTTCTAGACCTGATATCTGAGTAATTTAACTATGTGCATTATGTATAAAAATATATCATTATAAGGATGGAATACCATGTATGTGCCCCCATAGTCATAATATGAGTCTAAAACTATGTCAAAACATGATGTAAAATCTAAGAATATGAACTAATATCTAACAAAATTATGGAACCTTATAAATCTAAGTCAACCTATATGTTTGAACATCTAATAAAATCTATGTATTTGAATATCTAAGTCACTCTAAACTAATATAATTCAATCTAATTCAATATAAGCCAATATGAACCAATATGAGTCAATATGAATCAACTTGAGTCAATCTATGTGTTTTAACTAATCTATGTATCTAAATCACTATATATCTAGGTATGTAACTCAATGTATATCTATGTATTTGGATCACTATATATCTGGGTATTTGAATCATTATATATTTGGGTATTTAAATCACTATATATCTAGGTATCTAAATCATTTGATTCATTATATATTTAGGTATCTAAATCACTTTATATCTAGGTATCTAAATCAGGGAATTTGGGTGTTTGAATTGGTGTGAATAGTGTATATATGCCCCCTATTTGGTGAGAGATCTAAGGCTATGGTAAGGGTGTTAAACCAACAATGATTCTAATAAGCATGTTAGTGATAATTATATATGAACATAGGATTGAATATTTTAGACATTTATAATAGATTTTTTTTTAAAAACTATTGGGCCACCTTTTGTAGCAACTACGTGGACCATGCCAACTAGACCTATCTCAACATGAGGTAACCTTTGAAGTGGTTGATCCATTTTTGTACATTTTATTACCAACTAGAGGAGTCTTCAAGTATCCTATACTAGCTAGTAGGTAGTTGTGTGGTACAAACTTTTAAAGGACATCCCTACTAGAACTTATACATGGTGGCTCAAGAAACACAAATGTTGAAAGAATGGAGTAGGTGAGATAACAACCCCTCAGTGATGACTTATCATATGACATGCACTCATCTAAATTAGTAATTTTAATGTAGTTTGTGGACTCATGATAGCTCATCACCTGGAACGTGCCCATCTGACCTAGCAAGGAGATGCCCAGTTACCTATAAAAGAAGGCTCACATTTGAAGATAAGAAGAAGCAACAAAGGTAAAAAATATATGGTGAAATAGAAAGCCAACCTAAGTATTTTCATTATACATAATATAGTTTAGACACTATTATGTATAGCCCAAGCTCACTTGTGAGCCTATGGGCATGAGTAGTGTTAAGAAAGAGTATATACTCTACATTATATATCTTGAAATTGTATGTTGAACTATATAGTCAATAAAGAATGTAGTTGAAGAGATAATGTGTTTATTATTACAATATAGGTAATTAATTATCATGTTATGTATTAGTTTTATAATAACAATGATATAGTTCTTTGCTTGAATGTATTCTGATATAGAGTTTTATCCTTGGTTGCTAATGGAATCATTGTACCATATAACAACTTTAACCTACCTATATAATATATATTTTTGAACGCTCCCAGCGCGCGCTTGCCCCTGTTCCCTGCGCGCGCATGGAATTTTTAAATGCTATGGGTACTCAGGTGCGAGTGCAGACTCCAAGATTGGCTCAGGATGCTACAGATCCAGTGACTGGCATGACTAATACCTCACCAGTGAATGGGGATAGGATCCTAGTCATGGAAGGGGGTTCTTCTCCTTTCACGGATCCTGGAAAAGGCTCCCCTATTTTTGGGTCCGTCCCTGGGTCAAAGGGAAGGTCTTATGTGGACGTGGCTACTTTTGAAGCCGAAATTCATTCTGTGGAATGCCATGCTTCTGCTGGGAGACTCAACGAAACACCTGTAAGTGCTTTAAACCCTGTCAGGGTGAATCGTGATGCTGATACTGTTAAAGAAATCTTTGATCAGGCAGAGTACTTTTTAAAGTCTGCGGCTATATGTAGATTTCATGGATGCTGGCCATCTCATGCCAATTTACATGGCTGGATAACCCAGACATGGCTGCCACTTATAGATGGTAATGTCAAAATTTATCCTTGTGGTAAAGGTTTTTTCATAGCTTTATTTCACATTGCTGAGGATAGGAAGACTATTCTTTCCAACATAAATTTCTTCTGGCAAGGTAAATACCCTCTCTTCGCTAAACGGTGGCATATGGATTTCAATCCTATTACGGAAACTTTCAACAAGATCCCTGTCTGGGTTCGGCTCCCTAATTTATCATTGCATTTATGGCATGAATCAGTGTTTAAAACCATCAGAAATGCCATAGGGGAATTTTTATTCATGGATGCAGAAACCAAGGGGTATTTCAGATCGACCTGTGCTCGCATTATGGTAGAGGTGGATGTTTCTAAGGGCCTCCCTGAGGCGATTTGTCTAGATACCCCTAGGGGATCTTGGATGCTAATGCTAGATTTTGAAGGGCTACCTTTCATATGTAGAAAGTGCCACCTGACGGGGCATATTGCTGCTCGGTGAACCGCAAGGAAATCCAGACCCAGAAGATCTCCTTCTTGGTGGGCTGAAACTGATCATGATCACTATATTGCAGAACAACTTGAGGAATCTTCGACTGATTCTGAGAATGAGAATGAAAAGAGTATTTTATCTGCTCTGATGGATCAGGAGTCTCAGCTGGAGACTCTACCTATTGAAGGTTCGGTGGAGATTGGATTAAGTAATCTTCCTGAACCGATTTCTGAGGTGGTGGTGGCTCCTCCCCCTGTTTTGATGGACTCTCCTAGGAGTCAGTTATTGGCTGGTTCTCTGAAGGTTTTGGCTGAGGTTCTGTCGCCCCCTGGGCTTCATGATTCTTGGCCTCCAGAGGATTGGGTTGCTGAGGCAGCTAAGGTAGAGGATGGCTGGACTACTGTTAAGAGGAAAAAATCCAAGCTTCTGGTCCCACCTCTAGATATGAAACTCAGGTCTTGTAAAAATAATAATAACTGTTTGTTATTGTTAGCCTAGCTTTTGTTAGCTATCTTCAGATTACTGGTTAATCTAGTTTTGTTTGTTTTGGTTCCAGGTTATTTTGTTTCCTGGGTGTGCTTAAGGTTTTTATCTATATGATGTTAAGGGTTTCGGGGCCCCTTCAAAACCTGTTTTTACCTTTAATCTAAAACTTTAACCTACCTATAAATAGATTGTGTTAGGACATGGTTGTGCTAAGGCCCTAAGACCCATGCCTAGAGTGTTACCCTAAGGATGAGAATTTAAACCCAAGCAATCCCCATGACTTTCCTATATGACTGAATGATCCTATAATAGCTATTCCATAACTTGCACCATTAAGATCCCTACCTAGCTAGTGATGTATTTGTACCTTAGGACTTATGACATTAAGAAGGATCATGCCTATTAAACTCTCCTAAAATAACCAAGTGTTATAAGGCCACCTGAAACCCTCCAATCAATGTTCAACCTCATTGAAACTCAAGTTGCTCCATGTTGTAACTAGCCCAATGTGGGCTCGATCCTTTCATTGTTTCACCTTGAGTGAACACATAAGACTTGTACATTGTGTAAAATTAATGCCAGTGCAATAATGTGTTAAATTTTGTGCACCAAAACCTTCTATGGTCATGCCTATATCTACCAAGTATAAAACCAAATTGGTTTGATAGCTAAGCATAAGACCAAGCACAAAAAACTACCTTAGTGAATTTTTATACAACATTTTGGTTCTATTAATAGGACACGTGTTGAATTTTATTATTGGAATGTTGTAATATATAAACATCTAACTATCACTCAAGAGCATCAAACACTAGCTAGAGAAAGTGGAAGATAGTTTCACATACAAACATCCCACATGTAAAGGATATGAGCCAAGAAAATGGGTACAAGATAACTTGTATGATGCTTTATATGAGGTGTTCTTTTATGATATAGATAAGCATGTGTACTAATGGTTGGTTGCCTACAATACTAATAGAAGGAAAATCTATGGCCAATGTGTCGAGTAGACAATTGAGCATGTAGAAAGGCTCAAGATCTTAGATGAAGTTTGGATGCACATTGAAGATAAATGGTGGAGCAATGCATTGAACAACTATGTGTTGGAGTTTACAGTGTTAACTTTCTCATTCCCTAAAAAAGTAGAGTATGGGTTTCTTTTTGAACCAAGGGTCACATTCATAAGAGGGATCAATACCAAACTAAAGAAGTTTTTGGTGGATTATAGTATAAAAATTGTAATAATGGAAGGATATAATCCTTGCACATATTATCAAGCACAAAAGGTGAGAAGGGGAAGTGTAGCTAAGGTGCAATGGAGGAGGAACATCAACCTAAAACTTGAGAGATATGAAGGATGAACTATAGTAAGTGAAGGCATAGGCTGATGGAAGATCTGGAATTTAGAAGTACTAAAAAGACCCATAGTAATTGGGAAGGCCATAGGGAAGGATCCCTTGAATTATATTAGTATAAAGAGAGAGATGAATAAATAAGAGACTAGACTCAGTAGTTAAGTTTAGGATGAAATGGGTTCCTACAAGATGTGGTGCTTGAAAATACACTAGAAGCACCTATCCCATTTAAACCTAAAATGCAATCTCATGTACTAGATTCCCCATCAAAAGATAGAATAATGGTAAATGAACCTTTTATCGATGTTGAATTTGATAGGATTCAAGATTTGGATCAAGAGTTTGTGATTGAGAAAGTGATTCCCTATGAGGAATTGAGTGAGGATACAACAAACCTAGAAAGCACCAATATAGGAACTAAGAACACAAGCATGAGTATTCTTGTGTAGAGAATGTTAGCTATGTTGATTGGGAAACAACCCATAAAAAGTGGCATAACACCACAAGTGAGTGTTATTACACTGATAAGTTTGATAGTACAACCCATAATAAAAGGGTCAATTCCCCAACCTATAATTTTCACTGGTGGGCCACATCTAACATAGATACAAGGGGGATAGGTGCCTCATAACCTATCACCACACCCTAATATATCTATTATGAGTTGGAAATATAAATTAAAAAGTATCAAGGCATAGGGAATGTTATGGATCATGTGCCAAATCTTGAGTTACACTGGCATGATTAGGTCATCACTTAGCCTGAGCACAAGGCAACCCAATTCACTACCACTTTGTTGGATCACACCCATACCTGGTATCAAAAAATTGATATGAACCATGCCATGGTTGATTATAATATTATAAAGGAATCCATTTTTAAAGATTTTTATATCCCTAAGTTTGAGTAGTTGACCATTATGATGCTCAATGAAATCAGCCAAGGGTTATTAGAGAGCATGTGCCTATATGACATGTAGTTTAAAACTCTTCTCTCTAAGCTCCCATATGAAATTTACCCATCGCAACACATGAAATGGTTTATTGGAGGATTATTGGTACACTTAAAATGATCACTATCCATGAAGACCTTTAGAGACCCTAGTGAAGTTATTGAGGTCATGCTCTGGGTTGAGATAGTAAGTAGTGTTGATATCAAGATCAACCCATTCATGAAGATTATGTCAATGGCCTCCTAGCTATAGAAGCTAACCATTAGTTCAGTGAATAACACTAGTAATGGGTTATGGTGTACTAAATATGATATTGAGGGGCATAACAATAATAATGTCTCACAAATAAATGTTCATGCCCTACTTCTCAACTATGAAGTTTGTCATGGGCTGCATGACTCTCAGAACTACCCTCTACTATAGTGCACTAGTCAAGTAAACAACATAATCTATTAAAAGATGTGACATGCTTATACACACTAAATATTAGACTATCAAGTCATCAATGAGATATGCCAAAATATGGAAATAAGTGTGAGGTAGGTGACAACATCAAATAGTGGTTAGGTAGTTCAAGGTAATGAGGGCTATGGCTAGAACAATATGGGTTATAAAAACTAGTGAGCTACATGTGGGCATCAAAGAGGACTTGGTGGATGAATATTACCACCATGATCATGTTAGAAGTGTGGCTCAAATAAGCATTATCAATGTGACTTCCCCATGCACCTAACATGTAGCTATTCTTGAGGACCACATACAGTCGAGGAATGCCTAAACTTGTACAAAAAACTAACTCAAGGTCAGACTAGAGTAGATAGAGGTGACATAATGATTAGGTTTGAGTTCAAAGATAAAAAGTGGGCCCCTAAGCCATAATATACTAATAAGGAGACACATAAGGTACATAACATGACCTAAAGTGGTTTTACCACTCAATTTCCTACTATACTAACCCAAGAGCTACATTTAGAGTATGGCACATCAAGCCACACTAAGTACATAATGCAACTTGAGCCTAAATTTATACCCTATCCTTAACCTACATGATAGAAGGACATCCTAAAATAATCCATGAGCATTATACAAAATTTTTAGGGTAAACTCTAACTAGCTAGACATTTAGAGGCATAGGCCACTATTTTACACAAAAGATAAGACAACCAAGAGGTTAAAGTATAGGAGTTGATCGATATCCTACACCTCTTATAAAATTAAGGGATATTATCCCTACTAAAGGATTTATTATTAAATAATGGATGGAAGAAACCAAAAGTAGAGGCTTCATCTCAAATTGTTGAGGTTATTGCACTGCATATAGAGTGGGCACGTGAAGTAAGACATACTCAAAATGTCAAGTATGAATAAAATTTAATGATAGAAGCCATTAATAATAGGTGGTCAATTTATGAATTCCTAGTTGTTATGAGTGCATAGGTCAATATTCTGACCAAAACCACCTAGGAAAAGATGGGGAGACCACCCTTGAGACCTTCATCTCACATGTTGTTCATGGAAAACAAAACCTGAGTACAACCTGTCAGGATCTTGAAGGACACTATTGTAGATATCATGGGTAGTGAGTTCTAAGCCAACTTTTAGGTCATCGAGTTGGTAGAGAAGGATAACTATCTAGTTCTCTTAGGGAGGCCATGGTGCTAAGATAACAATGTAGACATGCATTTTAAGAAGTGCTACATGACTTTTGAGAATGGTAAAGAAAGGGTGGTGATCCCTCTTTTAAGTGATCAAGGGCCCCCATATGTATAAATTATTGATCTTGAGGATGAAATCAACCATATTTATAACATCATGGCATAGGGAATCAATAAAATCAACCATAGTAACCATTACATGCTCAAATGGGAGGATGGATAATCAACCTCTGATATAAATGTTGTATCATGTGAGTGATGGATTAAATAGGTTTATGAGGTCACTTGTCAAAGGTACCACCTAGTATGTGCAACCAAGCCAAGGCTAACTAGGATAGGTATGGTTAGTATTGAGTACCCTAATAATAAATGTGTTCCATATACCCAAAAGATGGAGGAAAGGGTGATATGGCTCAATAAAGGGAAGTTTGTAGTGCTCCCAAAGTATGAAGGCAGATAGCCCATACAAAGGTATGTCCATGACATTTAATATTACATATCTAAATAAATATATCATATGGGTGTACTAGTGTATAAATTGAAGTGTATTGATGCTCATTAGTGGGTAATATAGAGACCTTACTTACCAATATGGAAAGATGTAAAGGCAAAAATATACACTAGATTTGGTAAGAGTAATGAAGACTTGGACATACCTACCTACTTAGGTGATTTTGACCTAATCATGCATGTGTAATTATGTGAATAAACCTAGAAAATCTATAGTGAGAACATGCTAAAAGGCATGTGGGTACACACCTTTTACAAGACCTTCAAAACATGGGTATAAGCATGGTATATTGTCAATGAGATGTGCCTCAAGATAGGAAACTGAGAAATACTCAAGGAGAGGTTTGTATACACCTTCTACTTTTCTTCATAGAACTTAGAGCTACTAGAGCCACTACAAGTCATCTGTAGGGTAGTGTTTAAGGATACTATCATCATATAAGAGCACCTTATGGAAATATTCAAGGAGAAAGGACTAACATTCCTAACATTACTTTAAGAGATGGAACTCAATAGTTACTCTAGTGAGGAGGATGACAAGACCTGGAAGGAGAACAATTGGAAGGCTCTAAGAATATGGAAAAAACATATGTACTTTATAGATGATAATTACCCAAATGAATATGATTTGATGCATCTTTTAATTGAAACAATTAAGGGGATAAGAAAAGTTGAGGACTCTTATCAGGAAATGAATGAACCCTATCACATGCCACTCAAGACCACTAAAGTAGACATCAATGTAGAAGGTAAGCCAAAGATTGACACTATAGGAACTTATTGGTCTGAGACAAAGATGGTATAAATTTTAGACCTCCTAAATGAATTTTAGGACTTATTCCCATGTAGCTACTAGGATATGAAAGGCACTCACCCTTCCCTTGTAAAAATGAGCATCAAGCTAGTGGACATCATGAGGCCAGTCAAGAAGCACCCATATCAGATGAATCCTAATCTCTATGCCAAGGTAAACATAGAGATTGATGAAATTCTAGTGGTTGGCATCATCTACCTAGTACAATAATATGAATGGGTGATCCTAATGGTTATTAGCATAAAAAAGGATGGGCACATATAAATCTACATAAAATATAGGCTGTTAAATGCTTCTTGTTTTAATGATCCATTCCCAACCCCATTTACTGATGAGGTCTTAGATGGAGTTATAGGCTACAAAATATACATGTTTACTAATGGATTTTTAGGTTACCATCAGGTGCAGATCAAGGGGGAGGATAAGCCAAAAATAATCTTTATGACTGAATGGGGATGTTTTACTTAAAATGTGATTCCCTTTGGAATAAATAATGTTCTAGCCATATTCTCTAGGGTAGTGATCACTACTTTCAAAGACTTTATCCATAAGTTCCCCTAAGTGTATTTCAATGACTAGACTATGTATGGTCTTATAAAAGACCACTATGACAATCTCTGCCTCATGTTTGAGAGGTATAAGAAGTTTCAAATCTATTTGAATATAAAGAAGTGCATATTTGTAACTCCATTTAGGACATTGCTTAGACACATCATCTATAAGTACACTTTTCTTGTTGATCTAGAAAAGATAGCCATCATAATTTAGCATCAAACTCCCTCAATGTAGAAGGATGTTTGTGCCTTTCTAGGCCATTATGGCTACTACAAAAAGATTATTTAGAGATATACAAAGATAATAGTACCTATAGAGGATATATTTCACAAGTATGGCCCATTTTACTAGGGTAAGGTATAATAAGAGGCCTTTTAAACACTATAGCTAATGTTAGCTAGTGTGCCAATTCTATAATTTCTAGACTAGACTACTCCTTTCTATGTCTATGTCAATGATTTAAGATCTATTATTGGCACCATATTGGTTTAACTAGGTTAATGCATGATGTACCACCCTATCTCCTTTTCAATTAGGAAAATGAATTAGGTAGAGCATAATTACACCACCATTAAGCTTAAAACACTGGCAATGGTTTATGCATTATAAAAATTTAAGCAATACCTATTGGTAACCCCCTTCATATTTTTCATAGATCATGTCATGCTCAAGTACCTCATGAATAATCCTATTTAACATGTGTATATATCTATATGGATTATTCTCTTATAGGATTTCTAGTTCTCTATTGTCGTTAAACCTAAAAAGTAGAACTTAGGGCTAGACCATTTTTCTTTCATCAATTTTGGTGATGTAGTGACACTAATTAAATATGACATGATAGATACATAGCTATAAAAATTATAGTATATACCTAAAGACTTTGTAGATATTACCAGTTTACTAGTGTCTAGGCTTGTTCCCTAGACCTTTTTGACTAAGGAGAAGAAACAACTTGCAGTCCATGATGCCCCTTCTAGCTCATTGAAGGGGAGATGTACAAACTAAGTAGATATGAAGTCCTATGTTTATGTGTTTTGTATCATGAACAAGACTCCATCCTAAAAAAATTTCATGAAGGGATCATAAGAGGTTATTACACTAGAGATGCAATAGCGCATATATATTATAGTCAAGTTTGTGGTGACCAAGCCTATTCCTAGACACAAAAGAGTATGCCAAAGTATGTGATGTATCTAAGTGAATAAAAAAGTATAACCACTAGGATTATATGTATCTCATTCCCATTATTTCTTAGGATCCATTCAAAAAATGGGTCATTGACTATTTTGGGCCAATAACTCCCACAACATAGCGCACAGGTGCATGATACATTTTAGTGACCACTGACTATTTCACGAAGTGGGATAAATCCATGTCAAAAAAGGATTATACATATATGACATCCATGTTATTCATGTGGGATAACATCATAAACCAACATGGGTTCCCATTAAGTCTAACTATTGATATGGGCACTAATTTCATTAACTAGATAGTGCACATCCTTCTAATTGAATATATGGTTGTGCACCACAAGAGTACCCCATATCATCCCTACACTAATAGCATAGCTAAATAATTCAACAATATTTTGTGAATGTTCCTAATAAAGATATGAGATGTGGTTCATAAGGATTGGGATGATCATGTTTTAATGGTACTTTGGGCATACTAC
This sequence comes from Torreya grandis, assembly GCA_037957365.1. Classification (NCBI taxonomy): domain Eukaryota; kingdom Viridiplantae; phylum Streptophyta; class Pinopsida; order Cupressales; family Taxaceae; genus Torreya; species Torreya grandis. Next base: position 1,228,601 of record JARHVA010005106.1, on the reverse strand, counting down.
ATGACTTACAAGCACCTGAAAAAGGATACACCATTTCAACTAGTGTTTCTTGTTGAATCATTTTTGCCTATGGAATTCATGGCTCCCTCCTTAAATATTGCATGGATTAGTTTATTACACAACTAATAATATTTAAACACAAAGCTGTAATACTTAGATTGCTTGGATGAGAAGCATGCCCAAACCAAGTGGAGTCAACAGATTAAAAAGGTGCACTATAAGTACTCATATGATACATGAATCAACCATGAGGAGATGACTAAAGGAGAATTGGTGATTATCTATGATTCTAAGTACTTCAATCACCTAATAAAATCATAAATATGGTGGATGTCTCCCTACATCATGCACCACATATTAGAGATATGTGCATGTAAGTTATGCACATTGATTGGTGAAATGCTCCTTGGGCATTTCAATGGAAACTAACTGAATCCATATAGGTAATAGCATATTTTTTGTGTCATGAAAACTTAGACTTCCTAGTCACTAGTTGATTTTAAGTTGAGATGACTAAAATAAAGTTTGGTGTAACCAAACAATTCTCTTGCTTTTATTTTTTTCCTTATATAGTGTATACAGGTAGTAAGCGACACGTAATATCCACAAAAACTTATGTGTTAACACTTCATGCATAATTATAATCAAGTGAGTCAATCACTTACACCCATAAGTGCATGACTAGGAATCTATATAGTGGGCACATGAAGCTCACCAAACACAAGTAGAAGTAACAAAAGAGACATGTGCACAAGATGAATAGTGTAGGGTACTTAAAAGCCAAGAATTAACCACTCTAGTGTTAATTTTGTTCTAGAATTATAATAAATAAAATCAATTTATCTATCACCATAGATGTTAAATATAGTTGAGTGCATGGTAGGAAGTGAAGATGCTCAACTTAGTTGAGTGTAAGGCAGATAGTGAAGATGCATAATATAATAGTGTGTAAGAGAACCTAAAGAGAAGAAAAGTGTTGGAGGGCCAATGCAATGGATTTATATGAGGTAGGATAGGCCAAGGCAAGACAATACATAATAAATCAACCAAATTATAGAAGTTCACTTGAAATAGGAGCACATATAAGATAAAAAATGGAACCAAGGAGGCTAAATTGTATGCATATAAGGCACTATGCCTACGTTGACTGCAAGAAAGGTGAATGTCACATCAAGGATACACACATAGAAAGAATTCATATAAGACAACTAGCATCCACCCAAAAATGAGTGAGAAATGACCATTTGAACCACATGTCACTTCACTAAAAAATCCATTAGGAGAATTTAATGAGGTGGCAGTGGTGGCACAAAGATACACATTTAATGTATATAAGATAAAATATTTTTGAGGATTTCATATATTTTCATGGTTTTCAAGAAATCAAGGCACCTATGCCATTAAGCGTACATTAATAATAGTAGTTGACATGAGAAGGGTATACAATGATTAATGACAAACTTGTTTAGGTTATAAATTTTACACTAATTCAAACTTAGAGCAACCCTAAGTAAGAATGAGAGAGCTGAAGAGAAATAACTCTATCATAGTGGGAATTTAATTGATTCAAGCATCTAGAGTGAAAGGAAGCACATTGCAAAGGATTTCATTCATAGTGAAGCTAGTGTGAAGGGCTACAAATAGATATTTATGTAGAAAACCAAGTTGAAATGAGAATATATTGCCTAAGACACCATTAATGGCTAGAAAATCTCAAAGCCAAAAGCATAGCTATAAATCCCATGATTATAGAATCACCATCCACTATTTAAGGCTTTGAAAAACCACACTCTTTATATTCAATACAAGTTGATTCAGAATGGTGAAGAAGAGAAAGGTAACAAGCTCCACACTGGTGTAATTGGAACCTAAAAAGGTGAAAATCATAAAGTAGATGATGGTCACTAAGACCAAAACATAGTTGGTTGAAGCTATTAACATCACCATGGTACACACTAAGGCCCTAACCAAGATGTCATACCAATACATGTAGTATCCCCCAGAGGTTTAGGTGGGTGAAATTTGGCACTCATTTCCACATAATTTTCAACTCAAATAATACAACCATCAGATGTCAAGTCACTTCCAATACTTGGCACATGACTAGATGGTAAACATAGGGCATAAGACATTTAAGGGTGATGCCCTATTTAATGTCTTAATTTGAGATAAGTTGGCCAATTCTAGTGTAAATTATCTCTCTAAGTTGACCTCTGTTAGAAAGCCAGAGGAAATTATCTAGTTCCTTCTCTTGCACATCCATGAGGACCACATATCTTTTGTAGGATAGTGCATGAAGATCTCTACGTAGATGATTAAAAGGATAACTAGGCTCCCAAAAATTGATAGAGACATTCATCAACTGATGGATGAAAAATAAGAAGTAGAGTACATCATTAATCTCCTCAACTACTTTAAGGGGGTTTTGTATTCCTAATTAACAAGTATGAGGACTTCAACATGAGGGCAATGGCATACTTCATAAGCTCTAACTTATGTTTAGATGGCTAGTGGATAAATGTGTCAAAGGTGTACCTTTGTGTGGCCTATCACATGTTATAGGGTGCCTAATTCAATATCATCAAGTTCATCATAGAGGCATGCTAGAATGCCATAACACTAAGGGAACCTTCTGGTGGGAGTCCATCCTCATCTTGATCATGATGGAGGAAATTAATATCCCAAATGGAAGTGAGGATAATTTTTGGGTGTTTCTATAATGCCATGAATCACCCACACATAAGTATAAGGATTACACCTACCCCACCACTTTCAGCCTCAAATACAAGATACACATAATTTGCTAGTGTAAAAACTATATAGAAACTTTTAGATTGTAGTGGCATATTCCCTAATGGCTTCCCTAGAGCATGTTTGGTATGATAATTTTTTTTTTAATATAATACTAATACATCATGCAATTGGCACTAAAGGATGGAAATAGGTTGAGATGGTTGAAATTTCCCTTTTCCTTCTTAGTAGAGTAATTTAAGGATTCTCTATACTGAATCTAAAACATGCAAAAGATGGACATTATAGTTAAGGAAATGGATTTAGAAATATGAAGGTTGAGGTGTAGGTTTCCGTGTGTAGATTAAATAAATACAAAATATGAAGAAGATGGCTTAGATTGAATGGACATTGATCCTATTAATGAGTTCACCATCCTTCACTTCATCCATATAATTTACTATGAGATGAATCCATAGAAGAAGGATTCTAATTTCGGGTTGAGCATCAAGCAGAAGCAAGACCCCCTAGTCTAGATCAAGGATAAAAGAACCCAAATGCCCACTAAAAAGAAAAAGTCTCCAAGGAAGAAGAAAGGGGATACTTTGGAGGAAATATAAGAATGACTCAAGTTAAATATCACTTTAGAAGGAAATACATCTCCTTCAACATCTATGTCAAAGTGCATGCACTTCATGTCAAAGCCTTCACCTAGCATAGGGAAAAAGAAGAAAAATAAGGCTCCTCCTATGGTGTAAAGGATAATACTATCCAAGGAAGTGGAGTAAGAAGAGTTTGATGAAGAAAAAGGTGGGATGGGCACCTACATTGTGCCCAAGGATGAAGATTCCTTGTGAAGTGAAAAAACCCCCTCCCCACCAACTCAAATTGAGATAGAGAAGCAATGATATAGATTTAGAAAACTTGGATTTAGTGAAGCCAAAATACTAAGGGTGAAAGAGATGTGAGAACAAAAATAATAAATGACTAAGGTAGGGGTGCAAAAAAATTTATTGAAATGGTGAAGGTTGAAGAGAAAAGAAAAAAGGAAAAGTGAAAGTCATGGATGGGAGAAGGGAGTAGGGAAGGAAGGATGAGAAAAGATCTTGAGGAGGTAATCCATTCAGGTGCATTGATAGAAGAACAATTGAAGTAATAGTGGAAGGACATGGGCCTAGATTAAGGACATATTAATGTGGATCTAAGGTTATATCATAATCATGAGGAAATGAAATCCAAGGGAATGTCCCAAGATTAGATCAATCTTATAGACACTGAGGAAATGAGAGAAAGAAAAAATTAATTCACAACACAAACTATGCAAAGGAAGGTTTAGAAAGAGAAGGCTTAAAGAGAGGAGGCAAAGAAAAAGGCCAAAAAAGAGAAGGCCAAGAGAAAGGAAAATGAGGAAAAAGTATTATAGGGGAAGGGAAAAAATGATAAAATAAAGAGAGGAGAAGAAGGTTGCCACTATAATGGAACCAAGGAAGGAACAAACAATAGAAAATTTATCAAGTGCCCCCACCAGAACAACATATGAAGATACATAGTAGGCACACCCTATATTTGAAAGGGCACCTAGAGATAAAGAAGGAAATAATGGTGCCTTATAAAATCAAACAAATACAAAGATAAAGGCCACGATAGGGCAAGAGTAGTAGAATTTTGACATAATGGAAGCTCATAGCAAAGAGCCTCTAAAATAGGAAATGGACAAAGGGGAAACATCCATTAGAGTACCACCATAGGAGGAAGAACATGATGGTGAGTTGAGCACCAAAGAAATAAGAGAATTAGATGTAGGGGATAAGTTTAAAGAGTAACCTTAAGAAAAAGGAGAAGGATAAGAAGGAGTAGAAGAAGGAACTAACAAAAGCACTAGCACTAGGGAGGAAGAAGTGCTAGGTGAAGATGAGGAATATGAACTAGGTAATAGGGAATGTGTATAGTAATAAGTCAAGGAGGATGAGGACTTATACATGATGGAGTGCATGTCACTGAATACTATCATAACTATAATGCACCACTAGGTTTCTTGGGCACTGAATTGCTATATGGATAAGCCCAAATTTGAGGTTTTGATTAAATTAATTTAAAGTGCCAATAATTCAGAGGAAGGGCATGAATATCAACTCCTCAATCTTTGTGACATGAATTTCATTTACACAGACAATGCACTAATCAAAATGGCATCCATAATAGCATATAGGAACATCATCAATGACGTTTATGTGTATATATATAATAAGATAGTGAAAAAGGTTGAAAAAGAGCTTAAGGGAATGAAACTCAAGCTTAAATAACTAGCAGAGTGCATAGAAGAAGTAGATCCATCCCTCTTGGATGGTGTGGATACCTCAAAAATGAAATAAGTTGACCAAGTTTGTGTGCTTATAGAGTAAATGCTCCATAGGATAAGGTTGATGCTCGAATAACAATAAGACCCATATGAGTCCTTAGGAGGAGATTTAAATTAAAAGTTGGATGTGGTGGAAAACCTCTTCACCAAACTTGAAAAAGGCATAGAGGAAGCTGATTCGTACCTTCAGAAGTTAAAGGAGGAAAAGGATGCTTTTTTTCTAATACTCCATGATAATTAGGACCAAGTATGTTTAATTAATGGCTAAGGTTAACTCCTTAAGTACCCAACTAAAGACTCAAGAACAAAACTTGGAGGTATTCTTCCATTCCTTCTAGATGAAGGCCATTGAGTAAGGGGAGATCTTAAATGGTGGGGTAAAGCATGCAAAAGAAAGGATTGAAGCCTTTAGAAAGGAAATAGAAAGCAAAAATTTGCTTTCTCTTAAGGCTACATCCACTGAAGTGGATGGCACTATGGAAAAAATAATGGGTGCTATATATGGCTTTGAAAATTTCAAGGTAGAGTTAGAGTAGGGTGGGATCGAGTTTTGCACACCTAAGGTGCTAAAATAATAGTCTAGGGCAGAATAGAAATTTTAAATGGGTTAATGTTGGGCCCCCTTTTGTATCAACTATGTGGATCACACCAACTTGAAGTATATTAGTATAAAGTAACCTTTGGAGTGGTTACTCCCTTTTTATATCTTTTGGTACTAGCTGGAAGAGTCCCCAAGGATTCCATGCTATTTAATAGGTAATTACATGGCACCAAATTTCAAAGGACATCCCTTCCTAAACTTATACATGGTGGCTCAAGAAGCATGGATGTCAAAAGAGTGGAGCAAGTGAGATAGTGATATCTCAACATATTATGTGTGCTCATATAACCTAGGTAGTGTAGTGGAGTTGGCATACTTGTGATAGCTCATCACTTGGCATGCATCCATCTAACTTGGTAAGGAGATGCCCATTTACTTATAAAATAAGGCTCACATTTGAAGATCATAAGAAGAAACTAAGGTAGCGAAGCTCTAGTAAAATGGAGAGCTAACCTAGGTATTTTCATTATGCACAATATAGATTAGACATTCCTATGTATAGCCCAAGATCGCATATGAGCTTCTAGGCATAAATAGTGTTAGGAAAGAGTATATGCTTTTCATTATATATCTTGAACTTACATGCTAAAGTATATAGTCAATAAAGAATATGGTTGAAGAGATAGTGTGTTGATTCTTATGATATAGATAATGCATTATTATATTATGTCTTAGTTTTATAATAATAATGATATAGTTATTTACTTGAATGTATTGTGATATGGAGGTTTATCCCTGATCTCTAATGGCATCCTTGTGCCATATAATGACTTCAACCTAACTATAAATAGACTAAGTGCTAGGACATGGTTTCACCATGGCTCTAAGACTTGTACCTAGAGAATTACCCTAAGGATAAGAATTTTAAACCAATCTATCTCCATTACTTTCCTATGTGATCAAATTACCCTATACTAGCTATTCTACAACTTGCACCATTAAGAGCCTTGCCTAGCTAGTGATGGATTTGCACCTTAGGACTTGTGCCATTGATAAGGCTCATGCCTATTGAAATCCACTATAATAACTAAGCATTAAAATTCCACTTTAAACCCTCTGGTCAATGTTCAACCCCATTAAAACCTAATTTTAGCCATGTTGCAACCAACCCAATACAAGCCTAGTCCCTTCATTATTGCACTTCAGGTGAGTGTACAAAGCTTGAATCTTGTGTGAAATTGATGCTTGTGAAATATCATGTTCAATATTATGAACCAAATCTATCTATGATCACACCTAATTACACCAAGTCTAGAACTGACTTGGTTTGATAGCTAAGCACATAACCAATCATAAAAACCACCCTAGTGAACTTTTCTACAATAGAAACTAGAGCCAATATAGGCTTGTGGTCTATAGAGAGTTTGTTAAGAAAGAATAGGTGTTATATTTTTGTGGAGTCAATTTTATTAGAATATTAGTATAATTATAATGGTGTTTAGGATATTTTGATTAAGTCCCATGCATAATAAACATATTATAAACTAGAGATATGGTTACTGATATATTGTGTTTCAAAGAATATTGTATTAGTTAGAAAAATATGCATGTAAAGTCAACCTTAGGTAGGTGTAATTTTTAAAATATGGCTTAAATAGGTTGTTTTATTGGTTTGAGAATCATTTAATTCAATTAACTTGAAACATTTTTTTCTTCGATCTTATAAACATGTTGAGGAGATGAAGAATGAATGTGACCCACTATAAGGAGGTAGAGGTGATAATGTAGGTTGGGGATGAGGTTACCCTGGTAAGAAACCTATATGTTTCCATCTTTTTGACACATTTATTTCTCTTTTCATCATTTTCATTGAAAATTTGGTACTTTAGGGCCTTGTTTAGGATGACCATGCTAGTGTCTTAGTTTATAATGCTTGTGTTCTAGATACAAATGATATTATCTAATGTTATTGTCTAGGGTACAATGATATTATCCACTAGAGCTATTTTTTCTAATTTTTATTTTTTATTTTATGCTTTATGACAACTACTACATGTTTTTTCCATTCAAAGATATTAATTATAGTTTTGCCATGTTTGGTAGGTAGATGTGTATATGAGGGAGTTATAGAGTGGCTAGATGATGAAGAGCTTACATGGACTACCCATGATAGACGATGAGAGAAAACTTATCTATATAGATGGTTTGGTCCATGTGGCATCACTTGTTTTGATACCCTAATATAACCATATGACTAAAGTGTTATGCGATAGGTAAAATGTTATTACTTGTGTATTCTGGTTTCCTATTGGGGAGATCACTGTGATGTTGAAGGATGTCTATAGAATACTAAGATTTCCCATCACTAGTTAGAGGGTATTATTATAGGATGATACTAGAGATATATTTATAGAGCGATCCCTAGGGTACTTTACAACTATGCCCATGGGTACATATTACTAAGGGAGTTATAGTGATGTGTTATTGTATTTGATTATTATGGGTAATGTTTCATGGTTTCATAAGTTTTCAGAGATGCTATTAGATTCATTTATTGTTATAGATGGGATTGGGATATCTATCTCATATGGTATGTAAGGCATAGTTTAGCATATAGAGGATCATGAGGTAGTATACTTATGGGGTCATACTATGCTAGCCCACTTATATCAATATTTTACATAGGATTTGTGTGTGGGTGGAATTAGGTCTTAGGCATTATTAAATTATCAGGATTATGAGAATATTACAATGTCTATACTTGAGGGTGTTTTTTAGATGGCTTGGGCTCACCCACATATGTTCACAAAGAGATGGACTAGTATGTCTTGATTTTAATCAAAGAACATGTTGTATTATCTATAGGTGTTGAATTGGTTGATAAATAGAGTCATTATTTGGATACCCTACAAGGGATTTCATGAATGGATTGAGGATGGTATTCAAAGATGGTTTCAATTTAGTTGTTGATTACATGAACATTGGGTCAATTTATTTTAAATGTTTCAATATTATAAGGTAGCATGATCATTTGTTGTTATCCAGGATGTGCCACATATACTATGGGTGTTATTGAGGAGTTCTTGAGATCAATTTATAGGGAGAGATCCAATGATGGATAAAGTTGATGTAGATGACATGGGAATGACTTATGCCTACATAGTATGGTGGAGGTAGCATATATGGCCACCACTATTTATAGGAGAAGGGTTTATCATGTAGGAGCTATTAGATCTAGAACCACTTATGGGAGATGAGGGTATGTTATCATTATGGATCTATATGTTTTGTTTAGTTTAGCATTTTAATTATTGTTAAAATATCTAATGAACTATGTTGGTATGTGTAAGTCTAAGAGATGACGAGTACTATGAGACCATTATTAAGGATACGATATGAAATCTGACATGACATAACCCTGATAATGCCATGGATGATGGGCTAATGGAGAGGGATAAATGAATTGTATGTGTTCATGCACATCTATTTGATTGAGTGGCTGTTACCACTACAACATATAGATTAGTAGTTGTTGATAGAGATGAGGCACATGTTGAGATGTAGAAATAAATTATGACCCCAACATATTTTCTAGGGGGATTAAGTGGTAGGATCATAGATGAATAAATTATAATTAAATATTGTCATTGATGTCAAAGGAGTTATTATTAAAATAATGATGTCAACAAAATTATCATTAATGTTAATGGATGTCAGTAGAATTATAAGAAATGGAAATGGGAATATCTTTATTGTAAAAAGCATTATCTTTTTAGAAATAAATGACCACAAATGAAAGGGTTGATCACTTGTATTTAATTGCCTATGAAGGAAGGGCCAATTCTCTTAAACCAGGATGAATTTCATTAAAACTTTGTAGACCAACCGCCTTTTATAAATTGTGCCCTTTAGTTAAAATAAAAAATTAAATTAATGGATGCCTCTTTTAGTGTATGTGTGTGTCTTTTGGAGAGGTCACCTACCTTGTGAAGAGGCATTAAAGTCTATATAAGGAGAAGAGAAGGCATATAAATATGTGAAGAATTAATTATTTATATCATTCAAGTATAAGAAAAATTTTGTAGAGAAGAGAGGAAATTGAATTTTCCATCATTCATTGATGAAGAAACAATAGTGTTGTGAAATATTGTCTTAGTGGAGATTAGTGCCTCATAAAGAAAAGATAGGCATCTATTTATAATTTAGTGCTTGGTGGTGAGCATTGGTATATCCAAGTAGGTTGCTACCTAAAAATTTTATAAAAGAAATTTTATTTTGAGGTTGGATTTAGATGGTAGATCTAAGCATCTCTTGTTTGTGGTTTCTCTTGAGAGATATTTTTCCACATAATTCTTATTTTTATTATTAGATAGATATTGTGTGAATGTTTTTATTATGGATATTAATTTTCATAAAGTTTAAAATCACACTGATTCACCCCTCCTTTCTTAATGTGTTGTGTGCTTAACAATTTATATTAGAGCGGTTTGTTTAGAAATAGTCTAAATACTAGAAGATAGATATTTGTAGCACACATGGCTAGTCATCATGTACAAGAGAGTTTATACATAAATAAGGATCCATTATTTGAAGTAATAAACTATCATTCTATAAACCAAGGATGTAAACCCATATAATGGCCCTTGGTTTTGATATCTAGCAAGTAGTAGTGACTAGTTATAAAGAACCATCACCTCCACCATAGATTAAGATAAAAATAAGGATAGTTGGAATAATTCCAAATCCATGAATGTTATCTTGTGTGGCTTGTCAAAATTATAATTTATTAAGGTAATGAAATATGACTCAACAAAAGAAACATGGGACAAAATTTAGAACATCTATGAAGGTGATAACAAGGTGAAGAAGGCCAAACTCCAAACACATATAAGATAGCTTGAGAGTTTTAAGATGAAATATGAATAAAATGTTGTAGGTTATCTTCTTTGTGTGGACGAAATTTTTAACACTATTAGAAGGCTCAGTGAAAAAGTTGAAGAACACATGATCATTCAAAAAGTGATAAGGTCACTTCCCTTGAGATTTGATCTAAAAGTTTTTTATATTGAATAAATAAAGGAATTAAACTCAGTAATAATGGATGAGTTGCATGGGATCCTCACAATGTATGAGATAAGAACTAAAAAAGAAAAGCCATCAAAAAGGGAAGAAACTTTTAAAGCTTCAAATAAAGTGAAGAATAAAGAACTTAAATTAAGTGATAGTTCCATTTATGAATTACAAGAAAAGGAGGCCTTTTTTTTAAGAAATTTTAAGAAAGGATCCAACAAATATAAATATAATATACCTTTCAAATGTTTTAATTATGGAAAAATATGAAAATTTGATGCTAAGTGTCCACATAAGGATGATAGTGATAATGAATAAAATCATAATGAGTTAAGGAGAAATAAGGAGATCAAACCTCATCAATACAAGTAAAGATACAAAAAATGGATATAAGAAATATTTTGATAAACATATGAAAAGACTCTATTCTGAGAAGGATTGTAGCTTAGCTAATTAGAGTGATGAAAGTATATCAGATAGTGACAAAAAAGAAACCTTTTTCATGGCTATAGAAATAAAAAGTGATTCCTTTGTAAATGAGGACACCTTGATAAGACAAGGAAAATAATAAATATATTTAAAAGAAGAAGAAGATGTAGAAGATTTAGGAGAAGTAGATTTTGATTAAAAATCATTAATGCTTTAAGTGAAATAAAGGCACTTAATGAAAAGAATCTAAAATAAAAATTATAGATTCAAAAATATGAAGAAGAGGATTGTGTTTTATAAACAAGAATGTCACAAAGTGTTAAGGAATCAAAATAGACTATCATCAACCTTAAAACTCATCTAGTATAAGAAAAAATGGTAGAGGTGGAGGTGAGAGTCAAACTAAAGACAAAAGAAGACAATTGTGAAAATCTAAAATTTGAAGTAGTTATATTAAGATTTTTTTTGGAAAATACAGCTACTTAACTGAGAAATAGTTTAAAATTTAAAAAGAGTACTAAAATGTTGGGTGGCATACTAAATTTCTAAAGGTAACCATTCATTAAGCATTGCATTAGATATTAAGGAAAGCAAAAGATCATTAAATAAGGTTAGAGTTTAAAAACTATAGAACCACTAAAGAAAGTATATACAAAGAATCCCAAGAGCTACATAGATGTACTCAAGGGGTCCATGAATGGTGGAAGTGACAAGAAGAAATATAATGATACTCCTCACAAAGGTGATAAAGGTTATTATATTAGTATTAAAAAATTTATAAAATCATTCCCTCCTAGGCAATTTAATTTGATCAAGTACCCAAGTTATTTTTATAGTGATTGTTATTTATGCAATCATTTTGGGAATAAATCAATGGAGTGTAGGATACATGAAATAAATATATATGCATGGGAAAATGGTAAAATTAATTATGTATTTTAAAGTAGATATTAAAACTCATTTTCCCCTTTAAAAAACTATAATGATAATAGTATTGTAAGATATGAGTGTAATAAATATGGACTATAAAATTATTTATGTAAAACCTCCTAGACAAGTCAAGAAAGTGGATGCTCCTATTGTATGGAAAAGGGAATTTATAATAATATGGAAAAATAAGTAAGAAGAAAATAATCAAGAGATGGAGAAATATATGCTTGTGAAAAAAACATTTCATGCACAAGGAAAAGGGAAGTAATGGTACATTGATAGTGGGTGCTCAATTCACATGACTGTAGACAAAATAAATTTTTTATCTTTAAAGGAAATAAGTGAAGACACTATAAAATTTAGAGATAATGCTATGGAAATAATAGTTGGAAAAGGCACTCTTAATATTGATAATGGGAAGATGACAATAGGAAATGTCTTGTACGTTGAAGGTTTGAAGCATATTCCTCTAAGTGGTAGTCAAATATGTAGTCAAGGACACATAAATTTTATGCTCAAGGGTGTGATATCAAGAAGGAAGATACATGAAAACTAGTCAAATATGTTAATAAAACAAACAAGTTATACATAGTTAGTGAAGTCAATGGAGAAAAATGTTATATGAGTCAAATTGATGAAATATAGATATGGCATAGAAGAATGGCCATATGAACTTTGATAATCTAGTGAAAATTAGCACCAAGCAAGATGTAAGAGATATTCCAAAAATTACAAAACCTTCAAATACTCTTTTAAAAAGTGATAGCATGGGAAATAAATAATGGCAAGTTTTAAATGAAAGGAGTATGCAATAACTAAGCCATTGGAACTTATCCATATATACCTTTATGGGACTACAAGAATGCAACACATAAAAGGTGATAGTTATTTCATGTTACTCATTGATGATAATTTTAGAATGAAATGGGTCACTTTTATAAAACAAAAATCTAAGGGATTTGAGAAATTTAAAAATTTTAAAGTCTTGGTTGAAAATGAAATTGATTTAAAGATCAAGTGTTTAATATCAAATTAGGGAGATGAGTTCATCTCAAATTAATTCAAATAATTTTGTGAGCATCATGGCATAAAAAGATACTTCTTAATTGCAATAAATCCATAAAAAGTTGATCCAAAACTTAGAGGTTTTGGCTAAAAGATAATTCAATAACCCAAAATAACACAATCATATAATGCTATATTTGAGAAGAGATGTTTTATTGCTCACAAAATTGTAGACTACTTATGCTTATCTCTGGGAAAAGATGTTTGATCTCCTTTCAAGATACATTATTTTTATACATAACTTGAAGGTAGGAAGAGGATGTGGAAGGTCACCAATATTTAGGGAGATGAAGTGGTTTGAATTCCATGATTTGCAACAATACAAAATTTGAGAAATTACTATTTTTAAAAACTTACTACTTTTAGACAACACTATTAAAATTGAAATTTTAGGCACTTCCATTAGGTTTTTTAGGGTAAAAATACACTGAGCATAGCTCCATGCCATCTCATCACATTCTCCTAATTCTCAAATTTCCAATGGTTCAAACAAAGAATCAAATAGAGCTATGGTTCAAAATTTATGACTCCTAAAAGTTTGGCTACCAATTTGGGTAGAACCATCACCCAAATTGTCCCCTAAAGTGTCACCTAAATTGTCACCTAAAGTGTTGCCTAGATCATTCCTACCTCCTTAAGAAGAAATGGTCCCCATTACATCAAGACTCATCATAAAGTATGATATTCGTGTCTTGATTTTTTTATCTATGAGTCACTCACCTTGGTGGCTAAGCTTTCCCCTTTTGACTACCCAGTAAAGTGGAATAGAGCACCCTCTTGTTATCTTCATCTAGGTGTCTACAATATGATCTTCCTCTATAAGAGAAAAAATCTATGCATCAAGATCATCAATGTTGAGTTGTTCTACTACAACTATAGTGTCTAATAGAGGTGGATGATATGGTTTGAGAAGGTCCACATTGAATATTAGATGTAGACCAAGGTAGGCTGGTAGGTTTAACTCAAAATCATTTTCTCTAACTTGTCTGACGATGGTGTAGGGACCATATCATAACGACCAATTTTTTTTTGTGTGGGATTATGAGTCATTATTTTTGAATCTATAACCAAACCTTGTCACCTACAGCAAAATCATGTGTAACCCTATGTTTGTCATGGCATTGATTATACTTCTGATTCATCTTTTTCAAGATGTCATGAACCTACTGCTAAATGTATTAGTTTTTTTCAATGAAAATTTTCACTTTTTCTACCTCATATCTCCCATAAGGTGTGTATTCTATGGTGGAAAATGGAATATCCACATCAATTGGTGCCATGGGTTAGAACATGAAGCATACTTGGAATGGACTATGCTTGGTGAAATTGTGCAGGACTTGATTATATCCATGTTATATGAAAAGAAGACCCTCATCCCATGTGTGTGGATGTTTTTAGTGATAGATCAAAAGCATGTGGAAAATTAGGAAGTTCACCACTTCTATCTGACCATCAATTTGTGGATGGAAGGACATGGACTTCATCATCTTGGTGTCCATCATTTTCCATAGAGTGGGCCAAAAGATACTTAGGAACTTGCTATCTCTATATAAAATAATGGACTTAGGGAGACCAAAATGGATCCAAACTTGACTAAAATAAATTTGAGCAATTTACTCAATAGATAGTTTTCTTACAATAAATCATGTTATCCATTTTTGAAAAATGATCAACTACAATAAGAATACAATCCTTTCCATGTTTTGAAGTGGGAAAACTTGAGAGAAATCTATTAAGATAGATTTCCAAGGCCTGGTTAGTTTTGGAAATGGTGTGTAAAATCCTTGCTTCTTATTTATTATCTTGGATATCACACATGGGGTATAATATCTAAGTTACCTTTTCACATCCTTCTACACATGGGGCTAGTAGAAGTGCTTTTGAAGAACTATCAATGTCTTCTCTACACCAAAGTTCCTAGCTGTCCTAATAAAATGTGCTTCCCATATCATCTTTTGTTATTGTGTAGTTGGAACACATACATTCCCCATGTGATAGAGGACATTATCTTGCAAATAAAAATTAGAGACATCTTTACCTTTTCAAAGTGCCTGATATGTATCAGCAAAGGTAGGGTCTATTTCATATAGAGCACCTTAGGTGGTAGTTTCATGTCTACATAGATCAAGAACTATTATGAGTGTAGTAATTAAAGGATGGCTTAGATAATATATTATAGTATTTGAGCTCCCATTTTTATGTTTTATTATTATATGGAATTGCTATAGATATGTGACCCACTTTTGGTGCCTCTCATTTCATAGTTTTCTCTATGTCTAGATGAATTCCAATGGTCTATGGTCAGTGTGGATGACCGTCTCTTTCCCTAAGATGTATTGTTTCCATTATTTGTAGGATTTAATAATGGAATAGATATCCTTATCCTATGTTAAGTATTTATTGATTGTATCATTGAAATTTTCACTATGATATGCAATAGGATGGCCATGTTGCATGATGACAGCTAACATGGCATATTTAGATTCATCTTTCATCAAATTGAAAGGTTGATGCAAGTTTGGCAAGGCAAGAATAGGACCTAATTAGAGTCTATTTTTCAAATTCTCAAATGCTCTTTATTGTATTTCACCCCACTAAAATGAAGCTTTAGCTCCTCCTTTAGTCACTTGATTTAGTGGCCAAGAAACATGTGAGAATTAAAGAATAAACCTATAATATAAATTTGAAAAAACCAATAAAATATGAAGTTTTGTGAGATTCATTGGTGTAGGCCATTATTTAATAACCCTAATCTTCTCTAGGTTGTCATGGACACCTTCATCATCCATAATGTACCCCAAGTACTAAATTGTTTTCATCTTGAATGTGCACTTATGAATATTTTCATACAACTTATGGTTTTGAAGAGTTTGAATCACCTTATGAGGTCTTGTAGATGTTCCTCCCATGTTATACTATAGATGAGTATGTTATCTAAGTAGAAAACCATGAATGAGTTGGTGAAGGTTTTCATGATGTCATCCATGATCCTCATGAAGGTTACAGGTGTGTTAGTTAAGCCAAAAGGCATAACTAACCATTCAAAAAGCCTCTCTTTGGATTTAAATGTTGTATTATAGATGTCAGTGGGGTTGATAGGAATTTGGTGATAGCCAAATTTGAGATCAATTTTGGTGAAAAACTTTGTACCACAGAGTTGGTCTAACAGGTCATCAATCTTAGGGAGGGGGTAGCAATTCTTCATAGTGATTTTATTTAGGGCTCGACAGTCAATGCAAAGGATCCATTTTCCATCCTTATTTGGCACCAAGATAATTGGGCTTCTACAAGGTGAAGAGCTTGGCCTGGTGTGACCCTTTTGGATCAATTCTTGAATCTATCTTTTTATCTCATCATTTTATAGAACTATTTTATGATACATAGGGCTGTTAGGCAAAGGTGATTACATGATAGTGAAGTGGAACACCCATGGGTGACTCAAATAAGTCATCATATTCTCTCATCATTTGACCCATCTACTTCTATTTTTGTGTTGATTATGTATTCAAGGCTATAACATTGACCTTCTTGGATCTCTATGACTTAACACCATGAGAATGAATTACTTTATCTTCTCCACTAATATCTTACATTATTTGGCACTAATCAGTGAGATAGATGTGGGAGGTGGTACCTCTGGTACCCTATAGTGCCATGTTCCAAGAGTGAGGATGACCCTTTGGGTTCTTGATTGATATATACCATTCATATATGAATGGATAACCAAGGAGTACATCAAAGACATCCAGATTGACCACACCACACCAAACCTCATCTTGGAAAGGTTTTATTGCATATTAAAGAAGACACTGGTGGGTGACATGGAAGTCTCTCCCTGAGCTCAACCATCCAATACTATATGGATTTGTGTGAGGCCTCATGGATATATTTAGACTTTTCATAACATTAGTAGAGATTAGATTATTTTGACTCCCACTATCAAGAATAAAATGTAGAGGCTTACCTTTCACCCATAACTTAGAGTGAAATACCTTTCCTTATCATTTGGACTTTCCTAATGGGTATATGATGAAGTAATGATGGTATGAGGCTCATCATTTATAATATCTTCTTCATCTTCTTCAACTTTAGGGTGTGTATGAAGTAGAGTAGTAGATGTCAAGGATTGTGACTCAAAAATCAAAGACTTGATGGCTCAAAATTCTTCTTTAGAGTGAGTTCTAGTTTTATGGTAATCACACCATTTCTCAGATTTCCCCTTCTAGGGATTCTTATCTTGGAACTCCTTTTGCTTCCAATTTTATCCTCATGTTTGACCTTCTTTGTCACTTTTCCATTTCAAAGGTTGACTCTTTGTATTCTTTCTTCCATGCTTTTGCTCAATCTTCACTGTGAACTTGTACACCTCACCAAGGGTTTCCCAATTAAAGAGTTCCATTTCCCCCCATATATACCATTGAATTCCACCATGAAATTTGAGAACCTTATGTTTCTCACTTTCTTGGATACCCAATCTTGTAGACAGAGAATGAAAAATTTTAGTGTAATTTGGAACAAATTATTCCTTACCTAGAAAAGTTATTATCATTATATATATACAGATCATCATATGCTCTAATGGGGTAGTATTATAGCTTCCATGAAATCATCCCAGGTAAGTTCCACCTCAAGGCAAATTCAATCCATACTAAACCTCTTCTTGTACACTTCCCACCATTTTTTTATGGGCAATGATGCTTTCAAAAGAGCAAAAGTGATCTTCTCTCCATTGATTAATTTATTTACAAAAAATAGGAAGACAATTGGTCCAACCAATTTTCTACTACATCATCATTGATTTTGCCTTCAAATGTAAGGATATGAAAATTTAACTCAACCTTGAATGGTGTTAGAGTGCTAAAAGGATGTTCCACGGATAGGGAGCTAGGGAGTGCAAATGAGGAGCCAAAATTTGCCATCAAGATTTGTTAGAGAAGTTGGGATAATTATTATAGCATCTATGCTTGCTACTGATAGAGGGATTCATTCACCATTTCCTTGAAGGGATCATATTTCTTAGTGTCATCCATCATTTGAGGTCATTTGGAGTGAATAGGTGGATAGTCTATTGGATATATTATTTTTCACCCAAGCTTCTTGTAGTCTAACCTCATCCTTAGGATCTACACTCTTAAGACAAACTACTCTGATACCACTAATTTAAAACTTATAGGTTTTGGCTTAAAGATAATTCAAGAACACAAAATAACACAATCATATAATGCTATCTTTTAGAAGATATATTTTATTCCTCACAAAAATATAGAAAACTTATGCTTATCTTTGAAAAGAGATGTTTGATCTCCTTTTTGGGATACATCTATTTTTATACATAATTTTAAGGTATGAGGAGGATGTGGAAGGTCACCAATGTCAAGGGAGATGAATTGGTTTGACTTCAATGATTAACAACAATATAGAATTTGGGAAATTATTATTTTTAGAAACTTACTATTTTTAGACAACACTATTAAAATTGAAATTTTAGGCATTTCTATAGGGTTTTTGGGGGTAAAAAACCATTGAGAATAGATTTGTTCCATTTCATCACATTCTCCTCTTTCTTTACTTTCCAATAGTTCAAACGAGGAGCCAAATAAAACTACGATTCAAAATTTATGGCTCCCAAAAATTCTATCAGCAATTGGGGTAGAACCGTCACTCATATTGTTGCATGAAGGGTCACCTAAATTGTCACCTAAAGTGTTGCCTGGATAAAAAATGGAGGTTTATAAAGAAATAATCATAATTTTCAAGAGATGGAAAGAATAATGTTAAACAAATCTAAGCTATCAGATCATTTTTGGAGAGAGGTAGTTAACATCACACTCTACATTCTAAATAAAGGGAAAATTAGAGTAAATAATATAAAACAAATAATGAGCTATGAAATTGTAGACAAACATAATTTAAATTACTTTAAAGTGTTTGGGAGTAAGTGCTATGTCAAAAGATATGATGAAGAATTGGGAAAGTTTGACTTCAGAGCTAATGAAGGTGTTTTTCTTAGATATTCATCAAGAAGTAAGCATATAGATGTTATAATAAAAGACTACAAAATATTATAGAAAGTGAAAATGTAAGAATGGATGAAACAAGACCTTAAAATTACAGTGTATAATTAAATGACCATTTAGAAGAACTAGACTACAAGGAAGAATAAGAAGAAAAACAAAAGGAACTAGAATAGGAAGATACAAACACACCATCTAGATTTGTTCAAAAGCATCAATTATAAAGTCAAATTATAGTTGATATATATCTGAGGTGTAAACTATAATAATATTAGTAAGTACATATGAACAAGAAAAACTTCTCTTTGCTATCTAAAATAGAGCCTATTTTTTTTGAAGAAGCTAGTAATGACAAGCATTGGATTGATGCTATGGAAGTAGAGATGAATCAATTTGAGAAGAATGATACTAGGGAACTCATTCTAAGACCAAAATATAAAAATATGATTTGCACCAAGTGAGTCTTTAAGAATAACCTGAATGAATATGGCCAAGTGACAAAGAATAAAACAACGTTATTTTGTAAAGGATATGCTCCAATTGAAGATATTGATTTTGAAGAAACCTTTTCCCCTATTGTGACTCTAGAATCTATTATAATGTATTTAGCATATTATATTTTAAATAAATTTAAAGTTTATCAAATAGATGTCAATTCTTATTTTATTAATAGTAAGTTAGAGGAAGAGGTATATATCAAAAAAATAAAATGCTTTATTTTATCAAAAAATAAGGATTATGTGTGTAGGTTGAATAAAACACTCTATGGGATAAATCAATCCCCCAAAGTATAGTATTTAAATTTTTTTAAATACCTAAAATAAGGTTATAAAAGAGGAGTCACTAATAATAATATTTACATCAAGATTGAAGGTGAAAATCAATTAATTATTATGGTTTATGTGAATGACCTCATTTTTAGAGGAGATAATGAAAAAATGTCCCAAAAATTTACAAAGGATATGCACAAAGCATTTGATATGTCCATGCTAGGAGATATTAATTGTTTATTCATTTAAAATATTCTTAATCTAACAAAGGAATATTTATCTCACAAACTAAGTATGTCAAGGAGATGTTGAAAAAGTTTAGAATGGAATATTACACACAAGTTAGCACATATATGGTTACATAATGTAAGTTAAGTAAATATGATGAATCTCCTGAAGCAAATTAGACACTTTACAAATCCATGATTGATAGGCTAATATACACCACAACATCTAGACTAGACATCATGTAAGATGTAGCCATAGTAGTACGATTTCAATTAGCACCAAAATAAACACATGTGAAATCCATTAAATAAATATTTAAATATATAAAAGGCACTCTGAATTATGGTTTGTGGTATACAATAGGTGAATATTTCACTCTAATAACATATACAAATGCAAATTGGGAAATAAGTGTTGATGATAGAAAGAGTACAAGCAGAAGAGAATTCTTTCTTAGAAAAAATCTAATGTCTTTGTTAAGCAAGAAGCATGCTTTTGTTTCTATATCCATGGTAGAGGTATAATATATAGCAGTAGTGTCATGTTTTATATAAGTTAATTGGATCAAACAAACATTGAATTTTTTTAAGATAGAGTATGATAATCTAATCTCAATACTCTATGATAACACTAGTGCAATAAATATTTTTAATAATCGAGTTATTCACTATAGGACAAAACATATTCCTATCACATTTCACTTATTAAGAGAACATGTTACAAAACAACATGAAATGTTGGAATACATTACCATAAAGTAAAAAATATCATATATCTTCATGTATCCCATACCAAAAGAAACTTTTGAGTTTATATGACAGAAACTAAGAGTGATCCATATTTCATATAAACACTAAATTCTTCAAGATAAGTATTAGTCAAGGGGGAGATCATCACTGCATTATTATTTTTATCTCCATTGATACTTTGGTGATATACATTGTGATTTTATTATATGCCCCTTTCCCATTGATTTCCAATGGGGAGATTTAAATAAAGGGGGAGTAAATAAGGATATCTCTAGCAAGGGGGAGATTTTTATCAAGGAGGAGATTGATATACTATTTCTATACAGGATTGCCATCAATGACAAAGGGGGAGATTGTGGAAATATTATCATTAATGTCAAAGGGGTTATTATTGAAATAATGATGTCAATGAAACTATCATTAATGTTAATGAATGTTAATATAATTATAGTAAATGGAAATAGGATTATTATTAATATAAAAATAATTATCTTTACAAAAATCAATGCCCACAAATGAATGGGCTGATCACTTATGTTTAAGCACCTATGAAGGAAGGATCAATTCTCTTAAACTAGGCTGAATTTCATTAAAACTATATAGGTTGATTCCATTTTGAAAATCATGTCCTTTATTTAAAATAAAAAATTAAATGAATGGACACCTCTTTCGGTGTATGGGTGTCTTTTAGATAGGTTACCTCCCTTGTGAAGATGCATTGAAGTCTATATAAGGAAAGAGAAGGTATAGAAATATGTGAGGAATTGTTTATTTCTATTATTAAAGTATAAGCATATTTTTGTGGAGAAGAGAGGAAATTGAATTTGCCATCATTAGTTGATGAAGAAGCAATAGTGTGGTTAAATATTATTTTAGTGAAGCTCAGTGACTCATAAAGAAGAGATAGGTCTCTCTTTCTAAGTTGGTGTTTATCAATGAGGATTGGTGTCTCCAAGTAGGTTGGTGCATACAAAGTTTTTAAAATAATTTTTATTTTGAGGCTAGATTTGGATGGTAGACTGAGTAACTCTTATTTGTGGTAAATACCAAGAAAGGGTTTTCCACATAAATATTATGCTTATTAATAGATATATCTTGTGTGAATGTTTTTACTATAGGCATTGATTTTAAGAAAGAACACTAATTCAACCTCCCCCTCCCCCTACCCTAGTCAATATATTGTGTGCTTATCACATTCATCTACAATAAAATAATTCAATTTTGATGGATGAGGTGGTAGTATTACGAGATAGAGATAAAAGACACAAGTTTTTTATCAAGATCTAGAGGGGATGTGAGGGTATCTAGTTCTAGTGTTGATGAATATAAGAGTGAAACTAAGGAGGGTGGTCTTAGTGACCAAACTCAAATTATTAAGTGATTAATAATTTTTTTACTAAAAATTGTTTCAAATCACACGCACGTGTGTGCGCATGCACGCACACACACACACACACACACACACACACACACACACACACACACACACACACACACACACACACACACACACACACACACACACACACACACACACACACACACACACACACACACACACACACACACACACACACACATGCACGCGCGCACACACACACACACGCACACACACACACACACACACACACACACACACACACACACACACACACACACACACACACACACACACACACACACACACACACACACACACACACACACACACACACACACACACACACACACACACACACACACACACATACACACTTTTTATTATGTGGGTGTTGTGCTATCTATAATTTTAATTTGTGGCATTATTTATTTGAGTAAGTGTTTTGGTTGTAATTTTTGCTTATGTTTTGATATAGATATTTATTTATTCAACTAGGTAATTGCAATTTATTGCTCATATGCTTATATATTATGGAGTAGATATGTATAGCATATTAGGAATATAAGTTTTTAGTTGTTATATGAGTATCATAGTATAGTTGAGTGTGGATCATGTGACTATGGCCTCCACTATGTGAATCTAGATGACATGGTAAAGAAGTGACCATAATGATCATGTTGTTTAGGCATATAAGTAGACTTTGGAGATGATAATATTCATGGTTCACTATATTAGTTATATGTGTAGATTCTATAGTAAATAAATAAATTAGATGCCATGTTGAAACTATGTTATGATCTCTACGATTATTACCAAACATATTAATCATTAATAAAGTTGAACTAAAATTATGCTATGATAGTTATGATTATTTACAAATAACTTAATATTTATTCTAACTAAAGTTGTGATTTGAAATTTGTGATTGTTTCCAAATATCTTAATCAATGGTTAAACTAAAATTGTTGGTTAGGTTGGTTTCTATTTTTTACCATTTTTCTATAATTAGTTTTATCTTTGTGAACTAGCTTCCATCTCTACTAAATTTTAGATGCATGAGATCTCGCATAAGTAGGTTTAATACAAACCACATGGTTCATAGATGAGTAACCAATGGTTCCTTTAAAGTAACATCCTAGGATAACTTACACATATAAGAGTGTGATCTAGAAGAGTGTGTAGAAGGATATCTCAGTGCCACATGTTGTGAATTCTATAATGTTTCTATCAAAAAACTACCCCATACAATATTTGAGTGAAGCATAATTATTATACAAATGTTCATTGATTCTATGATAGTTTCAATATGGTTTATTTCTTATTTTATGAAAATGATGTGATAGATGATGATGAGTAGGAGGAAGGGTGATTATTCCTCTATCTAGTAATGTAAATAAAATATCATGAGGCCTATCTTTGTCTAAAAACTATATGGCCCCACTGATGGTGTCTTGTGCTCTATCTACTATTGAAAATGATATGTAAAGTTATTTTATGACTTTATTGAGTATCTTGATTGGTTATTTATAATCCACATTTTCCTTACTCATAGGTAGATTAGGTTATTTTACCATTTTTAATGACTATGGCTATGGGAGATCTAAATCAAAATCTACCTCTAAATCTAACTCAACTAGTCCCAACTTCTTCTCTAATGCCTTAGTTGTGTTACATATATTTTGGAATGATTTGGATGTCTCATATATTAATTTATTCTTAATATGTACTATTATACCTCTAGAAAAGATGTATTGTACCTCTAAATTTATCAGCTAATAGATCAACTATTTAATGCATGATTTGAACTATAGAATGTAATCACTCACTGTTTTTGACTTACTCTAGTGTAGGGAAGGAAACCTATCATATAAAACTTAAGGCACCTTATTATTTATGTAGTTCATGAGAAAGACTTATTCTAACTCATCATATGTGTTTAGTGAACTAGTAGAGAGTGAATGATGAAACTAATTTAATGCCTCACCCTCTAGAGTTTGTGGAAATAACTATAGGAGAATCAAAGTACTAGTGGCATGTGACATGGCTTTCCCATGATCTTTAAGGTATAATTATGGGTCTCTATGTCCATTGATCTTCAATAATATTCATATCTAAAATTGCTTTGGTAAATTTGTAGTGAAAATTTTGTGTAGAATAGGGTTTCCATATATTGTATTGGAATTAGGCTAAGAGTGGTATGATTTATTTTCCAAGGTGAGATAGCGTAATATTTTTTTAAATAACCCACAACATGAATCAAAGAAATTACCTCTTGTGAAGGTATATTAACATCATCAATGGGTTCACTTAATTATTTAATCTTGTTATTAATTTAATCCATTGGTACACTATATCAGGGACCTTTCATTTTGTTCACCATAACCTTCAGAGGGCTGATAGCTTGGATCTAGTGAGAGGAAACTAGGATATCACCCTTATAGAGGTTATGATGATAAATGGGTTCTATTTTAGTAAGTGGGGGTTGAGGGAGATTCATTGGTATATCTTATTTTTTAGTTTTCAAATAAGTATAAAATTCTAGTGGACTAGAAGATACATTATTATCATGTAAATGTAAATTGTGTAAAACATGACAATAATTATAAGTTCATTTATGTTTATTTTAAGCCATATTATCATTTTAAATATCTTTTGATAATCAATCACTTTGAACATGAGAGATGGGTGAAGTAAGGAGAGAAATAGAAGGACTAGAATTAATGTCTTCTTCATCAAAATCATAATCATCATCATTATTCTAAGGTTAATCAAAATTAGAGTTTAATTCACTTTTAGATGTAAGAGTATAATAGTTTTCATTCACATGTTCACTAAGAGAGAGAGTAAAACATGATTATAACTTTTTAATACTATGTAATATATCATCATGTGTAGGTGTAATACAATGCATGTCTTCACTAGCTATGAGTGGAATGCATGTATGATCATTATTTTCATTCTTGGATTCAAAGGTAGAAGCAATAGTACTCATGTTATAATTTGTCACATTATGAAATTTAGAATAAGTGTTATATATATTTGAATTATCTACATTTTTCACATAATCATTGTGTTGAGATTGAAATGTAAAAGAAGGTGATAAAATAATCTCATCCACTTTACTTTGTGCTTCAGTAATCTATCCTCATAAAAAATTTCATTATAATGCTCATAGTAATCATCATATACACCATTATAATAATAATAATCATCATGATTATAAATGAAATTAATATGTGATAATGTATAATCTTGAAATTTGTCATTTATTCTTATAATTGTGAGAAAAGGTTAGAAATTCATCAACTAGGTGAGTAGTAAGAGTCTTCTTGGATGTCATTTTAAACTTTCTAAGAAAGATAATGTAAAAAATAAAAAACAAGTACACAATAGGTATAATTCAATATAACATAGGTATATGTTAAAGTATTATAAATATTCATCCCAATGTATATAAAAATAAGAATTTTATTTGAAATTATAAGGTCTAATATATGGATATATAGGACCTAATATGTGGATCTATTGTTTTTGAGGGTTTTGTAGAAAAAATTTAAAGTTTACTAAATTAATGAAACACTATTAGAGGAACAATTTGGATTAGCTAGGTTGTGTAAAAATAAATAAAAAAACAAAATTTTATAAACCCTAATTTATTACAAAAATTTGTAAATAGTAAGTCTTAAGATTGAACTAGGGTTTTAAGGAATATTCAAAGTAAGTTAGGTTCACCAAATGTTTTAAATTTTTAGGACTTAGACATGTAAATCCTAGGTTTTTAAAGGGGATTGGTATAGAGGGTATATTTTAATAAATATTAAAAATAGATATATCAAATTAATTTACCTAAAATGTATGTAAAATGAGAAAACTGACTTATCTAAATTAAAATAGGCATTGTTAGAGGTTAAGAAGGATAGCATGGTTTTTGATATCATTCACGTGTCCATTTTAAAAATAGGCTTGAAACTTTCCTGCAAAAAATATTGTGGTTAGGAGTATAGTAACATTGAAGTAATAGTGTCCAAGTTACATTTCTAGTGTGCTTATGTGGAAAAACTACCTAAGATTTTGAGGATGTTATGGGAGGGTTTCGGGGACTTCTAGGTATATTCTATCTCCTGATCATCCATCTATGTTACTATTTTTTGAAATTATTTTCAAAACCAAATGAACACTTACACACATGAAATAAAAATAAGATCAAATGTAAAAATAAGAGAAAATTGGGTTGTGGGATGTTTTAATCACATTATATAGAACCCCTACTATCCTTATTACTATCTACATTAACCCTAATGATATGGGTATCAGATCACATGTAGTTCTCCCTTAACGAATATGTATAATAAATGTGCACTATATGATATAATTAATTTTGATTATACCCTTCCTTGATCAATCATGAAATCATATGTGTATTTATTGAGTAATATGTAGTTTATTAAGCTATATTATTTACTAATTATATGTAACTATGTGCCAAAATAGTAAGTGATAGATGTAAAATGCCGTGGGAGGATCTTTATATAGAAGTAAATTTAATTTGAATGTGATACCCTTTTTTGTTGGCCAATAAAATGTAAAAGAAATATAAAATCATAAGATAAGGCTCAAGGAAGGGTTAGGACCTAGAACATGCTTAAAAAGTGATCGTTAGACACTAACATTGAAATTGGCAACTAACACCCTACGCTAGTGTCCATAACCATGATAATGACTTGGGAATATTAAACTAAGTGAATATAGTTAAAAACAACAAGGTGGCCTATGACTAGGATGGGATGATAAAATACCATTGAGGGTGTAAAGAATAGGGAAAACAAGATATAAGAAAGATTAATAAACTCATAATGACCACATGAACAAGACTCACATTCGTCACTAAGACCTTCCTATGAAAAAGAAATAAAAGACATAGTACTTTTGGTTGCTTGACCAAATTAGGGTGTGTAAATAAAATAAAAATTTGTATGATGCACATGAATCCTATGATATACATAATTGTATTTAAATTTCATGATAATAAGTGGAGGTAATTTGATAAATTTGTATCAAACCATTTATCTTAGGATTTCACTTGGAATATTAGTAGCCTTTTAGTCACTTTTTGAATCACTTGGTCTAGATGTATTCTATTTTAAATTTTCATTTAGATAAGAGACTTTATTTTTCATAAAAATGGTATATTAAGATGAAAAAACATGATTAACACTAACATGTTTTTGGTTTTGGGCACATAGAATATAATTTTTCAATAATGCAATATTTTATCAAAAGTATATATTTTGATTTTCTAAATCTTATGTTAACTTATTCATAATTGTTATATGATATTATAGGGATTCAAAAGAACAAACCTTATGTTCTTTATATTGAACATGCATACATATAACATCTAACTTACCCCTTAAAGGAGTGATAACATGGACTTGATAAGAGTGATGGTAGCTATCACCTTGGTGAATATTTTAAATCAAATCCTTGTTAGCACTATCATTATCCCATTTAGATCTTACTTCCTCCAATCAATCTGTCTATCACATGGTCATGGTGCATAACAATGCCTCAACTGATTCATCACCTCTGGAGATGCATCTACCACTACATTATCTTTTCCTTTCTTATATACTATTTAAAAATCATATCCTAACATTTTAATAATCCATTTTTGTTTTTCTTCATATGAAAATCATTGATCCAATAAGTATTTGAGGATACCATTATTATCCTTTACCTAAAAGTGATGACCCAAAAGATAAGGTCTACATTATTTCAATTCATGTAGAATTACCATCATATATTTCATAATGTTCGGTTTGATTCTATTTTTTCACTTCACTTGGTGAATTTAAAATTATAATGGTTTACACTATTGTATAAGTACAACCCCCATGCCATATATCGATGCATCACACTCTACAACAAAAGTTTTTAATAAATTAAGAGTAGACAAAATTAGAGTTGCACACATAGCCATTTTGAAAATTTTGAATGCCTTGGTAGCTAAATTGGTAAGATTAAGGGAATATTTATTCAAGAAAGAGGTGAGTGGGAATTCAATGCTATCATAAGATTTTACAAACCTACGATAGTAACCAGTTAGCCCCAAAAATCCTTGAAGGTTATTGAGAATCTTGGGAACCTACCACTCCATCATCACTTGGATTTTTTTAGGATCAACTTTCAAACCTTCATGTGAAATGATATGACCCAATTAATCCACCTATTAGTAACAAAAGTAACATTTGGAATGTTTATCATAAATTTGATGTTATTCTAAAACTAAAGGTATCTAATTCACATGCTTCAAATAGTCTTCCTAGTTTTTACTATAGCTGAGGTTATCATCAAAAAAATTAATTAAAACTTTATAAAATATGTTGTATAAATATAATTACTCAAAATTTAAAATGTAGATGGTGAATTTTTGAGGCCAAAAGGCATGCCCATAAATTTATAATGGCCTTAATGAGTTTTGAAAGCTATTTTAGGTGTGTCCTCATTGCAAATATGAATCTGATGATAATTGAATCAAAGGTATAACTTGGTAAAATACACAAAACCATGCAATTCATCTATAAAATCATAAATTATGAGTATAGGAAACTTATCTTTGATGGTGTACTTGCTGAGTTATCTATATTCTGGGCACACCTTCCAACTGTCATCCTTATTTTGCACCATAACCACTAGGGAGGAATATTCACATTGATTGTGTCAGATGATTTATACCTCCAACATCTCCTATACCATACATTTAATTTCACTCTTCTAGGAATAGGGATACCCTTAGGGTTTGCTGTTTAGTGGTGTACTTCCTAGAATAAACCTAATGGCATGATCATGTGCATAACTTAGAGGAGTCCGTTTGTCATATCACTAAAAATAATAGAATGGTCATCCAAAATCCATTATAAATAAGGATGTGGACTCCTGAGTTGGTTAAACCTTTATGGAAAATAAGTGTGCAATAAATCCTTCTGCACCTTTTTTAATAATATTCATCATTTAATGGGAAATAACCACTTATGGATATTTAGCTCATAATCCTTATACTTCAAAGGTCTCACCTTCTAAATGGAACCTCATGAATAGTTCCTAGAAATTCATCTCAGTAGTTCCCAAAGTGGTGAGCCACTACACTCCCAAAAAAATGTCATCTCCTCCTCTATGAATAAAAAACATAGGGTAATATAGCAAGTAGTCTCCCATAACAAGTTTAATGTTATGGAATTTTCTAGAACAATTGAATATACCACCATTTATAGTCATGAACTTAAATTTTGGAGGTGCATAAATGAAATATTTCAAATTATTAACCAACTCACTATTAATGAAGTTATGTGTAATCTTAAAGTCAATTAACATTATAACCTTATGTTTCATTAGTAAACCCACCACCTTAATAATTTGAGAAGAACTAATGCCTAAAAGTGCATGATATGAAATAGAAGGTTGAAAATCTTGATATTCATTCATAGGTTCTTACAAATGTGCCCTTGAAGCCTCATCATATTATTCCTCCTCATTGGCATCTTTAATGTAAAAAAAATTATTTTTACACATCCATGTCCTTTGTTCCATTTAATATCACATCCAAAACATAAACCTTTTACATGTTTTTCTTCAATTTGTTAAGTTTTCAATCTAGTAGGATGTGGTAATGATGGTGTTGGGAAGGTGCATTCATGCACATTAGTGAAATGTCTTCATTTTATTAACTCTTTTTCATCATCCATATGTTCCCTTGGTATGGATTTAGATACATTAGTGAGATGAAACATGTGAACCTATAATTAGATGTTATATTTGAGGCTACCAAAAAAATAGATAAGTCAAGTTTTTCTCAATGATGCCTCCCACATGTAAGGAGAGATTCTAAAATTTATGAATGTAATCCTTCACCATCCCAATTTGGCATAAATTTTCTAGTTGGTTGAATTAATTTTATGAGACATTATTATGATAGTGGAGTTGTATCTCTTTAGAAAATACATGATATGAAACTAAGAGACCCTTTTATCTTTTGAACACATAACTAGCGATACCAAATAAATAACATAGTTTCCAGTTAAATATAAGCCATGACCACCTTTTATGAACATGAAGTTTGACATAGATCAAATAAATTTTCAATTTTAGTAGTCTATATGAGTGGATCATTAACATAAAACTTGTGTAGGTCCACTTTTGGAAACAATGGCTTCATATAATGGTTTGTGTTATGATTTTTTGGAGGAGAAGAACCAAACTAAAGTGGTGAAGGATTATTTTGAAATTTATGATTTGAAAATTTGGCCAATTTCCTAGTTATTTGTTCCAAATTCAAATCCAATATCAATGTTGTGAGGTCCCCTTTAGCCACATCGAGATCATATTTTTGTAGCATGCCATGCAACTCTGACTTAAATTGCTAAACTATCTTCAAAATTCTCAGATCAAAAGTTTGTAACTCAATGTCATCTTTGTGAGGATTTTTAGGCATTTATTTCCTTTTACTATGACTATGAGTGTTAGGACCTACCATGCACACACCATTGGAGGGCCATGACTTGAAAAAAATTATTGATGTATGATACCATTGTGATCACCTCACCAAGATGAATCTAATGCCTACTTATCTTCAAAAGGTAAAAAAAATCCATACTAATTATTTTTTCTTTCTTAAAATTTGCTTTTTTGAAAAAATGTCAAAAAAAATTATGGTGATGAAAAAATTCAATTCCTCCTAGATCACAAGTTATGTTTTTTTTGCCTTGTAGTGCTTAAGATGTCAAACCTACAAAAAATATAATCATAAAATCCTATCCAAATTGAAGTTATAATAACACTTGTAATGAAATTAGTTAGATTATTCACAAAAATAGAATTATTTATCATAGAATTAAGAGAATAATGAACACATCCACAACAACAATTGTTGAAAGAGAAGAACACTTGAATATTATGACTGAGTTAATTTGAGAGGGTGGCCTCCATAATAATTCAATAAGAAAAAAATCACAACATGATGATAAAAATACTAACAACTACCTCTTATATATACTATAATTATCCAAGGTTATTCCATAGGCTAACCATATTAATAATATATAAAAATGCACCAATATAATATGAAGGTGTGTATGCCATAAATCATCTAGACATATCCCTAGATGAAATATAGGTTAAGTGAGTATAAACCTATATTTTTTTCCTATGACTAATATGGAAATAGGATAAAATAGGTAATCTTTTCTCACTTTAATTTTTGATTGATTACTTTTGGCATTTTTCCTTGTGAGTTGTTAGTTTTATGTTAAGTAGGGAATGAATAAAGATTAATTGTGTATATATACCAATCCATTTAGAGAACATATAACAATAAATCACTTAGAATGACCATAAATATACATTTTTATATTTCAAATTTTATGACTTTATGATACTTTACACATGCATTGTGGTAGGACACTTGCATCGACATACGTGTCTAACTAAGACACAAGTGTTTAAGTAGTTAGAAAATTGGCACCAGTCCAAAACTTGTAAAAATAGAAGATAAAAAATTATAACATTATGAGCATGATAGAATGTTTAATTCATCAAAATAAAATTGGTTGGACTAAGAGATATTTAAATAAATAATGTCTACACATACATCTCAGTTAAAATAGGTGCATGTGGTGAAATAAATAGATTTAAATCATAGTCATTGTAGACAAGTAGATACTCAAAAGACACAACTAAATTACATTATTATACATAGAGCATGGTCCTGTCTATAGATATTCTCATATTATTATTTTGATCCTACATTCTCATTATTTATAATTTATCTATTTCCATTTTTAATTATCGGTCATATTCAATTAGGAGAATTCCATAGTCAACAAATGTGACCCAATTTAATTATTGTTTAGGGAGGGTATACCTATCCAAAATTAGGTATAGATTCTATCACTAGTTAGGCATATTCATAGTCTTATTTTTTGTTGGATCACACTGTCAAAAATCATAAATGATCAACTAAAAGTAAGATTTTATTTATGTACATATCTTCTTAATGTTTTCTAAAAATAAAAGTTTTCCATATTTATCTAATTACAAATCATAAGTATTAATATTTATATATATTTGGTATTTTTATTCTATATCTATTTTTAAACATATTATACAACATATTAATTATTAAATAAAAAAGAGTAAAACATATTAGTGAACTTGAACATGTTTCAACATTTTTCTTAAATTTTTATCTTAGGGTTTTATAATTAATTTTTTATTTAAAAAATAATATTTTATGAATTGTTTTTCAGTTTTAATTTCTCTTTCAATTTGGTTATTTTATTTATTTTTCTATAAATTGTGTTTTTTAGTTTTAAAACTGATAGGAACTATGTTCTAGGAAAAGTGATCTATGGTGTGAGGGGTATTTATCCAATACTCAATTTATTTTATATATATGTATATTTATTTTATATATAGATATACATATATATATATATATACATATATATATATATATATATATACATATATATACATATATATATATATATATAGATATACATATATATATATATACATATATATATATATATATATACATATATATATATATATATATATATTAAATTTTTATCTTAGGGTTTTAGAGTTAATTTTTTATTTAAAAAATCATATTTTATGAATTGTTTTCTAATTTTAATTTCTCTTTCAATTTGGTTTTTTTATTTATTTTTCTACAAATTGTGTTTATTAGTTTTAAAACTGATAGCAACTATGTTCTAGGAAAAGTGATCTATGGTGTGGGGTATTTATCCAATACTCAATTTATTTTAAATATAAATAGACACACACACACACACACACACACACACACACACACACACACACACACACACACACACACACACACACACACACACACACACACACACACACACACACACACACACACACACACACACACACACACACACACACACACACACACACACACACACACACACACACACACACACACACACACACACACACACACACGTGTGTGTGTGTGTGTGTGTGTGTGTGTGTGTGTGTGTGTGTGTGTGTGTGTGTGTGTGTGTGTGTGTGTGTGTGTGTGTGTGTGTGTGTGTGTGTGTGTGTGTGTGTGTGTGTGTGTGTGTGTGTGTGTGTGTGTGTGTGTGTGTGTGTGTGTGTGTGTGTGTGTGTGTGTGTGTGTGTGTGTGTGTGTGTGTAATTTTACACATACATCATATTATATCATAAATGCCTAGAATTTTATTTTTGAGCCACATGAGTCCTTTAACCATTTGAACTTGTAGTGAACTGATAAGCAATTAGCCCCAGGAATTTACTATAGACATACCTTAGAGATGGGATAGTGTAATTATGGGATGTTGGAATCTTCTATAGTTAGTTCCATTTGGGTTATGTTCACTCTTTATATGTATGATTACTATATCTGAGAACCTAAAACTCAAAGACACCTTGATTAGTCACACCCATTCATATCATTTATTTCTTGGTATGATGGATTATTTTTTAGTACTAGGTTTGATATTTTTCATATTTGCTTTATTTTGGGTCAAAAAATATAAAATGACTTCTAAATATGAAACTAAAAATTATGAATATCCTTTGGATAATATCCTCTCTAATAATTATACACCTTATGCTTAAGATAATTATTTGACTAATGATCATATCTATACATTTTTTCATGCTTCTTTTATCAATGAAGAATATGATTATGATATATACGATAATGATTAAGAGTATATTTACATTATCAAAAATCAATATGAATGGTTCAATAGTGAGTAATATAGTGAAGAGAAAAGTCAACACACTACATAAATTGAAAACCTAATTTCCTCTATTCCTCCTTTGTATTCCTATTTTCATAACCTAGAATAAAAAGAACACATTAATAATGAATATATTATTTCCCTCAATCTCTTACAAAGATTCAAATGTGAAGAATCAATTATTATTACACATTATTTACCTCTTAATTTTTATACTTAATTACATCAAATTAATAAATATAAAATATAAGAGCATAACCCTCTTACAAAAATGGTAAATTATACAAATTAGTGTGTTATTCCCTCCTGTGCTACAAAAGGTAGATTATGTAAATAAATATGATATGACACATTATCCCTTAATCAGATATAATGATATACAAAAATAAATTAAACTTTATCCTTCTTTGGAATTAAAAAAATATGTTGTAACACCCCATCATACTTCTTATCCCTCTCTTAAAATATCAAAGGATAAAAATGAATGTGATATACAAATAAAAAGTGATTTTATTACTTTATATTTACAACCAACAATCATGTCATATTATATAAAGAGTATCAAGATAGAATCTATATAATTCAAGTCTCATGATAACACTAATTTTGATGAGTCTCCTTCATATCCTAACTCAAATGAATCTAATGATAATCAATGCGATTTTCTACTTCTATAAAAATTCAATATTAAAATACATGCAATGTATCTCAAGTTTGCACTAATTTTATCTTAGAATCCACCCTTAATCCATATAATTATATTTTTCAATATTTTATCATATGGATTTTTATATTAGATGATCAATTACAACCCATGAGTGAGCCTTTCAAAAACACTACTATCCCCACTAGAATTATTTTATCCATTATACATGTTATTGATGACCTACAAAAGAAATTACTTGATCTCATTTGTAAAAATAGATCATATTGTGTCAATATTAAATATAATGTTATTTTTGGATAACCACTTACATTATCTATATTTTAACATATATATATATATATATGTATATATATATATATTATTCTTAAACTACCCTTGTTCTTTGGTCATTGATATCCTTATACTCATTTAACTTATTATATAGTTTATTTTAGATAATAGGGAAATGATGGATGAATTCTACCAATATCTTGAAATTCCAGCCTCATATGACATACGTTAGATTAGTTTAATAGCTTACCTACTAGATCCATACCTAACTTCAAAATATTAGAGGATGTGTTCTTATCAGATTATCACAAACACATGGTACTTAAATTTACATTGAAAAAACATATATATTTTTCAATAGGGACATGATGAAATTATCAAATATTTATTTTTACGATTTAAAAATAATTTACATTATTCAATTATCAACGATTAAATCTAGAAAATTAATTCATCTTCAATAGGGGTATTTTGTCTCCATTTAAAGAAATATCCATGTATAAAATTTATCTATATTTTTATAAATTATACATGAAGGTATTAAAATATGAACATGATCTCAATTTGGATACATATAAGGATACTAATACAAAATAATTAGGGTCATTGTCACACAAGAAGAAAGTTATAAATAAAAAAATGAATTCAGATTTAACATTTAAAAGATAGAATCTCATTAAAGTCACTCATAAGATAAATTATTCAATTGAAATATATCCAATGAAGGAAGACCAAGTTAACTTCATAAATAAATGGAAAGATATATTTTAAAAAGTACCACATAATGTGAATAATCTATTGTCACTAATAATCAACTTATTCAATTTGATTGATTCAGAGATTAACCACATGATATTCTAAAAACAATTTTTGGATAATAAGTTAATCACCCTTCCTCCTAATAACTATCATCCTAATCACATTTAGAATGTCAAGGAAAATCCATTTGAAACTTATCAAGTTATACACAAACATCAAAATAATGATTTTTATGCATTACATGAAAAGATATCAAAACTTTTAAATAAATGGATTATCACATTTGTAAAGGTAGAAACCAAGATTAAAAATAAAAACAACTTCATATTATCATATATATTATCCTATGGAGATAAAGATATCCTAGAATAATTTTGATGAGGAACTTTTTGAGGTCAACATACCCCCAATTCTGAACAATGGGGACCCTCATGTCAAATTGTGCAAATTTATACTTTAAAATTGAAATTTATTTGATCAAAACATCATTACCATGTTTTCACATTATTCATATTTTAAGACCATCCACACCATGTTCTAGTTTGTATTCTTGTTCATGGATCTAGTTTAACCTTGTCTAAATTTTGCTAATTTTGGATATTCTTATTTCAAACTAAAGGCTTAATAGATGTCCATTGGAGGCAGACAATGTTTAGGTTTCATAATTTTAATTATTTTATCCTAATATGACCCTTTAATAGACTTTGTTTTATTAAAATTCAAATTGAATCCATGTTTAAGCTTCTTAAAATCCTCATTTAGAAACCCTAGCTTAGACCCATTGTTTGAATTCAAATTTAGTGAGAATAAAATTATATGAGAAATTTTAATATGCTTATGGACTTACTTAATATGCTTATGAGATATAATGAATGTAGGGTTTTATTATTTTAAGACTTAGCCTAGAGATTTTAGTGTAAAGTTTTATCGTGTTTATTAAATGGTAAAACCTTAGGTTAAAAACCTTACATTGAGTCACTTCTATTATTTGGGGTCCCCTTTTTACTATGTTCTAAACCTAGCTTAAATAATTTAACCTAAGGTTTATTCCATGTTTATTAACATGAAATAAAACCATATTCTAGAGTCTTTAACCTAAGTTCTTTAAATGTATTGACCCTAACTTAAACATCATTAACTTTTACAGGATCTATGACTCGCATTCATTCAAACATGATTGATCTAATGGAGTGAAGCCAAAGTAAAAATTTCAATGGAGCCCTAAGAAAATGTGAAATCACCACATGGTGAGAACACATTAATTTCCAAGGGTGACAATCTGTAGAGCTCATAAATCTTACAAGACTGCCAAGTTGCTCGAACTTAGAACCAAATATATATAATGACCAATGTCATGCGACTCTTAGGATTGAGATCAATGATTCACATTGATCCATGTAGAATTATCTGATGGAGCAAGATAAAGTATTTTTTCCAAAATACAATGGTTATTTTTTGAAAATTAATGAGTATCTTGTTGTATAAAGTGCCACATAAGTGCCATGTTGATGCCACATAGGTAGAAAGTGACAAAACTAGAGATTTTGTGGGATTAAAAATTTAAATGTATAAATGTCAAGGTCCAAATAAAATCTAAGGCAAAAACTCACTCAAGTATGAAATACCATCACAATTAAATCTCAAAAAGACTTTTAGAAAGCCCTAACATCTCCAAAAACACTAATTCAACCCTAGAGTGACCAAATTCAAGCTTGAAAGAGTCAAATTACCATCTAAGAAACTATAAACTAATATAGAGGTGAATTATAGACCACTAGTGAGAATTTGAAATAAATCATAGTCATAAAAGTTAGAAAATGACACAAAGAGGACATAAAACTCTATCTGACCATATATTCAAAAGGGAGAGTCTTAAAAGATACTAAATTTGATGTTATAGCCTTGATAATAGAGATAATAACTAGTCCAATATTTTCTAAATAATTGAGGAGCTACCAACCATTACAAGAAAGGATGAAAATATTGCATTAGTTAGCTAGAGATATGATGACCTACTTTCCATTCAAATGACAAGTCTTAACTATGTGGCTACAAAGCTAGAGGTACTGCATTACATCGATGTTATTTCTCCTATTTTTAATGATTGTAAAATTGATCAAGACATTATAGTACATGATCATAGTTTTTTTAAAAATTGTTTATATCTCCCATATTACCTTCAAAAATTACTACAAGCTACCAAAGCGTTAGGTGGATTTACCCATAATCAAAGAATGGTCCAATAAGAATAACCTAAAAACCATCTTTACCCCATGGTTATATTCAAGAACCCAAGTAATCTCTGACCTCAATGGAAGGATCCCAATCACCCAATTTAAGATTAGTATTAGAATGATTATGACTTTATTGAATAGATTATCTGGAAACTCCTCCACCACCTATGTAAAAAAAAATTGAGTCCCTTTTGTGTTTTTCATGGTTGAGAAAGGACTTCACCTCAAGGAGAGATGATCAATATTTTCTTGAAAAAATAATTTATTTTAATAAAGAATAAAACTAGTATCCATTTCTATATGATGTCTTATATATTGGATACGTTTCTAGCCACTACCAAAATCCCCAACATAAGAAATGGTCATTTGATGGGAGACAAACAATATCCTAGTATTATTCCAAATTATATATATTCAAGTACAAGGACCATATTTAGTTCATATGTGATGTGTATACCCAAACTTAGTTGAAGCCATTATAGGGATCCCTATGATGAGGGCTAGCCCTTTGATCAAGAAAAATGTTGAGCTCATTGGGGAGATTTGGATATATTTAGATTGTAAGTTCAATCCAAATAGAGGGAACTATGAGCCAACCCCTTAGGTTTCCAATCCATGTACACATAAAGTTGTTAGAGCAAGAGGTGGCATACCAATTATTCCATGGAATAGGAAATATGTGTAAAAGCAAAAGGAAATGACTACTCCATTCCTTTCCCTTGACCATTAGTAGGATTGTGCCATAGAATTGGGACTATGTAGAGACTATCTCTAGACATAGGACCTCATTAAATCTATAGATTGATGAAATGAGATAATGGGACCCCTATGAAAGGGTTTTTAGACATTTGAAGTCCAAGCATATTAGCATGACTTATGAACATTACCCTAGAATTTATGATCTAATATACATCTGAGATTCCTCAATCATAGAATTCTTGGCAATATTGAAGCTAGGTTGCTAAGAGAGTAAAATCTAAGTGAATATGTATGGTATATGGGGCCTAAGTAGTATCATTTATTACCAAAACCATCTTTTATACCTCCTCTCATGTAGCCATAGGTAGAGACACAACAACCTTAAACACAATTTGTGCAAGGGCTAGATGAAAAGAGACCTGAGGATAAGAGACCCAATGAAGTAGCATCATATTTAGCTGAACTTGAGGAACTAGAGTCACAAGTTGAAAAAATTGACATAATTACATTGGATCCTAATTAGATAATATAACAGTCTTAAAAGCACTAGTTATTGCTTATGAATCAGATAAAGAGGAAGTACAAATGGAAAAACCTCAGTCCCAAATTTAGGAGGAGGAAAAGGAATAAAAGGGCAGGGAAATAGCTTTGGACTTGATCCTAGTTACAATCCAACCCAAAAATAAAGCTAAGCTGGCTCTAGTCCAAATGGAGGGTAAGAAACCCAAGCTAACTATCACTCATCCTTAGAGTGAAATCAACTCTGTTAGTGAAAACAATCTAATTTATGGCCTTTTCATTCTAAAATAATTCATATATGGCAAGTTGTAAAAGGTTATAACCATGCACCACCATTGGGATATTACAAAGTCTATTAACATCCATGTACATGATGAACTCAAGCACTAGATTTTGTCATTGAAATAATATGAAAAATAAATATGCATGGATACCCTTTTAGAGTAAAGTAGAACATAGATAAATTCTCCTAGAATTTCAAGTGGAACAAAAGTTGAAATCCCTACTCTTCAAGTGACAGAATCATTAGTGGGAGTTTGATTCAATATAGAGATAGCCATAATAGAGAGAGTAATTGAGAAGAGAGCCATGGTTGAAGGTGAATAGTTCACTTTTCAAAATATATTATATTTTGTTGGTCTAACTCTACTTGTAGGGAAAAACCTATATTAAGACAAGATGTTTGAGGAGAATATCCTTAAAGTGGCCCAAGCTCAAAGTGATCAGTTGTCGATAATGATCAAGGGTATACTTCAATAAAATATGAATTTGAAAGAGTCTACTACCTTATAAATTCATGAGGAAAGATTAAATAAGTTTGAAGATACCATGGTTGACCTATTCAACTATTTAAAGGTAGTCAAGACCAAATAAAGAGAAATAGAGTAGCAAATATCTAAAGCAAAATGCTAAGTTGGCCAATGGCAAGCTATAAGTCTTCAGATGAAATACTTGATTAAGGCCTTATCTAATAATATAATCCAAAATTTTATAACTATCATTAAGGTAAATTTTAATATGGCCATGGCCATATTGGTTGATAAAATTGAGGCCCTAGACAAATAGTCCAAAAGAGTGGAATACCTTGCCAAAGACTTCAAGCAGCTAGAAGATGAAGCATCTCATATCCTTGACAACTTCATAAAAGAGCCCATAATCCTCAGATCAATAGGTCTCATAACTGATGAAGAGTTAAAACATAAGACCTTTCAATTCATGCAATAAATAAGAAATTAAGGGCCAAACCAAATAACAGATGGCAATAGGAAAGTCATGCGATTACTCTTATCATCCAAGGAGAAAATAGGAGATGCTAGGGGAATCAAATGAGATATAGATAAGATTAAAAAGATCTTTAAATACCTAGAGGATCATGGAAAGGAACTTTCCCCAAGGATAGTGGTGTATCTTTAGTTTATCAGTGAACAACATCTTATATTAAAGATCATTTAGCAATAATAATAGTGGACTTTAGTAGCACAAGGACCCTAGAGCAAAAGTTAATTACGAATATTATCATTCTAGTGAAATTGTAAGTTTTTAAAATAGAATATTATTTTTTAAAGGAATATGTAATTTGTAAAAGCACATTGCCTATAGGTCAATTCATTTGGGAAACTCTAGTGTATTCTAGAAACATTGTTTAAAGGACAACTGTCCTTACAATTGTACACTTGTAATTTGATATGACTGACTAGTATACTACCTTAGCATTCTATAAAAGGTAGTATTACTATTTGTAAAGGGGAGAGTTTTTTGAGCTAAAATTTAGTGTAAACTTAGATAAAATAATGCAAGTAGATAATTCTTAAGGATTGTCTCATTTTGTTTGTGTTAATTGTTATATGGCTTCTCGCTCAATTGGTTTTTCTAAATTTTAG
Source organism: Torreya grandis (assembly GCA_037957365.1). NCBI lineage: Eukaryota > Viridiplantae > Streptophyta > Pinopsida > Cupressales > Taxaceae > Torreya > Torreya grandis. Next base: position 1,187,509 of record JARHVA010005106.1, on the reverse strand, counting down.
ATTTGAATTATTCTTGTGAATTTTTGGTGTGTAACTTTGAATGAATAATTATTAACTTGTGATAATGATAGGTTAATTTAAGTTTCCTTTGTTTTCTTCATTTTATGTTCTCTTTATTTGTAAATTGTATCAATTATATGCTTAAAGGAGTAAATCTTTAAAGTCAGCTTAGTTCTTATTTGCATTGTTTCTTATCTTCCTTAGAAGTTCGCCTAATATATGTTGTGATTTCAGATTAAGATGTTTTATTTCATATATTGGTTTTAATTTCATACCCAAGAAACATTTGAATTTTGTCATGATTTCTAAGATAAGGATCAGTCACATATTTCTTCTTTTCCCTACTCTTCCCTTTGTTTTTTTTAATCAATTCACTTTACATTAAAGATTCATTGAATATGTTCATATTAGCTTAGATTTAGACTTATAATTGAGCATAATTCACTTTAATTAGCATATATCATATTCTTATGTCTAAATATTTATAGGCCACAGTGGCTCCCAACCACCAACTAATATAAATAATGTGAAATAGTCATCTATTCTACCTCTATTCCACCATCGATAATAGGATTATCAAAAATTGTAACTCACAATTTGAATTCTCTAGGTTATAAAATAATAAGTGTTTTTTAAACACTCTAAGCACCTTGTGATACATATTTAGGCATCAATGAAACCAATTCTCATTCAATAACTCATCAATAACACATAAAAACAATAAATTATTATCGATAATATGTGATAAAAATTACATGTATAATGTAAATTATTCAAATTTAGGGATACAATGAGTAATATTTAAATCATACACATGGATATGATATTGGAAATATTATTCTACTAATCACTTTGGGACTCAAGATAATAAATACATCATTAATTATACAATATACTATTCCATAGGGATATGTAGTTTTGGAACAACCTTGGTTATATATAATGAATGAAACAGTGAATAAGGATAACAAGATTTATATTTTACTTTCTAAGGTGATTTATTAACATGTCAAAGTAATATAAATAGATTTAAGGACAATATGTTTTATGACAAATTTGCATCTCTAATTACACAGTCATGCATGCTAAAGTGAATGCACCAAAATTCCATTCAGAGATATGCACATATAATGCATACTTCAAAAGTATCAAAATAGCATCAACATTATCATCGACAAGTATCTTAGGTATCTAATACATGTGTGGATATTTATAAAAATATAGAACCATATATTCAATACCAAAATGCATTTATAAACAACAGTATATATGGTTCACAATTTTTTTCATTAGGATGGTCAAATCATTATAAAGTTATTAATTAAATGGATACATACATGTGTCAAAATTTAAAGAATAATATAATTAACACATTATTTCATATATAGGATCAAAACCAATTATATAAACATACTAAGTAAATAAGTGCCATCACATGATCTCAATTATCAAATACATAAACTCTTATAAACATATGAAATATAAATCCCACATAAGAAAAATTCAATAAAGATTGTATCAAAGTCTCTACATATACATCAAATGTTTCAATCAGAAAAATATAATATGACAAATCACTCAATAATAGGCTTGATTCCATATATATATCTATATACCTCTCCCTCTGTAAATCCTTTAATTAATAAGTGACCTTGTGAATATGAGGTCCCATTATCATCCTATCATGATCATGAATGGTTTCAAATACTCCTCCCATGATCCTCATATATGACCACTCATTCTTATAAATCTACATGATCATTATATATATGCATACTCATCTAATATAATTTGACCTAGGTACATAGCTACAATAAAAGGGGGAATTTGATGTATCATTAGCTTTGACCTAATCTAGTTACACTTAATGATCACAACATATCATTTGGATCTCAATTCACCATGCCTTGATGTGGCTTTAATATATGTAGTGGTATATATCATTTCTCATTAAAATATGGGTTCATTCTCAACTATAATATTTTTCACACTCTCTAGTAATCCGCCAGGAACTACCTCACTAGGCACATGACATGTAAAAACTTTAATGGATGTCTCTATTATATTAATCTAGTATTCATCATCCCATAAAAATAAACAATATACATGATATAAATATCAAACCTATCAAAGTCCTTAATAACTCTACAAATTATTTAAAAATACATATACATACTTGTAGGAGGAACATGAGGCCCAACAAGTACGTCTATCCTTGTATCTCCTCCACCCATGCCTTAGGGTCACCCTTTAATAAAATAATAAATAAATTAGGCAAAATATGATTCATCTACCATCATATGTAGTCTAGTGTACAAAAATTATCATTTGTATGTAAAACCTATATCATAGGGTCCACCTATATCAACTAAATAAATGACGTGTCAAGTATAGTAGCTTAATCTCATAAACCCTTGAATATCATATACCTCACGATGGTGGCACATCCTATCTAATTATAAACTATAATTTAATGTGCTCAAAGTGAAGGAAATCATATAAATATGACCATTAATCATGGTAATAACATCCCATGCAAGTCCACCATAGCTATAACCCATATTCTAAACACCCTCTAAAACTTATGTAAGGTCTCCATACAATTGACTATATTATCAGTTGGTCAAGGATATAAAAACACTCCATTATACTACTCCTCAATACATGAGTAGTGTATACACCTAATATTTTTCACTTTATCATTTACTGACACTTTATCCTTCAAAAACTTGTCAATACATCAATCTCACTAAGTGAACACCTTAAAGGGTACATCAAGAATGAGTTGGGAAAGGATCTTAGTTATTATTAAAACTATGTTGATACTATATATTTATTACACAATTAATAATATCAATTTGATATCCTATAAGTGTTTATACACTTATCCCTTCTATCTATTTACTATTCATATTTTTTAGTTTCCCTATATCCTATGGTATTGGCCAAACCCATACCATCTATTTTGTGACTTCATCTTTCATGTATTATATTAAATAGATAAATATAGTTTTAAGTGTTTTTATGAAATTTTCACTATATCAACCTAGATCATACCATATTTGTCAGCCAACATCTTCCATCTATATTGGTCAGGTTGATACTATTAGTTTAAAGTTTAGGGTTGGTTTAAAGTACTATAATTATATATATATATATATATATATATATATATATATATATATATATATATATATATATATATATATATATATATATATACATACATCAATCTTGAAGATAAGGTTATAATCCATTAGACATCCCAAAACCTATTTAAGTAATATATGTGGATGAAATTAGAGTGAATAAGTGTGATACAATATTATATAAATGAAATGTGTCCCTTATATATAATAATATTTTATCACACTTATTCACTCTAATTTCATCCACATATATTCCCTAAATATGTTTTGGGATGTCTAATGGATTATAACCTTATCTTCAAGATTGATGTCTTATGGTATCATTGAATCTCAATAAGAGGAGTTATTGAGAGTTCCTAAATGATGATATCAAGGTCTTCATCAAATAATTTGATGTCTTCCAACTAAAACATTCTCCTAAAAATCTCCACTTGATCTAAGGGTGAGCTTGAAGTGTCAATAGGTCAAACAAAAATAAATTATTTTATATCCCTACACTCTTTCATATATTTACTTAGTATACTATATGTTCCTTGATTATTTTAGGAATGAATGTATGTTTATACATATTTAGGATATTCAATATAATAAATATGATGATCTATATATAAGGATTAGAATTGAAATTAATCACTTTAGGTTTCATAGACCCCTATTTAGTTGATCATTTCAAATTAACCATTTATAGCCATTCTAATCGACCATTTAGTTTTTACCCCTTTAAAAATCATTTATATTACTTACATATTTATAACCATTTACGTTTATTTAGGTCTAGTGAGAGATACATCCTTGTGTCAGAGACTTAGTAATTGGAATCATTTCCTCTTGAAATTTGATTTGTAGGTTATCCTATACTATATATAAAAAATTCATAGGTCCTTACAAAACCATCCATGTATCATAGGATTTATTTTATTGACCTTATTAAAGTCCTACTATATTGAGAGAGATAAGATAGTTATAGGAAATTCTAGCCCATGTATACATTTTGGTGAACCAGATGTGAATCATATCCATCCTTTGGTTGGATCAATTTCATGTTTTCCTTATAACTTCTTAGAAAAAAATTCAAAACCAATAACCTAATTGTATTAAACAAATCAATAAAATTTCATATTTGTTTACAAATGATATTAGCTAGTGTGGTACCATTTTTTATTGATAAAATTGATATAGTTATATTTATGTTTACAACTTTATCAAAAATATTGATATAGTTATGTGTGATCAATTTTTGTTCTTTTCTATTTGGACTGTATTGGCCAACTATATATTGTCTTGTTTTCCTATTTAAATTCATTGCTCACTCTAAATTTAGTATTTGACATATATCATTTTTGATCTTTATTTTCATTTTTTGTAGATTTATTATAAATTATATTCTAATAATTTTAAGACTAATAGGCTTTATCATTATGGGATAAGTAATGGTTAATTTTACCCATGCCATGGTATGAGGGGTACTACCCGACTAATTAATCCACTAGACAACAATATATATGGACTTTAGTTTCCACATACCTCATGGTATAGTAAAAAATCCCAAGGAACCCATAATTTCATCCTTAAGAAGCCATCCATCCATTTGATTTTTTAGATTAATGGTAAATGACTAAGCCTATGAAATTATTCTCAATATAACTCAAAGATGGGATAATATGGCCACAAGTACGATGAAATCATCTATATTTAATTTACAATTGGGATTAATGTATATAATAGCCTAAAAATTATTCAAGTTATTTATTAGTTTACCTTCCTATCTTCATTTTCAAAAATAGTTAGGTAAAGTTTCTACCTATTTATTCTTACAGACCATCAACCAGTCTATTACTATTTTGTGTTATGTTTATGAACTTCACAAACCATCTTGATAACTTTTTGTGTGTTTTTAAAATAAATCAACTAAGCTAATACAATTTTTAATTTCTTTCTTACTACATCAAATAACCTGATACAATATATTTTTATCATATTTATATCAATTATATTGGCCAATTGATAAAGTTAATTCTTATCATCATATTGTATCAAAAATCTTGATACAATATGATTTTCCTATTTTTATTTCCAAACTATATCGGACAGGAAAAGACAATTTGTTTCATGTGTAATTAACTACACCAGTGAACTCAATACAATTAATCTATTCACTTACACTATGGAATACTTATTTAACCAAACTGAAGACAAAACCCAACATGACTACATGCCATATAAATTTACCATGAATCAAGACTAAGATATGAGAAATTATCATGTGGCTTCAACTACATCTATATGTTATGATCCACTTAAAAAATCTAATACCAATAGAAGAGGTCATTTAAGTTAATAACATGAGGTGAAGGATGAATGTGATGTTGAGTATACCTATGAAGTGATCATATATCTCAATGAGCAGCCCAAACATAAGGGAAAAGACACTGTGGTGATTTATCACCTGATGATGGCACCCCATGTGGAAAACCCTCTTTGCCCTACTCCTATTTTTTCTACAAGACTTATTTCAAATGAATATGTAACTTACTCATTCCCCTCTTCATCTACAATTACTAATATCAATACTAACATGGTGAGTCTTTCCTTTGGTAAATATACCCTGAGTAACCACATTAACACAAAAATTAATACTAGTCTACTACATCTGAATAAGCTAATAAAGCTTCCATCTCGAGTAAAAATAATAAAGAGCCTTAATAAATAATGTTACAAGTCATGAATCAAATGGATAACTTTAAAGCCAAAAATAATGCCCATATTATGCAACTATAAAACCATCTTTTAAAAATAAAAAATTTACCTCAAGAAATCTAGTGGGGAGTGAAAAATCCATTGCTCCACCCCCACTTAGGTATGTTCATGATAATATCACTATGTAATGACTACTTTACAATATGTCAATTAATCATTCCTCAAATTTTAAACATTGACATAGGTGTCATCACTCCTTTAATCACCTATATTGGATCTAATGATCTTTATTTTCACTTGAAAGGCTTTGGAAATCTATATAAAGACTATATGAATCTTAATACATTTGATAATACCAAGCTACTAGCCAAAACCTTATCAGTTGATACCCTAGAAAAGTATAACCAACTCAATTATAACTACATATATATCTCAAAGGAATTATTTAATGCATTGGTTCATGAATTTCAATCCATTGACTTACCTAAAAATTAGCTTAGCTCATTTCATAAATTGTAAGTGGATAATGAGACTTCCTAATTTTTCATCAAGCATTGGGAAAACTTAAATAACAAAGCTAAGCATAACATATCATAATAAAAAATACTCCATTTTTTTACCAATGCCATTAACCATAAATTATGCTAAATTTTTTGGAATATCTCTCAAAAAATCATTACAATATTCATGTTGGCCATATTTGACTTTTAGGTCAAATTTGGACCCCTATAAGTAAAAACTTGGTTTTTTAGATTTTTAGGGGTCAAATACTTTGTCATAGGATATATTATATTTCATTTGATGTTATCTAATGTAATTTTACCCTTAGTCACAGTCTAATAAGTTTATTTTTCATTTTGGGTCACTTAGTGGGCTTTTAGGGGTCATAAATGCAAGTGGCATGGTTACCAAGGTGCTTAGATGTCATTTTTTCATTTCAAGCATCCAATAAGTCAGTTTACCTATCATGGATGTTAGTTCAATTGGAATATTACAGGTTATCTAACTAAATATCAAGTAATCATCTAAAAAGGGTGAGTTTGGCACTTGTACGACCCATGGGAGAAGGTGACACGTGGGAAAAGGTCATGAAATGCCTCTTCATCTTCCTCAAACTCATCTCAATGTTTGACATGCTTCGAAAGTTCCATTTTTAAGCCAAAACCATTATACTTCTTCTTTGCCTTTTTATATATACAGAAGTAACTAATAGGTTTATGCTTAGTATAGTCAAGTGAAGAGGTTTAAGGGACACTAATTTTGGGAGTTGATAGTACACTTAGAGACCTTAACTTCCATATCAATATTTTAAGTATTGATAAAATGTTCTTTATGAATCATCCTTTACAAGCTGACTATGTTTTTCTACTTACTATTTCATGCACACTATAGGTTTTGCTCCATTTTATTCAAGTCTATATGAATGAGTTGGTGATGTTGATTCCATAAGATGTTGGATACCTTGTCAAATGATATCCATACTTAGTTTCATATTTCATGGTGTTTTTATGGGAAGGTTGTCTCATGTTTTAGGAAGTTGTCACCATTGTGAAGTTTCAATCAATTATGCCTTGTTATAGAATGTTGGTCTTCTACAGAGGTTTCATTTTAATAGAAAAATAATGTTCCAACATTCTCAAGGTCATATTACCATATATTCCCATGTTTGGTTCATCATATTATCCTTTTGGAAAATTGTAGTCTTGCCATTAATCTCAGTCAACTCTTTGCTTAATTTCATGTTGAAGCACGTGTATAGGGCTTGTTTTAGCTTATTCATTGAGTTGTAGTTAGTGTATATCAGTTTAAAAAGTCATTAAGATCTGGAGAGAGTTCATTTGGATCTTTGGGGAAGTGCAAATTTGTGTCCAAGCTCATTCATCATATCAAACAAACGTTATATACCCATGCCTACTTTGTTCAGATGTCTAAAAGTGGTTTTAACATTGAAATGGATGTTTTATAACTTGAATTCATAGATATTTAATTTACATAATGTATTTTATGGGTTAAAATTAAGTTTTATTTGTTATTGAGACCATTCATACATTTTTTTGCTCCATTATATTTCCCTACCTGCATATAACCCATATGCACACCTAGAAGAGCCATTGTTGATGTAATGCTGAAGGTGAAGTGTTGGGAGATGTATTAATATATTAATATTATTCAAGGGTGGATTTGTATATTTAATGAGATCATAAAAGTTTCATAAATATTACCATCTTGTATACTATCAAAATTTTCACCTTACTACCTATGTATGTTAATGACCACCTTATAGGTGGTAACTCAGAACTTTAGAGGACTTGAAATGGGATATTTAGAACATGTTATATTATTTTTAAAATAATAACATGTGGAAGAGTCGTGAAAGACTTATATGAGGTGTCAAAAGGACAAAATAAGGTGTAAAATAGGTTGGAAGGAATAAAGACTGAGTACAATGGCATTTTCCCTAAACTGAGAAAACAAAGGTCCAAGGGGTTTTGTGAATATCCTATAACATGTTTGCTAGGAGTGATGGAACACCTAGATAGTTGAACCTTGTATCCCATAGCATATAGAGGAGTCTTGAAAAATAAAAGGGTAAACAAATTAAGATAATATAGACGTTTTTAGTCTCAAATTTGCTTATAAAAACACTAAAATCTTGCTTCCTTATCTATAAGTTTTGAGGTATGAGTGATAATTGTAGTTCCCAAGAGAAAGAAAAGAATTATATTATAGTTATAATGATCCTAATGATTGAATAATGTTAAAATATGAATTATTATAATGAACATGATGTTGGACTGTAATATTTCAATCCTCATGGACACCTATAGGTGTCCTAAAAAAAAAAGAGAACCTACAACTAAGTATGGAGATAGAGTTGTAATCTTGGTTTATTAGTGATGTTTTATAACATTAAAGGCAAAACAAAGTATAAAAAAGTGTTAGGTGATTACCAGGCTCAAATAAGGTATTATAACATCACAACTAAGGTCTAAAGAGGTAAAGGTAACTTACAACAATCATCTTGGTAGAGTTCACAGTCATAATAGGGAAGGACTCACATTATGAGTTTAAGGTACATGTAAAAATAAATAGAGGGGTTGGAATGATGAAAAAATATGTTACCGACTCTATTAATATCATGATAAACTTCATAAGCTAAAAAAATTGTAAATGAATCCTACTCAGACCTCTTAAAACCATGTACACACCTACAACTAAGAGTGCAGTCATGTTGAGGGTAAGGAGGTAAAATTGTTTAGGAAGGAAAGGGTTCTATATAAAATTGAGATGATTCACGATATATTAATTAAGTGTTTGTACATAATTTTGGAACCCTTAAATATGAATGTCAAGAAACATATTTTTAGATTTATAGAGGGTAAATATATTATATTAATCACTAATTCAATCTTAAACTTTTGAAAATGATCAAAACACCCTCACACCGTCTAACTAGACAAGCTCTTATTAGGCCTACTTGATGATTGAGAGGAATAAATGAAAAGGAGTGCCTGGGAGGTTGTGTGATGGTTTTGAAATATTTAATAAATCATTTAAAAACATGATACACCATCCCAACCATGATAAATCAGTCCAAATATCCAAGACTAATAGGGTGCATGCTAAGCCTATTAGGTCTTGAGTGACCTATAGAAAATTGGGAGTCGAACTTCACTTCTAGCTCCTAGTGAGAATACTAACTAGTTGGATGATGTTCATGAGATGGATTTAGACATGTATGAGCTTTTAATATGAAAAATAAAATATAGTAAAGCTAACTTTAGCTCAAAGATAGTCCAAACATGCAAGAAAGGTAGAAATAAGTTCGATAGGGTGATTCCAAATGCTCATAACTTTTATGAGGATATGAATGGAGGAAAAAAAGTTTGGAGTGGTTATTAGGGTACCTAAAATAATATTTGTGTAATTTTTTGTTAGTTCTAATGTCTGGCTCTATGGGCAATGCTTAAGGAAGAAAATTGTTTAAAAACCTCACTAAACCCTTGGAAAGACCTGATTGGGAAAAAAAGGTTGGAGATGCATTTAGATTGGATTGAATGGAAATGAAATTAATTTTAGGTTTAATAGTAATCTTAATGTCTCCTCATCATTTTTTTTACTACCTTACCTATACAAACAAGGCACAAAATATGTTATGTTGACTATTTCTTTATTATGTAGGGTACATGAGGTTTCAAGAAATGAAATCAAGTTTGGGGGAAATATTAGGACTTTAAATAAATCGATATTTCCATATAATTCTTTGAAAAAACTTATAAGTGTTTAAATAATATCTCTCATCTTAGTCAGTCAAAGATGGCATAGTGAACACAATGGTGAGAAGGGTGAAAAATCCAAGTGTGAGCCATTTTAAGGTGTACATAAGTGTTCTAAGGATATGGAGAGTACTTAAACATTTCATCAAATCTATACCATGTATTTTCATGGAAATTTTATGCCAATTTTGAGTCCAAGTGTGAGGGGGGACTGAAAAATTAGTTTTTTAGACTACAGGTAGTGACGGCTTACTTTCAGGAGATTCTTGATACGTAGGACTATAACCAATACATGAAGAGGCATGTTTGAAATAATTCCATATAATTAAAATAATAATACCTATCCATAATATTTTTTGGGATGTTTAAATAGGTCCAAATCATGACGGTAATTTTTTGAGCCAAGACAAGGAGTTTCATACCACATTTCATAAGTTGCATGACTTGTGTGGACACTTGGACTTCCTGACATTGCATGGTTCATTTAAAATATCTTTCTCATGCATATATAACCTATTTTATTATATTTAATGGTTTTCAAGTGACATTTTGACTTCCCTTGTCTCACCCCTCTTCTAAATGTTATATGGACCTTTTTAGCTCTTTTAAGTGGCCTCTATTATTTGATGGTGAAAACCTAGACAATTTTGTACTTGAATGTCTATTGAATAAATAAAACAAGTGAATTTTCCTACTTATATGCTATACAATTGAGTGTTATTTCAATCTTGTTGGTCTTGTCTAGTAAAAGATGATCTTTTCTAGCATGATATCCTTGATTGTTCACCAACTATGCAAAAGATTAATTTATATAGGTCTTTCTTAGTGTTATATTTTAAGTGTATAAGTGTTTTAGAATTTATTCATGATTTCATTCTCTCATAAAATCATTTATTACCCTCCTAAGTATCAAAATACCTCTTGAATCTAGCATATGAAACATTGATGTAAAAACCTATCTTAAGTTGTGAGTTTTGTGTGAAAGAATATTTTCTTGCTCTAAGTATTATAAGTTCAATCAATAGGAAGAAATTAAATATTGGTGAATCACCTTTTATTTTTCTTAGTTTGTCATCTTAACCCTTTTCATGCAAAGTTTATAGGTAAGAAAGTACTTCAAAAACTAAATCAAGGGAACTAGCCCTTCTAGGGATTCATCTCACCAATTATTTACCCATATCATGTTAGATGTTTCCATTGTGCCACTTGGATGAGGATAGATAGTAATCTACTCAAGGGGTGAAAATTTAAGTGACAATAGTTTTTGGCATGCTCGGTGGGACTCTAAGTCCTAGAAGATTGTCCAAGATTAGTGCTGATCTTGGTATATTTACAACTACAAGAACATCTACATTTAATATATGGTAAATCCACTAAGTTTTAAACTATTTGGTTGCTGATTATTCCCCAATTTCCATTCCAAAATTTACCACTAGGTCTGGTACTAAAGGTATACCCTTTGAGTTCATGTAATTTCCTTTGTATTATATCAGAATATTAAAATTTGTGAATACTCATCCTTATTAAAGGGAATTGGTGTTTAATAATTCTAATTTCCTACTAAGTTAAATTCATAATACCCATAGTATACATTCTAATATGACTAAGAGATAACATTTTGTAGCCTTGACTAGATCATCTCCTTTGAGTCTTTCCCAATATGACCAAATTCTTAGAGCACCCCTTAAGAGTGTTCCATATTTTAGTGGAGAAGTTCCTAATACTCCCATTGATAACATTAGAAGCATATCAAAATTCTAAAATATCCATAATTTCACTCAATATAATGTAGTCATTATGTTATTGGCATTGTCTTTCAAAGGGAAAGCTTTAGATTGTTATGGGACTCTACCTAAAAATTCCATTACTTCATGGGATGAACTAGGAGATCTATTATCTAAGATGTTTGAAGAAAAGAGTGATTATCTATAACTATATTAGAAATTAACCACTATTAAGAGGTATCCTTAAGATTTTATGCAATATTTTAACTCTAGATTTCAAAAGACATGGGATAGGATCCCAACCATTGTGAGACCTACTCCAAATTATTCCTTATTGTATTACCTAAAAGCAATGAATAGTGATATAGCCATGATGATCCAATAAATGGGTGGGAATACACTACCTACTACCTATGAGATAGCCATTAATGCTGAGAATTGTCTTTTTCAAGTAGGGAAGATTAATCCTATACCATTAATGCCATTGTTCCCTAATTTGTAGCCTCCTAGTCAAGTTAAATTACCTACCTTGTATCCTTTACCTAATAGTCAAGAAAATTATTCCATTTCCCCTACCAATGAGATTCATGAAGTCAAGTGTTTACTTTAAAGTGTTACTAGTGAATTTGTTTCTCTTAAAATGCAACAAGCTCAAAGTTATAGGACTTATCAATCTTATAATCAGTTTGGACAAGAAAATTGCCCTCCTTTTTAAGGTAATGCTCAAGGACAAGGTCAAATCACTCAAGCTAGACCTTACCATATTAAAAATCCTAACCATCATCTTATAAAGATATTTTTCCCACTCAAAACAAATTTTCTCAATAATAACCATCATATCCTTCTTATGACCAAAATCAAGACCAAGTTGCACATGATAATGAAATGCATAATCAATCCATGAAAATTCAAGGTATTACTCTAATTTTAGATTTAAATTCAATTATACTTGTAATGTGGTAGAATATGAGGCCCTCATTCATGGCCTTGAGTGGGCTAGGAAAAGAGGAGTGAAAGAGTTGAAAGTGTATAGTGATAGTGAGTTAGTTGTGAATAAAGTAAGAGGCTAGAATATGACTAAGAAATATTTGCTTAAGTCTTATAATAATAGAGTGTGGGATATTTTGGAATATTTCCAAGCCTTAAACATCCAATCTATCCCAAGTAAAGACAACAAACATGTTGATACGTTAGTAGCAATTGGATCTCAATTTGATGTTCCAAAGGGTATAAGAGAAGATAAGAACCAACCTTAACTCAATGTTATTGTAAGGCCCTCTATACCCAATAATGTCACTAATTGTTAGGTTTTTGATAGCAACCAAGAAATAGCTCTTTTTCTATAAGAAGAAGCTGATTTTTCCTCAAAGAATCAATACAAACTACAACAACAATATGGAGGGAAGATTGTACAATTAAAGATAAATAAGATCCCTAAAGGTTTAATTAAACTTGAGAGTATATTAAAGGATGTTGATTAGTTTAAGAGGGAAAATTTAATCATGTATACTAAGAAATAAAACTATGAGAGTACAAATCTTTAAGGATAAGTTGCTTGCTCTTGGGAAGGTATGTACTAGAGAATAAAAGTATGCTTTCATTAAGTTATGAAAGGAATTTTATGATGTCTTTACATGGGTATATAGTGATTTAAATGGATTTGGTCCAAAATTATCTCAAAATACCATAGAGATATATGATAATGCTAAGCCTATCAAGTAAATATAAAGGCCAATCAATCTTAATATTGAGCCTCACATAGAAACTTACAAAGTTGATTGAGTCTAAGATCATTTTTCCTATTAATCATTCATATTGGTTGGAAAAATAGTCTCAATAAGGAAGAATAATGAGTAAATTAGGTTATGTATCAACTTTAGAGACTTGAATAGAGTTTATTTGAAGGACCATTATCCTCTTCCTTCCATGGATTAGATTTTGCAAGTTATGGCAGGTACTGAAAGGTTCTCACTCCCTTATTGATACTCAAGGTATAATCAGATTTTTGTAAAGGAAAGTGACCAATATAAGAAAACCTTTAATACTAAATGAGGCACATATGCTTATAGGAAAATTCATTTTATTTTGTCTAATGTTGGGGCAACATATCAATGTGCAATGGATATGGATTTTCAAGGCCTAATAAATGATATAGTGTTGGTGTATATTGATGATATCATAGTCTTCTCTAAGGATGTAAAGGATCACTTAAATAACCTTAGGTATATTTTTGAGAGATCTAGATATTTTTAAATCTCTCTCAATCCAAAGAAGTGTATGTTCTCTATCCATGAAGGGAAACTTTTGGGACACATAGTCTCAAAAAAAGGCCTATCCATAGATCCTAAAAGGGTGAGTGCAATCTTGGCATTGACTTTGCCCAAACATAAGAAAGGTTTGTAAAGTTTCTTCAAAAAATAAATTTGATATAGAGGTTATTTCTTGATTTTGATAATTTATTCAAGAATATAAACTCCATGCTAAGGAAAGATGAAGTGTTTACTTGGATAAGGAGTAGGAAATAAAGTTTTGAAGAGATCAAGCAAGGTATTAGTCAAGCCTGAATTCTTACAAGTCATAACTTATCAAAGGATTTAAACTTGTATACCTTTGAAAATTAAGAGGTAATTTTTTGATTACTCACTCCATCAAATGAATAAAATTTGGAGTAACCTATTTCCTTATTTAGTCAAGGATTGGAAGGCTATAAGGTAAGATACACTTATGTAGAGAAGCAAATACTTACAATTATTAGAAGTAAAAATAATTTTAGGCATATGTTATCTAAAAACAAGATTAATATATTAGTACCTCATCCTAGTTTCAAATACTTCCTTTTGAGTAGAGATTTGAATGAAAAAGGGGTTGGTTGGTCACAAAAGTGATGAATTATGATGTAAAAATTAAGACAACCAAGCTAGTGAAAGGGAAGGGATTATGTGAGCACATTGAATAAAATTTGAGGGAATAAAAAGAGTTTTTTTTAGCCCTTCATGATGATACTATGAAAATTTCATCTTCATCAATGTAGAGTTTGACACAATAAATGATCCATTTTCTTCAAAATGGTGAGTGTCCACAAGGTCTAAATAGAGCTAAAAGAAGGTACTTCAGATTATAATCTATTCCTAATGTACTTGTTGATGGAGTGTTGTTTAGGAAATAATTATCAGGTGTGATTTTGAGATGTGTTGAATAAAATTAGTTTGATAAAATATTTCTTGAGTTTCATGATGGACCAGTTGGTGGTCACTTTGCTCAAAGAACCACAACTTCTAAGATTATGGGAGATGGATATTTTTGGCCTAGTTTATTCAAAGACACCCATCCTTGGGTAATTAAATGTAAAAAAATAACTCTCTTTGATGGTAATAAAAAGGTTATTTCCTTTCCTCTTCATCTAATATAAGTAAACCAACCTTTTATGCAATGGGGATAGATTTCATAGGCCTAATCAACTCATTTTATAGTATTGGTCACAAGTGGGTGTTGACTACTACCGATTACATTAAAAGATGGGTGGAGGATTTATATCTTAAGGAAGTAAATGAATGTTAAGTTCTATACTTTTATGAAGGCATAGTGATAAGGTTTGGGGCTCCTTCAACAATAATTTCAAACAATGCATTGGTTTTCCTTGGAATGAAGACAAGTGAGTGGGATTTGAAGCATGGCATTTATATTAGTACTTACTATAAATATTATCCATAAAGGAATGGAATATCTGAGTTCACTAATAAGAATTTAATTAGGATCATAAATATGATAATGGATGAAAACTAAATAACTTGGCATTCCAAGTTGAAGACAACTCTTTGAGCTGATAGAATCACCCCAAGAAAGCAATTGGAAACTCACCATATACACTTTCTTATGTGAGAGAAGCTAGAATACCTATTTATCTTGAGTTACCAGCCTTGGATCTCACTTACTAGCTAGAGTTGATGGAAAATGAAAGCATGAAAGTGAGATTTTATGAGTTGATAGAGCTTGAAGAAACAAGAGATCAAGTTATACAAACTATGAGGCTCACCAAGATCAAAAAAATATATACGTTGATAATAAATCAATTCCAAGAATTTCACAAGAGGGTTACATTGTTATAAAGTGGGATAAAGATAAGTCTAAGCCTATAAAACATACAAAGTTTGATGTTTTATGGAGTGTCCCTTATACCACCACTCAATGCAAGCTTCACAATTCTTTCCAAATTTTAAAGTTGGATGGAGAGGAGATTCATATCCTAGTCAATGGGATGTATCTAAAACATTTATACTAAGGTTTTCCTCTCTCCTTGTACATAGCTATTACTTTCCTTGTTTTCCCTAAGTGGTTATGCACATGTATGAGTCTTGTTGGTGTCTTGATTTGTTTTGTGTTTGCTTGGTGTGTTGTGGTTTTTTGGTGTGTTATAGGCAATTCATTTCTAGTTGTCTTCAAGAACTCATTGACTCCCTTGGCCCATGATATGATAAGGCTAGTGGTCTTTAGTATATCACGCATACTACCATTATGAGTAACCATTTTGTTGACCAAATTTGACTTTTAGGTCAAATTTGGACCCCTATAGGTAAAAAACTTAGTTTTTAAGATATTTAGGGGTCAAATACTTTTTCATAGGCTATATTATAGTTCCTTTGTTATTATCTAATGTATTTTTAGCATTAGTCATGGTCTAATAAGTTTATTTGTATTTTTGGGTCACTTAGTGGGCTTTTAGGGGTCATAAATGCTAGTGGCATGTTTCCCAAGGTGACTAGATGTCCTTTTTTCCTTTAAAACGTCCAATAAGTTAGTTTACCTATCATTGATGTTGGTTAAATCATAATACTATAGGTTAGTTAACTGAAGATCAAGTAATCAATTGAAAAGGGTGAGTTTGGCACTTGTATGACCCATGGGAAAAGGTGACACATGGGATAAGATTGTGGAATGCCTATTAATATTCCTAAAACTAATCTCAACATTTGGAATTCTTTTAAAGTGACATTTTTAATTAAAAAATGTTCTACTTCTTTTTTGTCTTTTTAGACATACAAAAGTGACCAGTAGGTTTGTGATTAGTATGGACAACTCAAGAGGTTTCAGGGCAAATGTTTATTGTGAGTTGATATTACACTCAAAAAAATTCATTTCCATAGAAATATTTTAAGGATTTTTCAAATGTGGTTTATGAATCATCTTTTACAAGTTGACTATGTTTTTCTCCTTGATGTTTCATTTACCTTATAGGTTTTGCCCCATTTTGGTAAAGTCTATACAAATCATTTGGTGATGTTGACTCAAAAGTATGTTGGATACCTTATTATATTATCTCCATACTTAGTTTCATGTTTCATGGTGTTTTTATGGGTGAGTTGTCTCATGTTGTAATAAGGTGTCACCATTTTGAAGTTTTAGTCAATTTTGCCTTCTTCTAGAATGTTGGTATTCTAGAGAGGATTCATGTTAATGTAAAATGATGTTTTATAGGTATCAAGGCCATATGATCATATATTCCTATGTTTGGTTTATCATATTATGCTTTTGGAAACTTTTAGTCTTGCCATTCATCTTAGTCAACTCTTTATTCAATTTCATATTGAAGCACACATGTATATAGCTTATTTTAGCTTGTTCATGGAGTTGTACTTAGGGTATATCAGTTTTACAAGTCATTAATATCTAGATATAGTTCATTTGGATTTTTGGGGAATTTCAAATTTGTGTGCAAACTAATTCATCATATCAAATATCCATTAGATACCCCTACCTGCTTTTTTTAGATGTCTGCAAGTGGTTTTAATTTTGAAATGGATGTTTTGTAAATTTTATTCATACCTATTTAATGTAATTCATGTATTTTATGGGTTAAAATTAAGTTTTATTTGTTCTTGAGACCATTCATAGATTTTTTTGATTCATTATATGCCCCTACCTACATACAACCCATATGCACACCTACATGAGCCTTTGTTAATGTCATGTAGAAGGTGAAGAGGTGGGATATGTATTAATATCTTAAGACTATTTAAGGGTTCATTTGTATATTTTATGAGAGAATATAATATTCATAAACATTATTATTTTTTATACTATCAAAAATTTCACCATATTGCCTATGTATGCTAATGACCACCTACAGGTGGTACCTCAAAACTTTGGAGGCCTTGAAATGGGAGATTTATAACATGCTAAGGTAATTTTAAAATAATAACATGTGGAAGAGTCATGACATAATTATATTAGGTTTAAAAATTATAAAATAAGTTTTAAAATAGGTTGGAAGGAATAAAGACTAAGTACAAGGGCATTTTCTTGAAATTAAGAAAATAGAGATCCAAGGGGTTTTGTGAATATACTATAACATGTTTTCTAAGAGTCCTATAATATATATATATATATATATATATATATATATATATATATATAACCTGTGTGAAAATTTTAACCCATATTATATATAAGAGCCATGCCAAAGATGAGTGTTATAAAATGAAGAGAAGATATAAGTTTGTAGCCTCAAAGTTGCTTACAAAAAAACTAAAATCTTGCTTCTTTATCTACAAGTTTTGAGGTTTGAGTGAAAATTGTAGTTCCCAAGAGAAAGAAAAGCATTATATTGTATTTAAAATGATCCTAATGATTTAATAATGTGAAAATAGTCATGAGGATCATAAAAATGATGTTGGAATATAATATTTGAGTCCTCATGGACACTTAGAGGTGTCCTTATATAGAAAAAAAATAACCTACAACTAAGTATGGAGATCGAGTTGTAATCTTAGTGTCTTAGTGGTGGTTCAGAAAATTCAAGGTAAACACAAGTATGATAATGTGTTAGGTGATTACCTAGATTCAATTAAGGTCTTCAAACATCATAACTAAGGTCCCAAGAGCTAAAGGTAACCTACAGTAGTCATCTTGGTTGAGTTCACAATCAGAATAGGGAAGGAATCACTTTATGAGTTTAAGGTACATGGAAAAAGAAATGGAGGGGTTGGAATGATTAAAAAAGTAGGTAACCACATATATTAATATAATTATCATATTCATAAGATAAAAATAATGTAAAATAATCCTACATAGACCTCTTGAAACCCTGTATATACCTACAACTAAGTATGCAGTCATGTTGAGGGTAAGGAGGTGAAATTGCGTAGGAAGAAAGAGAGGGTTTTCTATAAACTTGAGATTATTCATGATATATTAATGAAGTGTTTTTACATACTCTAGGAACCCTTAAATTTTATCACCCACTCTTCCTTTTGGCCAAATGTAGCAATCAATATAGGTGAGATAGGAAACCCATGTTGTTAAATGGGTAGAAATGAAGAATCTAAGGGAGAAGAGTTGTTTTAGGTTAATTTAAATATGATTTATCATAAATTTAAGGTATATTATTTTTTTAATAAACCTAATATGATTGGGGTTATCCTTGAGGGGTCATTCTTAGGAAGAGGTGAAAAATGTAGGAAAACAATCCTTTTTGAGACCTTTTTTGGACAAATGGAGTTGGTTAGGTGACTAATTGGAGGAATCCAGATAAACCCTTTGTTAAAAATAATAATTATGACCTTTAAAACTCATAAAAATCTTAAATTTTTATTTTGGAATAGGGGTGTACCTCATTATTTTTTCTCAGAGGTTAGCTAGTCAAGAAAAATCAAGGTTTGGTAAAACGAGCTAATGAAGTCAAAATGGGAAAAAGGATTGATGATAATATTTAGGAAACTTATGAAAAATATTTTTATTTTTATTTATGGTAAATATATTATATTAATAAATAATTTATGCTTATACTTCTAAAAATAATCAAAACACCCTTGCACATAGTCCAACTAGACAAGCTCCTATTAGGCATAGTTGGTGATTAAGAGGAAGAAATGAAAATGAGTGATTGGGAGGTTATGTGATGGTTTTAAAATATTTAATTATGCATTAAAAAACATTATACACCATCCCATCCATGATAAATCAGTCCAAATAGACAAGATTAATAGGGTGCATGCTAAGCCTATTAGGCCTTGAAATGACCTAGAGCCAATTAGGTGTCCAACATCACTTATAACACCCAATGAGTGTTATAATTGGTTATATAATGTTATTGAGATGTATTTAGACATGTATTATCTTTTAATATGAAAATTAACCTACATAAAATCTACCTTTAGATTAGAGACTATCTAAACATGCAAGAAAGGTGGAAATAAGCTCGATAGGGTGATTCCAAATGCTCATATCTTTTCTAAGGATATGCATGGAAAAAAATAAGTTTATAGTGGTTATTAGGTTCCCATAAATTTTTTTTTCATTTTTTTTCAGTTATAATTTCAAGGATCTATGAACAAAGCTTAAAGGAAAAAATTATCTAAAACTCTCACTAAACCCTTGAAAAGACCTAATTGGGAAAAGAAGGTTGGAGATGAATATAGATGGGATGGAATGGAAATGAAATTAATTTTAGGTTTGATATGACTCTTTATGTCTCCTCCTCATCAATTTTTTTCTAACCTACCTGTACATATAGGGTATAAAATAGGTTCTTTTAATTATTTTGTGTATTATGTAGGGTAGAAGAGGTTTCAAGAGATGCAACCAAGTTTTGGAGAAACATTATGACTTTTAATAACTAAATATTTCCATATAATTATTTTAAAAAACTTATAAGTATTCAATAAATAACTCTCATCTCAGCCAGTCAATATTGGCACAATGAACACAATGGTGAGAATGGTGAAAACTCTAAGTGTGAGCCTTTTTAAGGTGTAATTTAGTATTATAAGGAAATGGAGAGTATTAAAAAGTGTCATACACTACCTCCCATGTATTTTCATGGAAAATTTAATCTAATTTTGTTTCTAAGTATGTGGGGTGATTGAAAAAGGAGTTTTTTAGACTACAGGTAGTGATGGCTTACTTCTAAGAGATTCCTGATGAGTAAGACTACAAACAATGTATGGAAAGGCATGTATTAAATACTTCCTTATAATTCCAATAATTATAATTAACCATAATAATTTATAGGATGTTCAAACATGTCCAAATTATGAAGGCAAGTTTTTGAGCCAAGACAAGTAGTTTCATGCCACTTTTCATAAATTTCATGACTTGTATGGACACTTGGAATTCCTAACATTTAATGGTTCATTTTAAATATATTTTAATTAATATTTTACATCTTTTATCAACTTTAAAGTTTTATAAGTGACATTTGGACTTCCATTTTCTCACCCCTCTTCCAAATGTTATAAATAGTGACCTTTTATCTCTTTTGAGCAGCCTCCATTCATTGATGGTGAAACCCTAGACAATTTCATACTTGAATGTATTTTGAAGTGATAAAACAAGTTAATTTTCCTACTTAAATTATGTAAAATTGACTTTTATTTGAATCTTGTTGGTCTTGTCTAGTAGAAAATGATCTTTTCTAGCATATTATGCTTGATTGTTCACTAAGTGTGTAGAAGATTAATTGTTACAGGTATTTGTTAGTGTTCTCTTTTAAGTTTATAAGTGTTTTATAAGTGTTTCATGAATTTATTATCCAAATTAATCATCCATTACCCTCCTAAGTATCAAAATACCTCTTGAATCTAGCATATGAAACATTGATGTAACAATATGTCTTGAGTTGAGTTTTGTGTGAAAGAAGATTTTTTTACTCTAAGTAGCATAAGTTAAGTCAATAGGAGTAAATTAAATATTTTTACATCACATTTTAGTTTTATTAGTTTATCTTCTTATCCCTTTTCATGCAAAGTTTATAGGTAAGAAAATACTTCAAAGAGTGCATCAAGTGAACTAGCCCTTCTAGAGATTCATCTCACTAATTGTTTACCCATAGCAAGTGAGATGTTTCCATTGTGCCATTTGGATGAGGAGAGCTAGGCATCTCCTCAAGGGGTGAAAATACAAGTGACAAAAATGCCCTCAACCAAGATAAATTCAAAGGCATTATCATAATAAAATTCAATCTTTCAAAGACACTCTCAACCTAAGCCTAGAATTTGTGTGCTTATGAAGTTTAAACTAAAAAATGATATCGATTATGGTGTCCTAGAAACATATTATTCCAAGAGAACCCTCAATGTTATTCTAATAATAATATATGATAAAGTGACCCTATCTAAACCTATCAATATAATTATCTTTTAACCTCATCCTTCTTTATAAATTTATAATTATGAGATTAACCACCCTCTTCCCCTACTTGAGATTAAGAAATTCCTTCCTAAACCCTCACCTAGATAATTAGATACTTATTGACTTATTTTTCATTGGTACGATCCTCAAATAACATTCTATTTCTACAAAAATGGGGATCCTCCCATGAGATGTGAAAAAATGATAAGCTCTTTGATTTTGAATTCCTACTTCATTAAAAATTTAATCATGATGTTATGTTAAGATAATTATAACAATATTATGACAAGATAAACAAATCTCATGAATCTAAAGTAAATCATGATGCACTTCATCAAGCTAAAATTCACATTACTATTTAATCTAATACACTTTCAAAAAAAAAAAAACTAATATCCAAAAATATAAATCTACCACCAACTACCAATGTTTTTGAAACTAAGGTTAACCCACATTATTTTAATGATGTGGAAAACCTAGTTAACATGAACAACATGAAATGCATAGTGTCCTTTATTAATACTTATCCTCATCAGAATCATGTTACTAATATTAATTATATAAACATTTAGGATAACCGTCCATACCATTTCATGGTTATCAAAACTCAAAAAATTATAACATTTTTACTTTCATATAGCATAATATGACTGACCAACCCAATACCATCTCCTACTTTCATGGCTATGTTGACCAACCTAATATAGTTTGTTCTTCTGACTCTCAATTATAATTTTATTGGCTAATTTTATACACTATTGGATTTTAAAATCAAATCCGACTGTATCAACTAACCATATACAAAATTATTTATTAATTAGTTTCATTTTTACTATAATGGCTAGATCGATACAATCTAATTTTGATCTCTCAGTGCAACCAACTACATCAACCATCCTAAAACCATTGGATCAAACTTGCTCATCTATATTGGTAGCAAAAAAACCACATGATTTATTTCCTAATAATATTTTTTATGAATCCACTTATTTTATAGTTGATCTGATTTAAATTTTAACATCTCTTTCATAATCCTACCTAGCTCAATCAAATTTGATGAATGGGACCCCTTAGAATAACTTTCTAGGTTTCCTTGTGAAATACCATTCCTTGAGATCATGGAGACTTATAATCATAATAAAAATATATTTATGCAACTATTATTTGATATGAACATTCTTTAACTAACACCTATGGAGTAAGGAGCTACCTTGCCTAGGTTTAAGGACAATATTTAACAATAATGTGAATAAATGCCCATCCAAGTTTATGAAACTATGAATGCATTTTTTTGATAAATTTTCATATAACCTATATGATTCTTGATAAAATTATACTAAATGTGGATTATCAACCTTTGTTAATAAGTGAACAAGTTGGTGATATTTACATCAAATGAGCCTTGATCATTCAAGATTTTGACACCTACATTTCTTCCTCTAAATTCATAAAAACACTAGAATACTCTACTTATAATCTTAATCATACCAAAATCATGTGTAGAGGATATTATAAAATAAAAATTACTCCACCTCGATGAATTTGTATTCCTATCATGGTCCCACCCATCACAATCTGAGTTTAGGTTATGATATTTAACTTTCTATTATCATAAAACATAATGCTTGGTCACTCCTAACCTAATTATAGGAGGGTAGTAACATCTTCCACATGTTAATGTGTCAAATTTAATCATAAGGGTGATCTATAAAATATTCAAGGTGACACTAATCCTTTTTATTTTAAATAATCACAATATCATGATGTCTTTAAAATATATACCCTTGTACCTATGCCCAACATTCCTTTTCCATGAATACCAACACTTCAATTATCTTTTCACTTCTAATAATAGTAAAAATGGTCACCCAAAAATTGTTATAAATATCACACCAAACATATTTCATTTTGATAATTATGATATTTATGATATTAAACTTAGGTTTAAAATATAGTACTTCCCCTCTAATATCATAACTTAGTTATGTCCTTCCTTATGATCACATTCTCTCAAAAATCCAACTGATGATTTTCCTACTTTTGTTTAAATTACTAAAAATATTTATTCCCATTCATCCTCTATTGACATATTTTTTTAAGCCCTTACATTTATCTTACTAATATATAATATGATGAATATTATACCATTAATGATCCTTGTCCAACTGTGCCCAAGATAAGGATTTAAAATTTATCCATTATCATTCTTCTCTTCAATAGTCTTATGAGAAATATACATACTTATATATCATTAATTTAATTGTCATAATTTTCTCTCCCTTTAATTCACCTAATATTATTCCTCCTTTAGTTGAGGTATAAGTCTGAGATGGAGCACATTATGTCTTATATCATGCATACTACTCTTGTTAATTTTGAGCCTTTTGAATCATAATTTAGGATAGATACATGATGGTACCATATCTATTTTCCATATTTTCTAATCATTAAATATCATTTCCTCTAGAGATGTTGGTGTTTAACCCTAAAATGAGATGGGTCAATATAGTATAGGGTTAATAATATAGAAATGAATAGAACAAAGGTGATAAATAAATCTATAATAGGCCAATTAATTACAAAATTAGATTAAAAATATTTTGAATATAAATGTTGAGATATGATAAAAATTGAAAGTAAAACTATTAATTTATATTTTAATAAATAAGAAACAAGATTACCTAGCTAGTTTATTATGCACATAGAGATATGTGTTGAAATAATTTGGAATTAAATTGGTTTAGGATCCTATAAAAATCATCATATTATTAAAAAAATTAATTTATGGCCTCATATTCTTGTGTTACATATGAATGGTTATGTCAATGCTATTATCTAACTTGGACACATCTATCTAGTATAGAATATAAATTGTATCTTAGTGTGACCACTTGGAAACTTATAGGTTTTATATAAACTTTTCTCTATTATTTTTAGACATTGTACATAGTGTGTTCCTCTTTTTCAAATGATCAAAACCTAGATTATTCACCCTTGGAGTGATTGTGGGAAAATGGGTTAGTGGGAACATGATGTTGATATACCAAAGGGAACCCTCTATCAATGGATGCCACCTAAATAAAAAATACTTTGAAGAGGGTCTCAAACTAATTTACTTCTCTCTTATGTGTTATATTAAGTGTGTATCAATATGAAACATGTGATAAGGAATTATATAGAGTGACCTATCTTATAAATTGAAAAATATGGCCCAGTGAAATGCTCCTTTAGTAAAAAAAAAACCTATATATGGGTCATCTATATGACTAATATTGAAATGGGAAATAATATGGAATCTTTTCTCACTTGAGTGATTACTTGAATGATTTTGGTAAGTTTTCTTGTGAGTTTTTAGGTTTATGATAGGCGAGGAATGAATGGGGATTATATATATATATATATATATACATATATATATATATATATATATACATATATATATATATATATCACCTTAAAGCACATAGGCAAACCATAGGGATAAATTACAATTATAAATTTCATTACTTATGGCACTGGACACTTAGTTTTGTATAAGAAACTAACATCGACATAAATGTTTGGCAAGGAATTAAGTGTCTAGGAAGTTGGAAAATAGGTATAGGTGAAAACATTATAGAGGATGATAATAAGTAGGTTTAAAAAAAAATTATTAGTATACAATTCCTAGTCATCAAAACAACACAATATTAGATCAAGAGATAATAAATAAACATAAGAGATAGTGGATGTCAGTTTTTTTATAGTAAGAAGGTCTTACAACTAAAAGGTAAAACCATGATAATTGCTTTCCAAGTATACAAAATAGAGGTGATTTATAATTCATATTTATTTAATAATTTCTCTAACTTTAATTTATAAATGAAATTACAATTATAAATGAAAAGGAATGTGTGCTTAGGTGTGTATAACACACCTTGTCTTTGCATGTGTCCCACTTGAGTGCCTTATTGGTGACTGACATGAAAATAAGAGCATGTTATCATATATAGTCAATGCATATAATATGTATTTTTAAATAATTTTAAATTCTAGAATGTAAAGATAGTAAGGTTAGGAATGCACCTATATATTGATGCAACCATCTTGCCTTTTGGCAATTTTATTTGGAGAGATGATTTATTTTGAAACTTTGGAGCTGAGATTAGGATAATAATAAAACTAAAAATTAAATATATATAAAAATATTGGAGGTAAAGTTTCCAAATTTTGTGGATAAAAGGTGAGTCCCCATATGTCATTTGAGATTAGATTAACCATGCAACCCAATCATACCTATAACCTAGTGAGCATGAATGATCCAAGTCAAATCACACTATAAATATAGTTTGGGTGGATGATTTGATAACTTCATATTATAAAATTGGTATGATTTATTGATGTAATCACCTCAACCTTGAAAAAATTAAACCAATTATTGTAGTAGATTAACTCAATATCAGTCCATAAAAGTCCATCTTGGTGTAGTTTAAAGTCTATATAAGTATTTGAAATCTTAAATATATATCCATTTTGTAATTTAAGGTGCTCTTTTGATTGTCATATACACCTAATATATTTCATAATCTAATACTTGGTTATAAAAATGGTACCAATGTATATAATAATTCCACAAGTGTGTATCTGAATCATATAACTATGCAATTTGGCCAATTTTAAAATTTTCAAGTGTGGAAGACATCTTCCCATGACATGATCCCACTATAATATTAAAATGATGATTATTGAATAGCTATGGAGGTCATGACTTTTTTCATGCCTCCATTAAAACCTAAAGTTATTAATGTGTACATGCTATGCCTATATGGCATGCCCCCGATAATATCCCCCCCCCCCCACTTTTGAGATGAGGGTAAATATAAACTAGTAGTCACCTTACCTCAAAAGGTTAAAATAATTGTGTAATATGTTAATGTATCATGTAGCATATAGGAGTAGCATGTCTAGGTAGATATGATAATGAGGTACATAGTATATGATCACATCAACATCCTAAGACACATGATTTGAATCATGGAAAATTATAGATAATAATAGTACAATATTAATAAGCAATCAAACACACATATAAGAACACTCAAAAGAAAATCAAAAGAGAATGTTCCAAGGAGACCTAAAATAAGGGGCATGTTAAAATACAACACAATTGAAGTGGCATGACTTATTCAATTATCCATAAATCAAAAAATTAATAAATATTTAAATTTAAACATATAAAAAATTATGACATATGTAGATATCACAATAATTAAGCATATTCAATTTCTCAAAAAAGAAAGATAATTCAAGACAAGATAGTCAAGGAACAACATTAAATGGAAAACATGGAAAATAATCAACTGACATAAGCATATCACACTAGTTCCTAGATATATGTGTTAGTAATAAATGTTAATTACATAGCATATCAAGTACACTATAAAAGATATAAGCATGGATAAAGGCATGTATAAATATATAAGATAAAACACGATAATGAAAAATGATCATAGAATGATATAACAAGGATGTATCATGATTAAAGAAGTGTATTCCCCCAATGTCCAATTGACATGAGTAGATGACAACCCCAACATCTAAAAATGCATATATTATGTCTCTGTGTATGTTTGTATCACACTCAAAGAATGTGTGAAACACACATGTATATATAAATAAATGATATGCTATCTAGTAGCATGCAACTAACAACATACATGCCATTGATATATAAGTGTAATCCTAAACCTTGTTCTCTTTCAATTTTAGTCATTTTAATTATTTCAATTTTAAATTATATGAATTAATTATATACTGTAACATGATCTTGGTTGTAGTTTAGTTACCAATAGAACACTCAAGTTGGATTGAATCAAAGATAAAGTGTGTTATACACACCTAGGTACACATTTATTTTACTTTAAAATAGAAATTTCATTACTATATTAAATGATGGGAATGTAGATATTATTTTTGAATTATATAGGAAATTAGTATTTTACACTTGGAAAATACATATCATGGATGTACCTATAACTTATAGACCTTTTTTGCTACCAAAAAAAATCACATTCACTATCTCTCTATGAATAATTAATTATCTCTTAGTCCACCCAACATAATTATGATGACCCAGGCCTTTTATATTACCCATAATGTTATAAACCTACTTATCTTATACTTGTAAAAGTATTGGACCTTCACCTATTCTCCAACTACCTGATCACATATGTCTTAATTAAATGCCTACATCAATGCAAGTATCCTTTCTCGATGAAATTTTAAGATGTCTTAAAGTCATAAAATTTGTGAATGAAATGTATAATTATGGTCATCCTAAGTTATTTAACACAATATATTCTTTGAATAGATTGGTTAAATATAATATCAAATATCATTCAATATTCACCTAGCACAAACTAAAAAACACTTAATCAATCACTCAAGTGAGTAAATCTTCCTTATTTTCTTATATTTACATATTAGGCATAGAGAAAATAGATATATAGGTATGAAGTATTGGAATATCATTCCCTGAGACACATTTTATAAATTATAGTCTAGGTCACTCTATGTACTTGCTTATAACACATTGTATGATTTACACATAATCCAACATGTAGGTTAGAACTACATAAGTATGAGGCACTATTTAAGGTATTAGATATGTAGGTAGTGCTCATTAAGAGATGTTTATTTAGGGTAGATTGACACAATGTGCCCATTAACCCATTTTTACCATAGCCATTATGAAGATAATTAACTAGGGTTTTTATTTTTAATAAGGGGAGGAAGTCCATGACTCAGATTTGAATGCACTAGAACAAAAGTGACATAAAACCCAGAGGCATCTAAGTGGTCGCATCTAGTTTCAACATGTAGTATATATTAGACACATACATTTAATTTAGATAATAGAGTTAATGTAACCATTCCAAGTTGACACAAGTGTTCATGGATATAGAGGTACAATATCTAAAATCAGGTAACTGATCTATAATATAGGTCAAGTATAATTTTTTCCTATTCTAAATCCAAACCTATATTAGCATTAGAACTAATTATCTTGTGTTCATTATCATTTAAATATATTATATATTTTTATTTTATATTTTTACTATATCTAAGTATAAAAATTCAAAAATGTTTATCTAAGGTTCACAAATAATTAGCCTACTATAGAGATAGTCTAGCATCCTTGTGACCTAGGATATATCTAACCCTTTAATCCTAGAGTACCCATATATATTTTAAGATTAAATAATAATATTGTTTAATAGGATAAATAGCCAGACCCATATATTTCAAATAATTTTCAATTTGGATGACTTTTGGAAACTAGACATTAGATAAGGATCTGGATGTTACCATTAATGGTAGTATCCTTCTATGGTTGTTAGTGTCTAGAAGACTAGAAAATAGGTATGGATCTAAAAATGATAATGAAGTATTTTTATCAAGCTTTAAGATTTATATGTAGTATAGGAGACCCAAGTCATTAGAATGATATGGATCAGATTAAGAGAAAATAATTTAGGCATAATGAGATGGTGAATGTGATATTTTCAATGATAGGGAGGTCTAGAAATAAAAGGTAGATCCTTGATTTTTATTTTAAAAATTTTCAAGAGTAAGATGTTATAAATATTTAGTTTTGGTATCTACACAAGGGTAGGATCATTACTTATTTAGAGGCATTCAAGATGAATTCCCATGTTTGATTTGATGAAGGACATAACCATGTGAAATACTTTCTAGGTATATAAGACATATGTGCTATATAATCTAGATTAGTGTTTACATTTACCCCCTTTAATATAGTAATCAAAATAATACTCTAAAATAAAAGGAAAGTGTATATGGGTGTGTATAACACACCTTATCTTTGCATGAGTCCCACTTAAGTTCTTTATTGGTGACTGACCTAAAACCAAGAGCATGTTAAAACACATAATTAGTGCATATAATCTATAATTAAATGAATTTGAAACATTTGAAAGTAAAGAGATCAAGGTTAGGAGTACACGTGTATAAAAGCAACCATATTACATTTTGTAAATTTGATCTGAAGAGATGATTTATTGTAAATATTTGGAGGTGAGATTAAGACAATAGTAAAACCTAAAAGTCTAAATATATATAAATATTAAAGGGAAACCTACCCCAAACCTTAGAGAAAAGGTGAATTTATACCTTGCAATTTGGATTATCTCAAACTTAAAACCCAATCATACTTATAACCTAGTGAGAATGAGTGATATAGATCAAATCATACTATAAATATAGTTTGGGTGGATGATTTTATCACTCCATCCTATTAAATTTTTAACATTTAGTGATGTAATCACATCAACCTTACCAGAAGTGAACCAACTACTAGATTAGATTGGGTTGATAACAATCCATAAAAGTCCATCTTGGTTTGGGTCAAAATTTATATAAGTATTTTAAAAATGAAATATAATTTGATTTTACAATTTAAGGAGATATTTTTCATGGCCTATGCACCTTCTATATGTCTCAAGATAAAACCTATGTATAAAAATTATACCAATGCATATAATTCTATCATAAATGTGTATTTGAATCAATTGAAATTAGGATTATATTTAAATTTTTCAAGTGTGTAATACATTTTCCCATGACATTCCCCCACTTTAATCTAAAATCTCTAAATACCGAGTTAGTGTGGAAGTCATTCCTTTTTTATATCCCGCCACTCAAATTTGAAAGTGTGAATGTGTGGAATGCATGCCTCTATGACATAACCCCATTGGTATTCCCCACTTTTTTGTCAATGTGGGTTTTATAGACACAAATAAACCTTATAATGTAACCTCTAATAATTTATGATCAGTGAAAATATTCACTCCATGGCATGAGTTGCATGGTATTATATTTTGTAAACAACCTGGTGGTGGAAAGTGGTGAATAGAGTAGTTATCTACCTTAGATGTTTAAGATATGATGTGAGTCTATACCTAATTCATATGGATGGATATTTAGTGAATATAACATAAGTTGGTAAAGATAAAAATAAAAATTCAAAAAAAATGAAGAGAAGGGTAGAAAAGAAAGTTTGTAAATCAAAGTCAAATGAAACCCTTCTAAACTAGATTTTGAACTAGGGGTTGAAAAACTAGTCAAGAAACCAATGCTTTTTGTAGGTTAATATTATCACATAGATAACTAAACATAGTTAAGATATCATGTAAAATAAATACAATGAACTTGATATAACATATCTAAAGTTTTCTACATTTTTGGGATTGTAATTGCACATCTAAAAAGGGAGATTATGATTATGAAACACAAAGCATTAAAATTAGCTACTATAAAATATAAATAGCTATACTAAAATAAAACATGTACACAACCCAAAGAATAAAATAACATAATAATTAAAATTATTTAATGAATCAAAAATTTGTATAAGAATAAGATTTTCTTATCAAGAAATTTTTTATAGAACAATCCATAAAATTTCTTAATTTATCTCAATAGCTAAAATTATCCTCCCTTTGGAATCAAGAGGATAAAAGTATATATAATATTTTGGAATGATTTCATCATCTTCCAAGTTAATCCTAAATTAACATTTCCAATTTTATAACTCATGCATAATATGCATGTATAGGATATAGATAAAATGATCGATAGAAATTGCTTAATTAAAATATAAACAAATCCTTACTCAAAATATAGTGAAGATCTATGTTTTTATAATAATAGAATACATGAATATATATATATATATATATATATATATATATATATATGGTGATTTTTTTTCACTACTTAAATAAGAAGGAAACTAAATTCTTGATGTGAGTGAAGAGTTAGTATCCATTAATGTTGATGAATAACAAGTAGGATGAGAATGAATAAAAACTGCTATATAAAATGTCCCTTGAGGCTTGATTATCATTTTTTGTGTTGACCAATCAATATACCCTATCTTAGTAGCCTCTTCAATAGCCTTTAGTTTCTTAAATAATGAATAAATGGCCTAAATTTATTTACTACTAATATAAAAATTGAGCACATAAGGTTTAAATGTATTAGTAATTTCACCCATAAACCTTTTATCCTCAAATTTAAAGGATTTGAATCAATATCTGAGTGCCTTGAGCTTAGTGACTTTATCCTTCACAAAATTTATGAGCTATAGGATTGATTCACCAGTTTTATATATAGTTCCCTAAAATTTTACTTTGAAACTATCGATAACTAATTTGAGAAGTGATTAAAAATTGGGGTTATTTATCAAATACACTATATATGTTATCACACCTATGAAATTCATCATCTCAATGGTCTCCTTTTCTTTTCCAACAAGCTTAGATACTAAAACTTTCATCTGAAAATGCTAATATATGGCACCATCACACTTTAGAATTACATAATTTAAAGCCCATGATGCCTCCCAGGAAATCATTAAGTTCAAATCACTATATACATTATTCCTTTAAAATTGAACCAAGATATTGAGTCTCCTTTCAAGTTATTTTAGTTTGTGTTGATGCCTTAATATGTATCACAAGGTGATCAAAGTGTGTAAGAAACACTTCTCATTTTATAATTCAAATAATTTAGAGCATTAGTTTTAGTTTGTGATAATCCTATTATTTATGGTAGAATAGAGGTAGAACAAATGAATTTTTCACAATATTTATATTAGTAGGTTGTTGAGAACCACAATGGCTTGTAAATCTCATGAAACAATCATTTATTTTACCTTTTTTCCACCATAGATTATAGGATTATCACAAACTATAACTGATGCTCTAAATTCTTTGAATTCTAAAATGAGAAGTGTTTATTAAACAATCTAAGCACCTTATGATACATATTTAGGCATTACCAGGGAAAGATTCATTGGTGCTAGAAGGAGGGCCCTCAAAAAATATTTGTGAAACTATAGGATATTTACTAGTTTTGGGGTATTTTGATCAAAGATCATTGTATTCTTTGCATAAATATGCTTATTTTGACATTATTATGTAAAGGTTGGTGATCTTCATAGTTTGAAGTTGATCTTTATGGGTTATTTAGAGAAAGATTGACATTCTTTAAAGACATATGTTAAAATATAGTAAAGATATCTTTAGACCTATGAATCCAACTAGTTTGAGGTTAGTAATGATAATTTTGTTAAAATATTGATAGATACTTTGAAATTTTGAGCTCATTTAAACTTAAACATGTAAATATAAAACATACTTGCATACTTGGATACATATTTGAACTAAATTTGTTAAATATGGATGCCCTTTTCTATTTATATTAACCTTTGAAAACTTTTCTTAATGTGCAAGTCTAGTCATTAATCTTTGCAAAGATTAGTTTGACACATTGTATTTTAGACAGGATTCAAAGCTCCTAAGATAGAATTGACAAATCAAGTTTGAGGTGAGCAAAATTCTCAAGATCCCAACCTACTTCTCTAGTTTAAGGTTCTCATGTATTGATGGTATGGCTTGGCTTGGTGGTTATTCAATCAATGTACTAGGTGTAGTGCATGATCTTCCTCAAAATCTTGAAAGGTATTTATCAACTTTCAATCCTAATGTTGTCATAGATAAAGAGCATGTTATAATTTTCAAATATGATCTAATACTATTGAATGTGACTCATGAAGATGTATCCTATAGGTTATTTCCATTTAATTTTAAGGATGCCACTTATAAATGGTTTCTTAACCCTCCAAAACACTACATTACTAGTACGAATGACTGTAATAGTGTTTTCATTGATCAATTCATCAAAATCATTAATATTTGTGTCTTGTATCATCAATTCACCACAATTAAAATAGATTCTAATGAGACCATTAGAGCCTTCAATTCTAGGTTCCAAAATATGTTCAATATAACCATATCCCCTTATAGACCCAATGAGGCTTTGGCCTTAGAAATCTATAAGGACATCATAGATCTCATGATCTCTGTGTTCTTAAAAACTAGACATATGGTTGTAAATTATAAGGTTGTAATTCTATCTAGACCTCAATAAAGATAAATGGTTGTAAATTATGGTTGTAAATACGCAAGTAATATAAATCATTTTAAATGTGTACAAACTAAATGGTGGGTTAGAATGGTTGTAAATGGGTAATGTGAAATGATCAACCAAATGGGGGTCTATGTAAGTTAAAGTTATTAATGAAAAGTCTAATAAATATTATATCTACATCAGCTTAATTATTTAGTATAGTGATGATCCTAAACATGGATACACATACATTCATTCAAAAAGTATTAAAGCAACACATAGTCTACCAAGTAAATAAATGAAAGAGTGTAGGGATATAAATAATTAACTTTGGGTGGAATCATGCTTCAATCTCCCCCTTAGATAAAGTGGATCATTTTAGGAGAATTTTGTAGGATGAAGACCTCAAATTATTAGATGAAGGCATAGATATCCTCAATTAGGAAATCTAAATGTCTCTTCTTATTGAGCTTCAATGACACCAAAAGATAAGACTGATTAAGATAAGGTTATAATCCTTTAAATATCCAAACACATATTTACAGAAAATATGTGAATTAAATCATAGTGAATAATTGTGATTTGATAATCATATGAATGAAATGTGACCCTTATATATATAATTCCAATACCCAAAACCAACCTTAAACTCTAAGCTAATAGTATCAACCAAAATAATATAGTTGGAAGATGTTGGATAACATAATATGGTATGATCTAGGTTGATATAGTGCATATGTCATAAAACACACTTAAATCTATAATAAGCTAGTGAATATAGTATATGAAGGATGAAGGCACAAAATAGATGGTTTTGACCAATTTGATACCATATGATATAGGGAAACTAGAAAATATAAATATGAATTATATATAAAGGATAAATGGATAGAAACATAAAAGATATCAAAATGATAACATTAATGGTATAATTAGGATAAAGTGACAACATCTCCTTAAAATAAGTATAAGACTTTCCTAACCCATTCTTAGTGATCTATTCAAGGTGTACACTCAATGAGATTAATGTATTAACAAGATGCTAAAATATAAATCATCAATAAATGATAAAGTGAAAAATATCATGTGTATACAATACTCATGTGTTGAGGAGTAGTATAATGGGGTGATACTAGATCTTTGACCAACTAATAATAACATTGATTATATCGAGACCTTACATATGTTTTAGAGGGTGGCTAGAATATGGGTCATAATTATGATAGATTTATATGATATTTTGGTACCATGATCATTGGTCATATTTTAATGAGAAATTTAACTTAAATCACATTACATGGTAGTTTTTAATCAAACAATATGTGCCACCACCACATATTATATGGAATAAATCTATGAGATTCTGATACATAAGGGTTTTTGAGGCTAATCTAGTGTAGTTGTCATGCCACTTATTTAGTTGATAGAGGTGGACCCTATGATATAGGTTTCATATTTAGATGATATTGTTTGTACACCAAAATACTTATTATGGTGGATGGCTCGTAGGTGGCCTATTTTAAGTATTATTTTAGTAAAGGGTGCCCATGAGGTACAAGGTGTAGAAGATGTAATTAAAGGAGTAATTTTTGGGCTTCATGCCCCTCCTACAAGTATGCATGTGTATTTTTAAATAATTTTTAAAGTTATTTATGAATTTGATATGCTTGATATTTATATCATGTATTATTTATTTATTAAGCGATGATGAGTACTGCATTAATATCATAGAGACATCCCTTCAAGTTTTAATGTGTCATGTGCCTAGTGGATCTCAAATTATAAGTGTCCAAGTGTAAAGGATAAATATAATTTTCTATAAAAGTTATAGAATACACTAGACTCTCCAAAAATTGATTGACCTATAGGCCATATGCTCACAAGTTGCACATGCCTTTACAAAAAAATATTCCTAGCTACTTTGTGGGCCCTGTATTGATGAAGTCATTTGCTTTTGTTGGATAATATTCAATGTGTAATGTTTCTCACTAATAAACTAAAGATCAACCATTGGGTTTAGGGAAATCTCCTTTCTATGATCATCTATGTCTTTAAGGTTATTTTCAATCTTATCCTTATCTTGTTTGATGCCCCTGACATCTCCCATTTTCTCCTTGGATGATATGAGTAAGACCATGAATTTATTGTTGTCATATTATATTTGGTTTTGCCCTTAGTTTCTTACTTCTTGCATGAATTGAAAGGTCCTTTGTTTGAAATATTCATTAGTTATGAGACCCAATGAGCTAAGGGCTATGGGATCCTTTATCAAGGTATCTAATATATGAGATGTTTCATCTTATAACTACTTGAACTCTTTTGTAAGGTCTTCTATTCTCTTGGACCATATATCTAGATCCTCAATATTTTTAACCAATATGTCCATGTCCAAATTCAAATGTGCCTTCTTGATAGTTCTAAAATTTAGGACTAGATTCTTGGATAAGGATTTGATCAAGTCTTTCACCTAAAAACTTGTAGCTTGCCATTGGTCAACTTGTTGTGTTGCTTTAGAGATCTATTTATCTATGTCTAGTCCTAACTACCTTTAAAGATCTAAATATGTCAGCCGTTGTGTCCTCAAACTTCTTGAATATGTCCTCATGAATTGATAATATAGTAGACTTTCAAATTCTTGTTTTCTTGCAATATAACCTTGATGATTGTTTGCAATTGATCATTTTGAGCCTGGGCCACTTCAAGGATATTCTCCTCAAACATCTTGTCTTGTCCTAGCTTTTTACCTATCACTAAAGTTAGACCAATAAAAGGTTAAATATTCTTAAAGGTGAACTATTCACCTTCAACCATGTATTTCTTCTCAATTACTCTCTCTATGTTGGCCATCTCTAGGTTGAATCGATCTCCCACTGATGATCCCATCACTTGAAGAGTAGGGATCTCAACTTATGCTCCACTTCAAGTTCTAGGAGCATCCATATATGTTCCACTTAACTCTACAAGGGTATCCATGCATCTTTATTTTTCCTATTATTGTAATGTCATAATTTAGTGTTTTAGTTCATCATGCACATGGATGTTAATAGACTTTGTGACATCCCAATGGTGGTGCATGGTTGGAAAATTTTGAAAATTTACATATATGAAGTATTTCAAAATGAAAGGCCATAAATTAGATTGTCTTCACTAAAAAAATTGATTTTAATCCAAGTATGAGTGAAATTCAGCTTGGGTTTCTTACCCCCATTTAGACTAGAGCCATCTCAATTTTCCTTTTGGGTTGGATTATAACTAGGACCAAGTTCAAAGCTACTTCCTTTCCCTTTTATTCCTTTGCTTCTTCCTTATTTTGGGATTGATGTTTTTCCATTTTTACTTCTTCTTCATCTGATTTATAAGTACTAGCTAGTGATTTTAAGGCATCCTCTACTATCTCCTCAAGATCCAATGTAATTATGTTAATTCATTCAATCTATGACTTTAGTTCCTTAGGTTGAGTTGAAGATGATGCTACTTCACCAGGTCTTATTTCCTCTAGTCTCTTCTCATTTGGCCCTTGTGCAACTTGTGCCTTAGGCTATTATGTCCCTACTTGTAACTACATGGGAAGAGGTCTAGAATATGGTATTGGAATAAATGATATTGATTAGGCCCCATCTTCCATATATCTTCCCTTAGAATTTAATCTTTTAGAAGTCTAGCTTTGATCTTATTGTTATGCTTCTTTAATCTTGATAAGACTTCTATGAATGAGGAAGCTCAGAGGTATATTAAATTATAGACACTAGGGTGATGTTCATAAGTCATGTTGATCTACTTAGCTTTTAAATGTTTTACAACCCTTTGATAGGGGTCCCATTTTCTCATTTCATCAATTTTCATATTGAAGGAAGACTTATGCTTGGAAATAGTCTCTACATGGTCCCAATTTTGGAACATAGTCCTACTATTAGTTAGATGAAAGGAATGGAGTAGACCTTTCCTTTTGCTTTTACATACATTATCTATGTGATGGAATAATTGGTATGCTACCTCCTACTCCATAAAATTTGTGGGTAGATGGAATAGTAACCTAAGGGGTAGGTTGACAATTCCTTGTATCTAAATTATAGTCCAATTTAGATATAGCCAAAAGTCCCTAATGATCTCAACATACTTCTTGATCAAAGGGATGAACCTCATCATAGGTATCCCTATAATGGCTTCAACTAAAGCTAGGTATAGGTAGTCACATATGAAATGAATATGTTCCCTATACTTGAATATATGCAATTTAGAATAATATTAGGAGACTATTTGTCTCCCATCAAGTGACCACTCTTTTATGTTGGGGATGTTGGTAGTGGCTAGAAAGACATCCAAAAGATAAGACATCATATAGAAATGGTTTCTAGTTTTATTCTTTATTATAAAAAAATATTATTTAAAGAAAATATTAATCATCTCTCCTAGTGGGTGAGTAATTCCTTTCTCAACTATAAATACATAAAATGGACCTAATTTTTTTTGACATAAGTGGTGGAGGGGATCCCAAACAATCTATTTAATAATGTCATTATCATTCTAATACCAGCTCTAAATTAGGTTATTTGGATTCTTCCATTAAGGTCAGAGATTAATTGGGCTCCTAAATACAACAATGGGGTAAGGATGGTTTTTAGGTCATTATTATTGGACCATTCTCTGATTGTGGGTAAATCTAGCTAAGGCTTGGGTAGTTTTTAGTAATTCTTGAAGGTAATAGGGGAGATATAATTAATTATTCTAAAACTACATTCATGTACTATCATGTTTTGATAAAATTTTATAATCCTTAAAAACATGAGAAATAACATTGATGTAATGCATTACCTCTAGTTTTTTTACCACATAGTGAAGACTTGTCATTTGAATCGTGACTGGGTCATAGTATGTCTGACTGAATGATGCAATCTTTTCATCCTCTCTTGTAATGTCTGACAGCTATTCAATGGTCCAAAAATATTAGACCATTTTTTATCTCCTATTTTCAAGGATACATCATCAAATTCAATATCTTTAAATAATCTCCCTTTTGAATCCATGGTTATATAGAGTTATGTGTCCTCTCTATGTTGTTTTCTAGCTACCATGACTGTGAGTTCTTTCAAGTTACTCACTAGTGGTCTAAAATTCACATGTGGACTAATTTACACTTGTTTAGGTGATAATTTGGATCTTTTATGATCAAATATGGTAAAATTGAAATAAAATTAAGGATTTTATGTAAGTCTTTTTTGAGCCTTAATAGTGAGGGATATTTGCACTTAAGTGAATTTTTGTTTCTTAGATTTCTTTTGGATCCTGATTTATACCTTTGCCTTTATATACTCACAAGATCTTCAAATTTATCACCTTTTATTGATTTGGAATCATCATGGCACTTATGTGGCATTTTCATGGCAAGATGTTGATTAATATTCAATAACTAACTATTGTCTTTTGAAAAATATACTTTGTCTCATTCCATTGGATCCTTCTACATGGATCAATGTGAATCATTTATCTTGATCACAATATTTGCATGACTTTGGCCATTTTTTTTAATAGGCCCCAAGGTCATGCCACTGGGTATCCCCATAGGCCTCCTGAGCTTTGTCTCCTATCAATATTATTAGTTAATGTGTTTTTTCCATGTGTTGATTTTGTGCTTGCTCAGAGCTCCATTGAAACTTTGACTTTGGCTACAGTCTATTAGATCAATCCCATTCAAGTGAACATGAGATATAGATCCTAAATAGATGTATAATGTTTAAGTTAGTATCAGGACATATAAATAACTTAGCCTAAATACTTTATACTATGGTTTTATTTTGTGTTAATAGACATGAAATGAACCTTATTATAAAATATTTAAGCTAGGTTTAGATTATAGTAAAAATGGGACCCCAAATAACAAAAGGGACTTAATGTAAGGTTTTTAACCTAAGGTTTTATCATATTAATAAGCATAATACAAATTTAGGGTAAAATATCTAGGATAAGTCTTATAACAATAGCACCCTTCATTAGTTATATCGAGCCAATAAATAGACTAAAAGATCATGGGATATATAGGGACCAAGCATAAGATTTTAGAATAAGGTTTGGTCAAATATTTAAAAAACATGACTCAATATTAGGATAACATTTAAGATAAGTCTATGGTGTTTATAATTATTCCCATGAAATATTACTTAGTCTATGATAGGTCAAAGGTTAATTAAATATCGATTTTAATATTCAAGTACAAAACCCTAAACATGCTTAATATCTAAATGAGACTCCATTGATCCTGCAACATAGAGAACAAACACGTTCCATCATTCAAATGAGATTGGTTTTATAGCTTGAATTTGATGGTATTATAGATGTCAATGATGGCCTCATGGATTTTAATTTATGGTCATGATAACGTCAAATTTAAGATCACATAATTAATTATAGGGCCTAAAATTTGACGGTATCACATATCTTAATGATGGCCTCATGGATGTCAATGGATCATCTTGAGAATCTCAAATTTAAGTCCCATGAAATATACTAGGTATTAAATGAACTTTGAATTGATATGTATCATTTAATTGATCTTGATTGAGTAAATATAGGTCATCGATTATGATCTGAGTAGTTGGACATCATTGGCTCCTACGGTCATAAAGGGATTAAATGAGCTCAGGACCATTTATAATTTAGACCAAAGTATAACATAAGTATTTAATATAGGTCCTTACAACATAATAAAATGAATACCCTTGGAATAATTAAATTAATAACATAAGTATTATCCTAAAGTTTTATTATATTTATAAATAAAATAAAAACCTTAGGGTAAAACTTAGGCTAAGTCTACATTATAATAAAAAGTGACCCATTTTGATCCATGATGATCTCACTCCATTAGATATATAGCTTCCACATGAACATGGATTGTTTATCTTTATCTATGGATTTGAATAGGATTGGTCTCATTGGTTTAAGTCTTAGGCATATTGGGCTCATCTCACTCCATTCGATCAACTTCACCCAATTAAATACATGTTATTGATCATGAAAACAAGCACATAGTTTAAGTCAGGGCATGAAGACATATAAGAATTAGGATAAAGTATTAATAGTAGGGCCTTATTTTTTTTAATAAACATGAATGAGGACTTAGGACTAAGACATTAATCTAATTTAATAACATATGAAAAGGACCCTACGTATAAAAGGTTAGACCATAGTAAAATAAAATGGGACAAAGGGCTCGAGATATGAAAGAAATGGAATATATAATTCTTAGACTAAGGTTTGGTCATGTTGAAAAACATGACTAAGCCTTAGTATAAAAAATATATATTCCATTTCTTTCATATCTCGAGCCCTTTGTCCCATTTTATTTTACTATGGTCTAACCTTTTATACGTAGGGTCCTTTTCATATGTTATTAAATTAGATTAATGTCTAAGTATAAAAATTTAACTAAGCCCATATCATATTGAATAGTTCTCACGTAATTTTATTCCCAAAAAATTTGAATTCAGATGAGTGGTCTAATTTAGGGTTTCTAAATGAGGGTTTCAAAAAGCTTGAACATGGATTCAATTTGACTTTTAATAGACCAGAGGCTAGTAAAAGGTCAGATTAAGATCAAATCATTAAAATCATGAAACCTAGACATTATCTACCTCTAATGGACATTTGTTAGACATGTAACCTAAAATAATAAGATCTAAAGTTAGCAAACTTTATACAATGTTAAATTAGAGTTATGAACAAGCAAACCAACTAAAACATGGTGTGGATGATATTCAATATGAATAATGTGCCAATATGGTAATGACATTATGATCAAATGGATTTTCAATTTTAAATTATAAATTTTCACTATTTTAACACAAGGGTCCTTATTTTTCAAGAATGGGGTATGTTGACCTCAGTAGTTGGTTCCAAAATTTTATTACCCTTCCCCATTCAGAGTATGATTCACCCCTATAAATAATAATTGTTTTAAAAATATCACACTATCTAGTGGTTGAACTTTGGATGTTATTCATAATCTCTCTAAGATCCTAAATAATCTACTGCTATATAATTTTATGTTTATCCTGCTCATGACTTATATACATCTCCTTCATTGTCTCTCATATTATATGTAAAAAACTAAAACATTCATATGTATAATTGGTAGGGTCATCGGGATTGTTATTTTACTTATTAGGCTATGTGATTTATATTAAGCATGTAAATAATAAGAAATGAAAATATGAGCTAATCACTAGCATATATGTGTTAATTCTAACTTTGAAACATAGTATAATGTCAATTTGGATGATAGTGTATGTAGAGAATATAGAATAGAGTCTACAGTGTCACTTCTATACTATGGAATCAAGGGTCTAAAAAAGGAAAATGTTAATAGTGTCGACCTAGTTTTCTAGATAGAGTACAAAGTACAAAATTACATTAATAAGGTTGACCTAGTTGACTACACAAGGACAGTTTTAAAGACTACAAACTATGAAAAATAAAACTAAAAAAAATGATGGAAATTATAGAGAATGATATAAAATAACCTTGGTGGGTTGGAGGATGCAAAGGAAACTAAGATTTTTGTTGAATTAATCTAATTTATACTAAGGCTTAGTCATAAACCTTACAAGAATTACATAATTACCCAACCTTTGACACATTACATGCATCATATGCAACCTTTGATGATTTGTCCTACATAACAACAAGTTATACCTTTATATGATCCCAAACAATTATATGAGTATCCTAAAAAACATGGGCATACCATTATAAATTAAATATAGATACATTAGTATCTAATTAAATCTTCCCCTTTATCCTAATTTTCACATTTAAGGTAATATAATTTTGGACTAAATTATATGCAAAAGTTAGGTACCACATATAAGGACTAGGAAATTAAGGGCAACACATTGTTAAATTGATGTTTCCATTTAATAAAAAAATGTATTAAAAGCTACATATATATTAAAAATGTAGATTTTAATAAATAAATTGATAATAAAATGATTAATTTTATACACACTACCTTAAAACAACCCTTAATCTTGCACTAGAATTTCATCATGTAAGAACAATGGAGTTGGTACATCTTGAGCTCCTTGATGGTTTAAATTTTTGTAAAAAAATATGGGAATTTGATGAGTCTCTCTTGGTATATTTGGTAGTGTAAACACATAAATTTAATCATTACATTCTTGAAAATGTTTAAAATTGGCACCCTTCCCATTCTTTGCCAATTCACCATTATCTTAACTTCAAATCTATATGGGATCACTCACTATTATATAAAATATCTTGAAACCACTTAAAATATCATTCAATCATACCTATCATACTAAAAATTTCATTTCATACCAATTGAAATAGTCTTTTTCCTTTTAGGATAGGACTATGTTAGGTCAAATATGGCCACACTATGATATTTTCCAATTGCACAACCTTGTCCCCTCACCGTAACAGTAGATTTTTTAATTTAATATGTTGAATATTACCCATATTATACTATTATAAAGGTTGTGTAATGTGAATATTCAAATATTTATTCTATATAAGCACATCAATATCTTTCAAAGCATATCTAG
Organism: Torreya grandis; assembly: GCA_037957365.1. Lineage (NCBI taxonomy): Eukaryota > Viridiplantae > Streptophyta > Pinopsida > Cupressales > Taxaceae > Torreya > Torreya grandis. Next base: position 1,144,004 of record JARHVA010005106.1, on the reverse strand, counting down.
AAATCAATTCCCAAATAATATTATACATTATATTCCAGTTTAAAAAAAATAAAATTATACATTGAGCAAAAGATTATTATTTATTCCAATTCAAATTATAAACCATTGTAAAAATTATAGGTGAATACTAAATAAATTTTATTTTATGTCAATGGAACTCATTTTCAATAAATTAGAGCAATATATCTAGTTTCATTCATATAAAAATGTAGAAATTCACAAACTCACTCTAAGAGGAAGAATTGCATAAGCCTAAGGTTCATTTGGGGTTTAAAGGAAACACTCAAATTATGCAGGGTTTTATAAGGTTATTTTAGATAATCACTTAACCATATTCCCCCCTATGCTCATCCATTTATCATCACTAAAAATGATTTTAATTTCCATGTACCTTATGGTATATAAAAAACACTTAGGGGCCCTTTTTTATACCATAGGAAGCCTCTTTTAATTGTTTAATTTATGGTTCATCTAAAAGGAGCATATCGTATAGGTAATTTAATAGAATATTACCCTCATAAATAAGGTTAGTGAGATACATTAATAAATAATTCCTTTATACTTAGTGCTCTGAAATATTGGGATGAAATGAATAAATGAATGGGTAAGTATATTTTAAATCCCACACAATCATTCAAATCCTTTTCTAGATCACCCTTATAGATATATATTTTCTTGTATTATATTCATAGCCATTATATTTTTTTATTCATAATGGGATCAATGATTGAGTTTTTATTTCATATTTTACATAAACTAATAGATAAACTATGATAAATAAAGCCCAATCTCATGGCCTTCATATTTCACATATTAAATAACTACTACATCAAATCATCTTTATTCTCTAATAGATTTTGTAAAATTTAAAATGTATTTGGAAAAAAAGGAAAATTATGTCTTACATTGTATTGAATATTCATCTACAATGGATTTCAATTATCTGATTCGCACCCACTTCAAGGGCATATTATGGCTCTCATTGAAAAACCCAATACTTGGGAAGTATTAGGTCTAAATGATGAATAAAAATTAATGTAATATATTCATAAACATCTATAAAAGGTGGATTGATTCTTATATTTTATATAGATGAAAAAAATAAAGGTGCCCAAGATAGCTCTTTTTTCTACTATTACATGTATTCCTACTTCTACACCACTAGTTACTTCCATAACATATTATTTGATTTAGAAGATCACTTGTTGTATATAAAATATACATTTTATTCCTACTCATGTTACTTATATTCATCCAATATACTCTAAAATAACTACTATAGATCATACCATTATTTAATTACAATCTAATACATCTCAAATTAAGAAAACCATTCCTCATTATAGCCCTTCAATGTCTAGTTGTTATTTTTTAGTTATATATGACCTAAGTCTTATTCACTTTTAAAATAAATATCATGGATGTATCTTGAGATTATAGACCTTCCCACTACCAAAAGGATTGCATACACTATCTCTTTGTGCTTATTTATTATCTCTTTTCCTTATTCTTCCTTATTGTGGATGACCCATTGCTAGTTTCATACTCTTTTCCTTATTTATGGTGTTTAGCATGTGATATTTCTCTCATGTTTTTCAAAATTTCCTAAATATGGGCCAATATCCTAGATTGAAATGTCAATTATGAACTTTTAACTTAGTTTTTAGTTTCATCTTTCATCATTCACTATGTAAATATGAATAGTCTTATTATCTCTTAGTACAAGAAATGTTATTATGATGACTTAAACCTTATATCATGCTTAAAATGTTATAATACTACTTATATTTTATTTTTGTAAGTTCTAGAATTGTTCTTATTTATAGCTACCCAGAAACATACATCCTAGTCATAGATATACATCAGCATAAGTGTCCATATACATTGCAAGTGTCCAGTGCCTTAAGGTCATCTAATTTGTAAATTAAACATATTTTGATGGTCATCCTAGTTATCTAATTAAATATATTATCCAAAGGGATTGGTATATATACAAGATCAATCCTAACTCATTCCTCACCTAGCAAAAACCAAACAACTCACAAGGAAACTTACCAAAGGAAATCAATCAAGTAATCATGTGAGCAAAGCTTCCATATTTTATCCTCTTTCCATATCAGTAATAGGGATAACACATATACATATATAAATTAATAAAGGATTATTCCATAAGACACATTTACTAATTTAAAATATAGGTAACTTTATTTACTTTCTTATCACACATTTCATGATACACACATAGGACAACATGTAGGGGAAAATGACATAAGTTTGAGTCCCTCTTAAAATTATTGGATATTTAGGCATATCTAATTAATAGAGGGGTATTTGGGGTATCTCGAAACTATGTACCCACTAACCCATTTTTACCATAGCCACTATAAAGGTGACAAAATAGGTTTTTCTTTTTGATAATGAGTGATAGTCTATGACATAGATCTAAGTACACTAAAGTGAAGGTGACATAGAACCCAAAAACATCTAAATTGTTACATATAGTTTTAGAAGTTAATTTATACTAGACATGTATATTTAAGTTAAATAGAGGTATTAGTGTAAATCTCATAGGTTGATGCAAGTACCTAGGATACAAAGGTAAAATTTTTAGAATCAAGCAATTGATCTATAATTTAAATCTATTCTAGTTTATCCCTATTATAGATAGAAATCTCTGTTAGCATTAGAACTAAGTATGTTGTTTTCATTATAATTATAATAACTAGCATAATTTTACTTTTTAATTTTAGCATATATTATCATAATAAATTTAGTATATGTTTGTTTGAGTTTTCGAATTAATTAGCTTGATTTAGAGATACTCTACCATCCTTGTAACCTAGGACATATCTACCCCTTTAAAATTATATTCTCTAATCTATATTTTAGGGTTAAATATTTTGTGAAACTGATCTATATGAATGATTTTATTTTTTTCCTAGGGTTTCTAGCTAGCTAGGGTTTTATTTTTTTTACTTTATTTCAATTTCCAAATTATTCATTTTTAAGCAATGAAAAATATTAATCAAAAATATTATTTTCAAATTCAAGATAAATAGGCATTAGTGACTTATATTAATAAAAACAAGGGATTAATATATTCATTCTTATATTTTATAGGAAATGAAATTAGTAAGCATGCTAAGGATAAGTTTTACTCAATTACTGATGGTGAATATTTATAAGGTACCATAATTGATTCCATTCTAGTGAATCTACCAACATTTATCGGGGGCATAGGATATGTATTTCAACCTTTGTTCCATAAAATTACTATTGCCACATAATACATGGGAGACCTTAATATCTCAACCAAATTTTTATTTTAAATGCCTATACATACCCAACATATGGGTACACCTCATTTGGTGACTTTTCAGCTATCCAACCTAAAATACCAAGAGGTGAGATATGTTGTTAAGAATATGAAAATTTTACAAAATAAAGTTATAAACATTGAAAATTTTTTTGTGAAATAACCTTATGCTATTTATTTAAAAGATGTTTTTAATAATCCTCTTTCACCATAGGTATATTTTCACCCCTTTTCAACTAGTTTTGTTACACCTAAGTTTAAATTTTGTGATGGCAAGGGTGGTCCTGAATAACATCTTCTATATTTTTATGCGACATGACTTGATTAAGCCTCCAATGATAACATTTTGACCAAATTATTTCCAAAGAGATTTAAATAATATTATTTAAGGTGGTTATATGATTTAAAAAGCCAATTAAAAAAAACATTAAAACCCTTTTAGATTAGTTTTGGCACAATTCTCTATTAATATCAATGAAAAGTTTCCTATGCCTAGATTTTAAAAAGCAAATAGGGAAATAATGAAAATATCAATGAATATGTATTAATGTAAGAAAATATTATATAAAATGACCAGTCCCATGTAGATAAGGAGCTTCAAGATATTTTTAATAATTTTTTTTCTCCTTTACATGAGTATCTTTTTTTCAAAAAATTTAAATCTTTCAATGACTTAGGCCACATTATTAATGATCATAAAATGAGACTTATCTCATTGAATAAACTTAAGTATATATATAAAAAAACTACATATACATACAATACCTTGTTTAAGATCAAAATAGGTTATAATCTCAAACCTCTTGAGCCTAAAAAGGAAGTAGCCACCACCGTTAATGTAGTGTCACAACAACCTAATTAGCTTGTGTTATCCAATACACCACAAATATATTTTACATGATTACCTAAGGATCCTAAGTAATTAAGCAAATTGATTTTAGAGTGTCACCACCTATATTTAACTCATCTAATATATTCTAATATGATTATACTGAAAGGATATGATGCAAATTTTAATTGTGATTATCACCAATAATGTAAAGCATCACAAGGTAATAAGTATTTAGTTATGTCTAAGAGGTTAATTATGACCAATTTTGGTATTTTAAGGGTGTTATAGGTAATATAGGAACCATTAAAATGTATTAGAGTCTTAAATATTCTTTAAATTGGGTGTTTGTGGTCTTTTTTTATTTTCCCACCAAATTTGATAATTAAAAAATTTGAAGTTCCTAACTAGGCTAGAATGGAATTTTGGATCTTATAGGGAATTAAAAGGTTAATTAATTTTTTTATTGGGTATATACAGGACATAGGAATGTCTATGAATTTTTTAAAACATTAAATACTTGTCCAATAAAGGTAAATCCAAGAATATAACATTTTGTAATTGCCACTTGTATGAAGTTGGCAATAAAGGGTATTTGTTTGCATGTTTGGTGTGGGAATAAGTATATAAGGATGAAATATTTAGTGTGTTAATATATTATTAATATTATAGGTTATTAAATATGATAAATTAATAAGGTGGATAAATATCAATAAATGATCAAAAACTAAAAAAATCTACTTGTTTTCATACAATAATGTACATGATGTTTTTATGATCAATAAGAGGAATGCATAAAAGTTTGATTTAAATAATGAATATGGATTATAAATTATTATTGGTATGTAATAATAATTTTTTATTTGAGTAAATTTTATTCTCATTAATAATCCACAAGTTAAGATGCCACACACAGGGTTTTGAATATCTTTTTTATCATAACCATGGAGAATAAAAGGGAGCAGAGTTATTGGTTGAAGTTTATTTATTGTGTTATGTTTTATAACATGTAATTATATTTGAGATTATATATTTTATTTTTATAATTATTTAGAAAGATTGAAAATATGAAGGAGATAAAACATTATCAGAATGATTATTTGAAATAATAATTTGATTAGATATCCATAGATATATGATGCCTCATGGAATCCATAAAATAAGAAATATTTCATCAAGAAGATGGAGACAAGAGGTATGAATGTCAATAATTAGAAGTTTTATTACATGAATCAATTAAATAGGTAAAATATAATAGTTTAATTTTTAATAATAATGATATAATGAATATTTATAAAAATATAAAGCATATTGAACAAGAGTATACAAGTGATGAAAATTTTCTAGAGGATCAACATGACCAACTATTTGTTTATGAGAGCTAGGGTCAATTATAGTAAGAATTGGTATCTTTGGAGCATGCCATAAATGATTAAGGATAGGAAAAAGTATTCAATATAACAATAGGTGAAAATATGAGTAATGTACATGAGTCTATGGGGTATCAATAGAAATAAATAATGATGGATATACAAATTGATTTGTATTAGAAAATAATGTCTAGCTTGACATATGAAGGAGATGAAGTCCAAGTTCAAGTTAAGGTATGAGCTTTGAGAGTGTACAATGAGGAATATGAATTGATGTGGGAAGAATTTATATAAAAATATGAAGATAACCTATCAAATTTCATTAGTCAAGGTGAAAATAAGGTGAGAGATATCCTAAAAGGCTTAAAATAAGAAAGTAGAAACAAGAATGAATGATAATGATAAGGAAGTCCTAGAAGAGATGAGTAAGTCTCATGAAATTCATTTATAGATACTAACCAATATGTTTTAGGTATTAATATTAAATGGAATAAATAAATTGATGATCATATGCATAAAATAATCAAAAATCATTATATCTCATGATTGAGAAAGAAAGAGAGCAGAGTAGCAAAGAGGGAAAGTTGATGGAGTATCTACAATTCGAGTAGGACAATAAAAGTGAGAGAAAGTTAACATGAATTAACCAAAGATATGGAAACATTAGATTAATAAAAAAATTAAATATCATGCGAAGAATTGAATAACAAAGGCTCATAGAAGGATATTCACAAGCAAATAAGCTAGAAATCAAGCAAAGGAACAAAAAACAAGGTAATAAAGTGGTATATTTAATTGGTAATGTTGTAGGTGAGTTATTTAAAGGTATTCCTAATGTTACTAAGGTGATAAACTGGCAAGTAGTGTTTTGGTATGATGAACCTAAATTTTAAAATGATATTTCATTATAATATAATCAAGGAAATGAGTTAAATCACCAAGAGGAGGTTTAATGTCATGATAAGGCATATAAAGAGAATATGGATGATATTTTATTAATAATTAAGGAATAAAATAGGTATATTCAGCCATTATAGCATGATAATGAATAATTAATCATTATTGGGAATCAAGACTAGACAAGAGTGTAAGAACCAAGAATATTAAATGAATAAGAAATTATGGGGTAAGTGAAAGATGGAAGAATGAGGATAATTCCTTAGAGGTATAAAATTATGGAGTAATTCATAATTGGAGAATATATAATATGAAATTAATAAGGAGTTGTATTAGGTCCTATACCTCATGGAGATAGAGGATGAGTTGACAAACAAGAAAAATAATACAAGAAGGCAAAGATAAATAAATTAGCTGAGGATAAATGGAAAGGAAAATAGGTTAAACAATAAGATAATATCAAAGGATAATATTAAAAATAATAATAAAGTAAGAAATAAGGTATAAAAAGATAATTTGAGTAGGAGCTCAAATTTCCCCAACTAGGGGAGTATGTTGTAGAGCATCACAAGGTGAGAAGTATGTGATTATATATAATAGGTTAATTACGAATAGTTTTGGTATTTTTAGGGTTTTATAGGTCTTATATTAACCATTAGGAAGTATTTGAGTCTTAAGGAGTCTTAAAATTTAATATTTGTGGTCCTTTTTTATTTTCTCACCAAATTGCATAATTTGAAATTTTGAATTTCCTAACTAGGGTAAAGTGGAATTTTGGATATTTTATAAAATGAAAAGGTTAATGAATGTTTATATTGGTTCTATATAGGGAATAGGAATTTTTTAATGTTTTACAACATGCCTTAATTTTCCAATAAAGGTAAATCCTCAAATCTAACATTTTATAAATGCCACTTGCATGAAGTTAGTAAGTAAGGGTGTTTCTTTGTATGTTCGGCTTGGGAATAAGTATGTAAGGATGAAATAACTAGTGTGTGTATATATTATGGGTTATATAGGTTAGGAAGGAGGATAAATTCTTATAATAATGTGGATAAAGATAAATAATGATAAAAAACTAATAAACTTTGCCTACTTTCACAAAATTTTATACATGGTGTTTGTATGATGAAAAAGAGGAGTAAATGAAAGTTTGTTTTAGAGAATTCATATGGATTATAAATTATTATTGGTATGTAATATATATTTTTTTAATTTTCTTGGAATAAATTATCTTCTCATTAATAATACATAAGTTAAGATGCCACACACAGGTTTTTAAAGCTCTGTTTTGTCATAGTCATGGAGAATAGAAGAGAGAAAAGTTGTTGGTTGAAGTTTATTTATTACTATTGGACTTGTCATTGATTAAAGAGGAGATTATTGAGAATTGGAATTGAATATTTATTTTTCTAATAAGTGTTTTCATTTATGTCAAATATAATGTCATTCATGTCAAATTTTCTTATAAAGGTGCATGGTCAAGTAAGCCTTGAGGTATGTATATGATAAATTATGTTACCAATATAGTGACTATTTTTGTGATATGAAAGTAGTGATGTGAGATTAATATTTGAATAATTTTCTTATATCAGCATGAGTCATATCATTAAGATCAACATGAGTGAGTACAGGTTAATATGTTAAGTGTCAATTAACTTGAAAATCTTTATCTAGACCTTGTGAGATGATATGTGCAGGTAATATGATGAAATGAATGAGCTCTAAATAAAAAATGATATGATCCAAAGATCTATTTATGTAGCTCCAAAAATTCTCTTAATAAGATACAAATATGTGAAATATATTAATAATGCTTAATAGTGTTTGAGCATGAGATGGGTTATTTAAGTGTGTATATAAGGCGTTGAGGACCTTTAAAATAATTAGAATGTTAGCTCCAAAAATCTGAGTGTGCATCCCTAAAGATGCTAAAAATTTCCTAAGTCAAGCTCCAAAGATCTATAATAAGCTCTAAAGATGCTCTATTGAATCTCTAAATAAGAATGAATGTATGTGGTTTTTTTAGCATACACAATAGGCATTGAAACACATGAGAGTTTTAATGAGAAGCATATAGGGTGGCTAGAAGGTCATATTTAAGGCCTAATGAGACTTGTAGGTTAAGGATTAGAAATAAAAAGAGAGATGATGGTTAGATGGGGTATCAAGATCAGTTTCCATCACATGGATGAGTATGTGAACATTAATAGAGTTAATTAAATTTATTTTAAGCATGTGCATGAAGTTTCAGGTCATGGTTTGTAAGAAAAGTGTTGAAAAGTGGTTCAAGGTTTCTTGAGTGCATAAAATGAAGAGATGTTTATCCAAGAAGGTTTTTCAAGTTTTTATTGGCATGTGAATCATCTAAATGAGATTACAATATATTTATGGTATATGAGGAAGTGTTCTAGCTCAAATTTCCAAGCATTGGTTTATGGAATGGGGTGTTAAGTTTTATGAATGAACTTTAAGAGTGGAAGTTCCTTAAAACCCTCAAAGAACCCTAACATTAACCTATTGTTAAAGATATTATTATAAAGAGATAAAAAAGGTTTAATATGGAAATGAAAGTGATTTGATGTTGTATTCAACTCTCCTAAACATCTCTAGGTTTGATTTATTTCTCAACTGAGTGAGTAGACCCTACAAGAAAGTGCTTATCTTTTAGATATTTGATGTGGTAGACATAATTGACCAACTAAAAGTTGATAAGTGGATGAAGATCAAAGTGTGAGACTTTTTTACAATAATTTTTCTAGAAAATTTTTAGATCTTAGTTGAGAAAATTTGGTGATCCAAGTTGGCCAGTTGCTAACAGACCTAGTGGTGCAAACAATAAGAACATTAGGTAGAAGTGAGAAGATGATTCTTGATGTGTTTTCATGTAAGAGTGATGGATTAAATAAAATTATGATGTTTTTCTAGACTTTAATAATATATCCATGCTTTTAAAAATCCTATAATTTAGTGTAATAGGTTGGATCATTGAGGCCAAAATGGGTTATTTGGCTGAGTAGAGTTTGTATGAGAGAAGATCAACATATTGGTTTGCAAGACCAATAGTTTATAATAAAGATTATTATATGTTTGATATAGGTTTATTTAAGGATGTTATAGTATATTTTTCATTCATTTACATCCCTTTAACATGTTTAATAATATTTCATACATTCATGTTTCCTTGACTATGTTTTGAAGCTAGTTGACAATTCTAAGTGAACATCTTGTAGAGAAGAGGTTGAGCCTATATACCCTGAGTTAAATCATAAGATGAAGTTTGTGATGACATTTAGGTCATGATATTTTATAATATGAATTTTTTTACATAGTTTTTTGGAAAAAATTAGTTTATACATCACTTGTTAAAGATAGAGTTTTTGTATATACACATGCCTTTTATGAACAATGTTTTGAGAAAGGGTTCAAATGATGGTTGGACCTAAAATGTGTTATGGACTAAAATTAAATTTGGATAAGGTATATTATAGTTTAATATGATTTTTTCCTAATGTGTTATGTGTTTATTTATTCTTCAATAAAGATTAAAGGGTAATGTGTTGTTAAGAAGACCTATTAGGTATTCATTAAGCCTAAAAAAGGAGTAAGTGATAATTGAGTTATGACCAACCTAATTCATTGATTGATTCATGATTAAGTAATGTTATTTGAATATAATAAAACCTATTCATGTCTGACCTAATAAATTTAAATATGTGTCCAACTAATAAGGATATGATCAAATAACTTGTATAAAAGCAAGGCAATTTAGGCCTATTTGGTGTACAAAGAGAGTGTAGAATAAAAGAATGATATAGATCATTGGTGAGAATAAAGAGGTCATGCAGACCATTAGATAAGTGTCATGAATATATAACAAAGGCTATACATATGATGATCAAGGTTAGAATACCTAATCAATCCATGAAGAGGGTTATATGAGTGAAGATGGGTGAAGGCCAGTTTGAGAGGGTTAGAAGTTTGCAAAAATTTGAAGGAGAAGATCACCATAAGTTGTATGATAAACAAGGGTTTATGAAGGTGATCAAATAATGATGTGGATAATCTAGTGCTAAGTCATCTAGGAGGTTTGTGCCTCCTTGCATGTGGGTGCTTGTTATATCTTAGTTGAGTTGGTGTTCCATGTGGAGTTTGTGTTTCACTAAAGATTGACGTTTTTCTTATAAGAATATAATCCATTTACGTCATCAGTGGTTTTTATTCCTCTTGATGGTTTCCTATGTATATGTTGTAGTCATGTGTTTCATGTTCTTATGATTTCATTCTTGTTATAATGGTTCATGTATGATTAAGTGGAATTGAATGAAAAGTTTTGAATACTAATTCACCCCCTCTAGTCATTGTGCTTCCAAAACTTGGTATCAGAGCTTGGTAATTTGAAGTAGGTTTAAAATCCAAAAGGATATATTAAGAAGCAAGGATAACTAGTCAATAATCTCAAGGTGGTTTCTCTACTAGTAAGGCTTCATTGTTAAATATATCCAACTGTGTCTTTTAGAATGTTAGAATCAAGAAGAAAGGATAAATTTTCAGATGTGGAAATATTATTCACTTTGCAATCAAATATCCTAACAAGGATAAATTTGAGAATAATGAACAACATTATGAATACCATGGAGATGATAGAAAATTATATAAGTATAAAAATAATAAGAGAGATTTCAATAAGAATTAAGGAAGGAAATGATCATTCAAAAATAAGAAGAGTTTATATACCAAACATGAAAATTCATCTAATGTAGGTGATTTAGACACATCTAACAATGATGATGATAGTAATGAATATAAACATGACAATAGTGAAACTTTGTTCATAGTCATAGAATTAGACAATGAGGGTTGTTTAAATGGGAAAGGCCTTATGGTTGATATAGAATTAGATGAAGAAGTATACTATGATAGTGAAGAAGGAAGAGTTGAAATAAATCTTGAGGTAGAGCTGGTAAGTTCCCTAGAAGAGTTAAAGCTTATGAAAAATAATAATAAGAAATTGAAGTCATTATTTTAGAACTATGAGGAACATATTAGTTTGTTTGAAGAAAGTATGAGCAACACTTTCAAGGAATATGAAGAGATCATCCAACAAGTAGAAATCCAAATGGAGGTTGTTAAAGGAAGTCCAAAGGCTAAATAAGAAGAATACTTCAGGTAGAAAAATAAAAATAATGTTTAAAGTATGAGTTACATCAAGCATCTAGAAAGGTGAATGGATTTATGAATTTTGAAAAGAGCACTGAGACTTTAGATGATATCTTGAGTAGTCAAAAGTCTAAAAGTGACAAAATAGGTCTTATATTCAAATAATACCAAATGGATGAATCTCACTTCAAAGAGAAGACTATTTAAAATAAGAAGGTCAACATGAAAAGACCTATCAAATAGCCCAATATTATAAGGTATGCTAATTATTTTAATGGTTACTAGTTTGAATGCAATCAATTTGGTCATAAAGTGAGAAAATGTAGAAGACCCTTGAATAATGAGTAATCATGGAACTATGGAAGGAGTCAAAATTCACATCAACCAAATGTTATGTATAAGGTGGGGTGTTATAGATGTCATAATTAGGACACATTACAAGATTCTATCCTAATAGATTTATAATATCATCAAGTCAAAATAGGGGGTTTAAAGCTCCTAGAATGCAAGAAAGAAGGAAAATGAATGTATGAAAACCAAAGGCAGTAAAGATAAGTCAATATTAGTCTATAATCTCAAATGGACTACTTTCCAAGATAGAGTATGCCTTATATGATAAATTAAGTAAGTAATATCTGTTGTCATCCCACATTGATAATCAAATGGTTAATGATGAGATCAAGCCTATAATGCTAGTGAAGTCTATAAGGATGTTGAAGAATATCCAGTCTTGCGAAAAAATGGAGATTTGGGAATATCCTAAGTTTATGTTGTTTTAGTGCCCTATGAAAAGGGATGGATCCATTTAAGCTTCATAGATAAATTCTTCCATAAACAAAAGTAAGATGTTATAATCAAATAAGGCCTATTTCTTAGAAAATCCCAAGTTGTTTTTATGGAAATCAAGGAGATGAAGATGGCTATTATCCTTTCCTATATTTTTAGCTCTATGGTTGAAGTGTAGTATGTGTATACACTTAATAATTTTGAAATTTTATTGAATACTGATACTTTTTATCTTATAGGAACCTATCGAGTCTTAATCTCTCTTAGTACATGCCTTAAGGGGTGCATTGAGAAAGGTGTAGGTATACCATCGGTGCTTCATAAGATTGTTTTCCTTTTTTCCACTTATCATTTACACACTTGTCTCATAAAACCATTAACCCTAAGCTTATTCTTCTCAATCTTACCTATTTCAATCTTTTCCGCTTTCCATCCCTCTTTTTCTTACCTTAACACCATTTACTAGGTCAACTAGGTCAACCTAATATAGTTTAGGGTTATTTTTCATGTCTTAGCTTGTTAGCCTTTCAACCAACCTAGCTCAGACCTAGTGAATTATCCCCAAAAACATACTACGTCAACCGCATCAACCCTATACAATTAATGTTTCTATGAGGATTTAGGGCAAGATCTACCTATATATACAAGTTAATTTCCATCCATTTCATAAGAGATGATTTAAGAGTGAATAAGTGTGAGTGAAAATCCACTTATTGACCATTATACTTGAGGAATAAATCTTAGGGATCTATCCTTTCTTTGGAGATATAGATCTTGCAACTAGGTCAACCTAATATAGTTTAGGGTTATTTTTCATGTCTTAGCTTGTTAGCCTTTCAACCAACCTAGCTCAGACCTAGTGAATTATCCCCAAAAACATACTAGGTCAACCGCATCAACCCTATACAATTAATGTTTCTATGAGGATTTAGGGCAAGATCTACCTATATATACAAGTTAATTTCCATCCATTTCATAAGAGATGATTTAAGAGTGAATAAGTGTGAGTGAAAATCCACTTATTGACCATTATACTTGAGGAATAAATCTTAGGGATCTATCCTTTCTTTGGAGATATAGATCTTGTCTTGTGGATAATTATTTTGGATGCTTAGATAGGTTGTGTAGCTTAGATATGATTTATCTTGGTTATCCTTACATACCATAATAATCTCTTGAAAAATACTTTGGTCAAGGGAGAGATTGAAGCTCTATAGGTTCATCTTAAAAGGTAAGTATTCCAAACTTTTTTTCTCCTTTGTAAGAGTAGATAAATAATGTATTTGTATTCTTCTTCCGTATATTAAGATTTTGTATACATTGATGTGAGTATATGTCTTCTAATACATGTTTAGTTTAGTTATTTTATTATTTCTAACCCCCACTTTATGCCACAAGATTTGGTGTGCACTAGATAAGATTTACTTTAATATTATTATTAGAATAAGTGAAATGCTTTAAACCTTATGACTCTATTAGGGTTTTTATGTGATTTTGTTAGACTATAGGATTTGTAACCCTTCCTAGCATGATATGTTTTGACAAGTGATCCCATAATTGGGTCTATTAGATTCTCATAGTGGTCATTCTCTCATTTAATAAGTGTATCCCCAGTCAGAAGTGTAGGTATGCTCTATCTTATTTGAGATAGGATTGATTTATATACATGATGAATTTATTATTGCATACATTATGGTGAACCTAACATTAAACTATCCCTTTTATTATTTATTTCACTTTTTTCATTCTTTTGATCATCATCTTTATCATATATTTTGACATACTAGATTGATTCTATCAACCCAACTATTTTTCTCTATACATAGGTTTCTCAGAATAGGCAACTGGATCAACCCAGTAAACCTAGTATACATTTCCAAAATTTCATTCATTTAGTTCATCCTACTAGGTTGACCTAGTCAACCCCTTATAATTTCATCACTTTACAGTAGGTTCTTGCACAACTTGATCAATCTTATCGACCTAGTTTGTAGGTTTCTCAAGTATACTTAAAGGTTATTCATCAACAATCTTCTTTAATTACATATTTTATCCACCAAGGTTCCTTTATACCTCTTCAATTATTTATTTTCTCTCTTTCCTTTCATATTTTGTAGTCTTTAAAATTACCCTTGCATAGTCAACTAGATCGACACTATCGATATAGTTCTATGTTATATATGTTGTCTAAAATAATTGGATCGACACTATTGACCCAGTTCATTTTTATAATTTTATTCTATAGTATAATTTGAACCATTTTTTTGTGCATATAATATCAACACTATACCTTGTTTCAAAGTTTTAATTAATCTCATTTCTATTAGTAATTAGTTCACACTTTCTTTTCCTATTTCTTGCATGTTTAGAATAGTTCACATAATCTAATTAGGGGTTTTAAACTAATCACTTAGTTTCACTATTTCTATTTTATAACACATACAACCAAATCACAAAAACATAAACAAGCACTTAGACATTATATCTACCCTAAGTCAACCTACTTAGATTTTATCACTAAGGGGGAAGTTAACTTGATGCTCTAGTCAAGTATAATGTGTGACTAAGGGTATATTTTGGATAATCACCTAACACCCTTATCACTATAGTGTGTGAAGTTATGGGGTAGGCCCAAATACAAATCTTGTATCATTTACACTACATTCCCTTTTAGCCCAACCTACCTGAAACCATCCATAGATTGATATTTAGTACCTTGTTTATTGTCAACATCCAATCACATATAAAATCATATCTTAAAGATCCAATAAAAATTTAGGTTGAATAATTATATATGTCTTTACTTTACAAGTTTAATTCTCGATGTTTGGTCAATTGTGTGTGCAAAAGCTTGCCTTAGATAGCATTAGTGCAATGTTTTTTTATGTGCTTCAATTGGATTGGCTAGTGTTAAACCAATTAAATGTCTATTTACTTTCAGTATTTACTATTTTTTAGTAATTTCAAACTTATCTTATTTCATTTTCATAATCTATTTTAGGATTCTTGAATTCCCTATTTGTTGTACTAGATTGACCCAATCGACCCAATAGCTTTTCTACCTTTTGTACATTATACTGGATCAACCCAATCAACCTTGTATAATTTTTTAGTCCCTATTTCTATGTTAGGTTAACCCAATTGATCCTAAAATATTTTATTCACCTCTTTGTCCTTTTATTTCTCATATCTCTTCTTTTCCCTTCATCATGGACTTTCTGTTGGATAATGACACTGAGTTGTAGTTAACAAACATGATGAACATTACCAATCCTAATAGGGTATCCCATAGACAAAGTAGGGATCCTATTTTAGATACTATTAATTTTTATATTTCCACTCACACAATGAACTATGGGACCGCTTGTCATACTTATTTTCAACATAATCTATTTTCTCATTATAAGACCGACCTGAGTTAGAGTATACTCCAAAAATACTTTTCTTTATTTTTGAATTTCCTCAACATAGAGGAAAGGATCCTTTTAACATCTATAACCTCATTATTAGTGGTAAAAATAAATATCCTCATTCACCTACTCCTACATTTTCAATAGGACTTTTAGGTGCCACATTCTTTGGTTCACAACCTCATCCTTCAATTTTGACTCCTTATTATGCCATGCCATCTTCTTCTCTAACTTCTTCTACCTTCATGCCTATTATCTCAACTAACATGATAGGTTCTACATCTAGTAAGCCTCTCATAAGACCTAATATCCTTAATTCTTCCACTAGTTCATTTTTTTCTACCTAAGGCAATCATGCTTGTAGTGCTTCTTCCTCTCAACCATTCGCTAGTCCATATTTTAATTCACAAGCAAATTTTACCACTAGTGTCTCACATTCTCATAATTCTTCTCAAGCTCATATCAACACTAATAGTGGTACCCAAACCAATAATACCAACACAAATACCATTTATAATGCTTCTAATTATAATCAAACACATTAAATTTTATTACAAACTCTTAATCAAATGAATACCTTTCAAGTGAATAACACAAATCAAATGATGACAATGCAAAACTACTTTATTAATCTTTGATCTCATCTAAAACCAATAGCTTGGAACACACAAAACCAAAATTTTCACCCTCCTCCTCATCATGATTATCAAGGAAATCTCATTCCTCAACCTCTTTTAGTTAATAAAACCATCAAGCATCTACAAAATGAACCTATCACTAATCAAATTTCCAACATTGATATAGGAGGTATAACACCTACAATTTATTATAATGGGTCAACCAATCTTAACCTTCACCTCAAAAATTTTTAAAATCTTTACAAGGATTGTATCAAATTAAACACCTTTACCACTACCAAGATCCTAGTCAAAACCCTCATAGGTGATTCTTTGGATTGGTACAATCAACTTAGAGCTCATTCCATTTCTAGTTTGGAGGACTCAGTAAATGCTTTAGTGAAAGAATTCCAAACTAATGATCTTCCTAAAAACACTTTGGCCCATTTCATTAATTAAAAAAACATGAGAATGAAACTTCCCAAGTCTTTGTTAAGATATGGAAGACTTTGTCAAATAAATGTGAACATAACATGGTGGATGAAAATATTTTTCATCTCTTTACAAATGTTCTCTTTCATAAACTTCAATATTGGGTTTGCACTCTCTCTCGACATACCTTGGAGGATGCTATTGACTAAGCTAAAATATAATATTTCCTAATGCATCAATTCGATCCACCCCAACCTTATATAGGTCCTCATTTATAACTAAAGAATAAAAACTTCAATATCACTAATGATGGTATTATCGATTATTATGATACTACTCACAATGTTCAATCTATCATTCCTAAACCTTCTTCAAAACTAGATCCTTCTTCTCCAAAATATACTAATCCTCATTACTCTTCACCAAATAAAATTAACATTAATATACACAAACTTCTATCCTCAACTGAATTGCTTAAGCATCTACCTAGCCCTCTTCCATGAGAGCTTGACCCTATTCGACCCATGAAATCTTGATATGATCCTAACAAGTTTTATTGGTTTCATGCTAGTTAGGGTCACTCTCATGAGACATATAGAAAACTACATAATTTATCTATGGATGTTATTCTTAGACCTTTTTGATCATGATTTCATTTTCTATAAGCATCAACAAGCCTATGAGATTTTTTTTAAGGAATATAAAACACATGACAAAACTCAAGACTTGAATCAAGATAATGCTCATTTGGCTATCTATAAATATCTATTACCTAATCATCAACTAATTTAAGACACTCAAGACAAAACCACCCCTTTAAACAATAACATGGAAAATCTCGTTGAACCAAATTCCAAAGAGAATGTGCTTAACATGACTAATATGTGAAGGGTGTGGATTTCATCAATTCCTAACCTATCTACACTCCTTCACATAACACATATCGTGTTGTCCAAGGTTATTATCTAACTCATATAAATGCATTAGGGCAAGAAGACCTTATTACTTTTGATGATCCAATTTATGATTTTCCCTTGGATAACACATACCATTCTATTTATGCCACTCTTACATCATCTTCCAATAATAATGATAATGAAGCATCTAATAACACTTATTCCAATTCTCAAAATCAACTTAAACCATCTAATTCATCATCTCAACATGATTTACCACCTTATTCCAAATATTCTTCTTCTTTTTATCAACAAAAATTCCAATGTACTTTGGCTCCTCCTTCCAAGGACCTCCTTAATCATTACTCACCTATATCTAACTACCTTCTTATGGGATATGATGAGTGGGATCCCATTGAGGAACTCACTAATATCCCATCCCAAATTAGATTCCTTGAGATTATGAGGACTTATCCACATCATAAAAACTACCTCATGTAACTATTATTTAAGATGAAAGTCCCTCATCCTCCCTTATCAAGATGGGAGGTAGCCTTATCTAGTTTGGTATTCTACAACAATGTGAAGAGATATATATCAATGTTGATGAAAATATAGACATTTCTCTTTCTCTATGATTTACCATAGATTCTATGATTCCATATGAGATTTTAATTCATGCAGATGATCCTCCCTTATTTATTAGCATCCAAATAGGTGATATCTAAGTTAAGCATGCATTGATTGGTGAAATTTTTGGCACCTATGTTGATTCTCTCAATTTCATTAAGACTCTTTGGTATTTCAAATGCAATATTAATTCTACATGTAACATATTCCAAGGATATGATAGAAAGTAAATGACTCCTCTAGGTTATGTCTAGATTCCCATTACCATACCACCTATCACTATCCATGTGAAGGTGATGTTCCTTAACTTATTCCTTTCTTATAACATATTTCTTGGTAGGTTGTGGAATCATTGTATGAGGGATATCACTTCTTCTACCTA
Source organism: Torreya grandis (assembly GCA_037957365.1). NCBI lineage: Eukaryota > Viridiplantae > Streptophyta > Pinopsida > Cupressales > Taxaceae > Torreya > Torreya grandis. The sequence goes on along the minus strand of JARHVA010005106.1, from coordinate 1,125,279 downwards.
CCAATGCATTAAATTCCCATAGAATGGATCCATTTATAGGATTTAAAGTGACACTAACTGTAATATCCCCTTCCAAACAGGAAATATAGCAACAAAAAAAAAATCTGAACCAAGATATAATCGTTGTTGAATAAATTCAGAAAGATCACAATAATATAGTCTTTTAATAACAAATTACAGATTGTATCACTTGTCCTTGTAAATTATTACAATTGCAGTCCTCTAATATGCATATAAATATGAAATACAGTCTTGAAAACCCTGGCTTTGAAAATTTGGAAGTGCAAATTGAGTTCTGGAAAGTCTCGGCCCTTCTGTGTCGACACACAGTCGCCGTCGTCGGTTGATATCTCGCCGACGTCGGTCTCTGCCGGTCGGATTTCTGCCGACGTCGGTCTTCAGTCGACCGATGTCAGTCGCTGAAACCCTCTGTCTGCCGAGGTCAGTTCCTGCACTGGTCTGTACGAACCCGTACGGATTCTGTACGGCTGCAAATTAAGCACAACTTCCCTGTTTTCAACCCCTGATCTGAAGATATCTGTCTCTAGCACAGTAGATCTCTAGCTGTATAATTTATTGAATCAAAACATAAAGCAATAAATACCTGGAATATCTGTGATAACTTCTGTGTGAAGTTATCTCTCAAACCTGAAATTCTGTGATAACTTCTGGATGAAGCTATCTCTCACTTTGGCAATAGATCAGCTGATATTCCACAGCCTCTTAATTGCACACACTGAAGAGGGAACGTTCTCCAATGCAAATGGAATCCTGGAACCCTAGGCTCAGTCTTCACAGAAGAAATTCTTCAAAATCAATAATCAATAATCAATAGCATAATGAACAATGGCCTCCATGAGAAACCCTTATACCCTCAAAAGATATGCTTTCCCTAATTAGGGTTTCTTAAATTAGAATTAGGGTTTCTAATTAAAAATAGGCTAAATAATTAATATTTGATTAAATCAATCAAATATTAATATCTCCCTCAATACATGTCGGATCCACGAACCGATCGAAGCTAGTGAATCAGGGAGTGATTCCGCACATAACCATGCCACAATAAAGGCGCTCCGCTACATATCAAATATCCCTAAAAAGTAGGAGCTCAAGCCAAATGTGTCTGAAATACCCTGAATGAAAATCAAATGAAGAAATCATGTGAATCAAAGTCGAGCCAAGCTCCATTATGACCCTTTATCCATCTTATTAGCCTACGAAGGTCGCATAATAGGCTAACCATGAACTCAGAACATGTCAATTGAAAAGGGGACATGACAATCCGCCCTTCCTGGAATTGCTTGCCCTCAAGCAATCACTGAATGACAAATCAATCAATCCACCTGGATCCCAAATGTAGTTAGGATCTCCACCACTGTCAATTAACACGAACCCCATGCCATGTCCATCCCAACTCTCATGTAATGGCGTCACATCATCTCTTGTACTAAGATAAGCACTCCAACATCCAATCCATAAATGACAATCAGCAAGCAAACTCTGTACCTAAATAATATCTAAAACTGGATTGTGAAGGCTAGACATAGTCATATCATCATCAACCTGTGTCCCGTCTGTAACAGAAAGTTGAGTCCTCACCACATGTGACAACTCCTGAACCGAACTCACCTCAAGACCAAGCTCGTCCTCATACCTCTCCTGTGTTGGTGCCAATGTGCTCTCGTCATCACCCTCCATCATGTTATGTGGTATAGGTACCTCCATCCGATGAAAGAACATATATCTGAAGCTGCTACCCCGTATTGCCTTAAGAATATGTGTCATCCCATCAACATTAAAGAGAACCTCCATGTCTTTGAGATGAAGAGTGACTTCCTCAAATGAATGAAGCCACTTTATACCCAAGACTAAGTCTATATCCCCCATGTTTACCACATAATAATCAGCGTTGAACTCATAGTTGTTTAAGCGCAATGGGAGGTCTCTAATCATACGCTCACACTTAAGAGTGTGACCATCGGCTACCTTAACTCTGATGCCCTCAAAACCTTCTGTAGTGAGTCCACACTTCTCCACAAATCTAGCATCTATGAAATTGTGAGTGGCTCCTGTATCAAGAAGGGTGATAACCTTCTGCCCTGCCAAAACTCCACGGAGTCTGAATGACTCATCCGACTGTATGCTGGATATGCGGGCCTCTTGTAGGTGAAGCTCTAACTCTACCTCTGCATTAGGCCCTGAAGCCTCTGCCTCTACCCCCTCAGCACTGTTATGCTGTTCGGAATCCTTAGAATCTGACTCCTCATAATATATCCACATCATACGATTCGCCTTGCCCTTAGGCCTCAAAGGACAATCGTGATGGATATCATATGGTCCTTTGCAGTAAAAGCAAAGCTTCTTCCTGCATAGATCATTAAGCGCCTCACGATCCAAAGGTGGTGCTGCTGGATTGGCCTTTGAATCATTTTTGACTCCGGATTTATCTATGTTAAAATCCGGTCTCTCCGTATCCCCGTGGGAGTGCTTATGGTCTCTAGAAGAAGAAGTACCTTTGGTGTTAAATTTATTGGTTGGGGCTGCCATCTCCATATCACGCGCCTTCCTCATAGCTACCTATAATGAAGGAGGATCAAAGGCTTTGATCCAACCCCTCAATGGCTCTGTCAATCCCTCTATGAAGAGAACTACCAATCTACGCTCTGAAATATTGGGTACCATGACTGCTAATCTCTGAAACTCACCAATGAAGGACTCCAAGCTACCCGTTTGTCTCAACTGTGCCAGATCTCAGAAGTAAACCTCGGGGTCTCTCCTGTCAAACCACTCAACCAATCTATCCACAAAGTCCTGGTACTCTGTTACCTGATTATGCTGAAGTGTTACCATACCATGGTACCACCAATCATGTGCTACTCCATCTAAGTGCAAAGTGGCGTATTTGATGGCATCTATCTCTGACATTGGTCTCAACGCCAAAAAGGTATCAAGCTTATGAACCCAAGCTTGCGCTGTCATCTTACCGCTGCCGTCAAAAGTAGTCAAAGAAAGCTTACCAGTAGCCTTCTGTAGCTTGCTGAATTGGACTCTAGGTCTCCTGTCCTGTCTAGCCAATCTATAGTGCTCTCTCCTCAAATTGACAAAATGATCAAAGGTTGTTCTCTCCTGGATATGAGGAGGTAATAAGTCCCACTCATCATTTACAGCCATGTAAACATCTGCAAATGGAGAATTCCCTGCCTCCTCTTCTGCTGGTACCTCTGGTTCTTCTTGAATAAATGAAGGGCGTGTAGGTCTATCAGCTATTCTAGAGTGAGTCTGCTGTGGTCTCTGATCAACCGTAGCACTCCTGTCATCTCTTTGGTCCCTGTTCTGTCCATCAGGTGCGTTCATTCTCTCTAACATGGTCATAAGTCCCTGTAGTGTCTGAGCCATCTGCTGTTGTCTTGTCATCATAACACGCTAAAACTCTCTGGTGGCCTGGTCAGCATCATACCTGTGGCCCCTGGGTGGGCTGCCCTCACGTCTGTCACTCATGATGATCAGTCTCTGATCTAACAACTGGATACCTTCAAGCAAGGCTCGGCTGCGTGTGTTATACCTGTGTGGTCCCAACTCTTGTGGCTGCATAAGATCTATAGACCCTCAGGCTGGCAGGATTTAGCTCTGATACCACTGTAATATCCCCTTCCAAACAGGAAATATAGCAACACAAAAAAAATTTGAACCAAGATATAATCGCTGTTGAATAAATTTAGAAAGATCACAATAATATAGTCTTTTAATAACAAATTATAGATTGTATCACTTGTCCTTGTAAATTATTACAATTGCAGTCCTCTAATATGCATATAAATATAAAATACAGTCTTGAAAACCCTGGCTTTGCAAATCTGGAAGTGCAAATTGAGTTCTGGAAAGTCTCGGCCCTTCTGTGTCGACACACAGTCGCCGTCGTCGGTCGATATCTCACCGACGTCGGTCTCTGCCGGTCGGATTTCTGCCAATGTCGGTCTTCAGTCGACCGATGTCAGTCACTGAAACCCTCTGTCTGCTGAGGTCGGTTCCTACACTGGTTTGTATGAACTCGTACAGATTCTGTACGGCCACAAATTAAGCACAACTTCCCTATTTTCAACCCCTGATCTGAAGATATCTGTCTCTAGCACAGTAGATCTCTAGCTATATAATTTATTGAATCAAAACATAAAGCAATAAATACCTGGAATATCTGTGATAACTTCTGTGTGAAGTTATCTCTCAAACCTGAAATTCTGTGATAACTTCTGGATGAAGCTATCTCTCACTTTGGCAATAGATCAGCTGATATTCCACAGCCTCTTAATTGCACACACTGAAGAGGGAACGTTCTCCAATGCAAATGGAATCCTGGAACCCTAGGCTCAGTCTTCACAGAAGAAATTCTTCAAAATCAATAATCAATAATCAATAGCATAATGAACAATGGCCTCCATGAGAAACCCTTATACCCTCAAAAGATATGCTTGCCCTAATTAGGGTTTCTTAAATTAGAATTAGGGTTTCTAATTAAAAATAGGCTAAATAATTAATATTTGATTAAATCAATCAAATATTAATATCTCCCTCAATACATGTCGTATCCACGAACCGATCGAAGCTAGTGAATCAGGGAGTGATTCCGCACATAACCATGCCACAATAAAGGCGCTCCGCTGCATATCAAATATCCCTAAAAAGTAGGAGCTCAAGCCAAATGTGTCTGAAATACCCTGAATGAAAATCAAATGAAGAAATCCTGTGAATCAAAGTCGAGCCAAGCTCCATTATGACCCTCTATCCATCTTATTAGCCTACGAAGGTCGCATAATAGGCTAACCATGAACTCAGAACATGTCAATTGAAAAGGGGACATGACACTAACCCTTGGAATTTTGAATAATTCCAAGATCATTGTGTCTTAAAGATTCCTACTCTTGAGCCTTTCCTTAGTGTTCTATTTTATGTCTCAAAATCTCAAATTTTATATTAACTCAACCTAAGGATACAATGGGCATCATGATCTCATTGGTAACATTCCTCCTAATATTTTATATTTTGATGATGATGAGCTTGATGAAATTTTACCATTTGATCAAACATATCATTATTTTTCGTATCATAACATGTGTTATCAACATATGAAACATTTAAATAAATTTCATCTATATCCAAAAAATCTATATTTCCTTTATAATATGTGAATAAAGATAAACAAGAGCACAAATAATGAAATAAACCAAGGAAAGCTTAACGAATGATATGCTAAATATAATGAATAACACAACAAACTCTAGAGTAAAATATGTCATGAAAACCCTTGGTTGAGTGATATCTAGGGTTTGGGTGATCCAAATACAAGATTCAAATGTAAATCTAAATAAAAATGAGCCCCCCACACCCCCCCCCCCCCACCACCCCATATGGAATAGTCTCTCTTACACCTCAAAATTTGACACCTCTTACATGTCATAACATCTCTTTCATGTCATATGTAACTCCTCTTATGCATTATGACAAGATTCTATGTTCATAACTCCTCTTACACATTCTTGCACCATTTCTCCAAGTGTTAAAATTCTCTAAGTTGATATTGAATAATAAAATATTCAATTATAACTCCTCCAATAATTCCACATGTGATGTAACCTCCAAAAACCACGTCGCACTTAGGCCACCTCATCTATCAAATTTCCTATTAACTCAACCTAAGGATACAATGGGCATCCTGATCCCATTGGTAACATTCCTCCTAATCTTTTAGATTCTGATGATGATGATGATCTTGATGAGATTAACTTAATGATAAAAACTTTTGATCTCTCATCTCATCTCCTCTAATAGCTTCCTACTTCCTTGCAACCTCATTATCAAAAACTTCCTTATGATTAAATTCCCATAGTCTTGACCAAGACTAGGCATTCTATTCACCATGATTCATTGGATGATAAGGTTATCCATACTATGTCATTGATCTTCACACCCTAGATTATGATGATGATTATTCCTTAGATGATATATTATTAGGTAGTATTTTCTAAGCCTGTGATGTTAATATCGTTTATTATCATTCTTATTTACTTGAGTCTTTTTATTTATCTCATCATTTTCCTTCACTTATAGTTCTTTATTTTTTGCATTTTTTCCCTTTATCATAGGGTAGATATGGCATTGAAACCTCTAGTTTTTGAGGAGACAAGTAGGACTATGCTCATGGATCATGTTATGACTAGGCTTATCATTTTGTTAGGTACCTTGACCCTCATAGTTGGTTTATCGCTAAGGTTAGTGAAAATCTCCTTAGACCTTTTGTAGATCCTACCCTCCCTCACTAGAGTTGTATATAGTTGATCCTCTTCCTACTCTTGTTATAGTTGATCCTATTTTCACTCTTACTATTATTGAGCCTACCCTTGTTGTTGATGTTATCACTCCTATTGAGCCTAATTCTATTCTTTCCTCATCATCACCCTCCCTTAATGATGGTTTTCTTCCCATTCCTAAGATGGCTCCACTACCTACCAAATGGGCCAATGAGTGATCTCTAGCTTCATCCACTCTTATTATACCTCATTTTGTGAGTGCTTATATTAAAACCACTTACAAGTGTATTTATTGCTTTTATAGGATAGATAATCATTATTATAGCCATCATCACAAGTTGTGACAATATATTGATACCTTATATGCTTCTTCTCTATTATCAAACAAAGTCATACCTTTGCCAAAGGTACTTCCTAAATATTTTCCCAAGTATGGTGAGGTATATTTTCTATGGCATCTATGTGGCACCCATCACACTAATCATTGTCACATCTTCAATAACATCTTAAAGATAACCTTATAGCCATTCTTGGACCTTCTTCCACTCATCCCATAGCTCATTCCTAGAAGATGTCTTCTCTTTATTCTCCCATGGCTCTACTTATAGTGGTTCCATCACCTCTTATGTTCCCTTCACCACCTTTTATGCCTCCACCTATGATTCCTTCACCTGTTTACCTTACCTCACCTATGGATCCTTCTCCACCCATGAGTCCTTCACATATGCATCCTTATCCACCAATGATTATTTCATCTCATATAGATCTCACTCCCATGCATTCTCTTGAATATACTTTTCCTAATTCTACTCTTCATTATGAACCATTGAGCATTCCTACTTTTTAAGTTGAGGAAATTAAAAAATAAGTATTTTCTTATTATTCATTGAATATTGATGAAACTTTAGTAATAGTTAAACTAAAAATTCATAGAGACTTATCTGATGTATTGGATAATGTGTAGAGACATATTTACTAGTACTTATGAGCACATGAATAGTACTTTCACATTTATATTTGATTCGACTTGTTATCTAATCTTATTTCTATCTGTTATATCATTTGACACTATTCAAATTTTTGATTATATTATATCATGATTTATTAATTATTGTAATATATCTTTCTTATCTTATCATTTATATTTTGCATATGACTGTCTTTTCTTTATAATTTCTTTCCTTTCCCTTTTCCCTAGAGTTTTTTGCAAAACTCTCTTTCTTGTATCTTTATGATTGATTTCCTTTCTTATCCTTATTTTTCATAGATAATATGTCATGGTGACTTGGTTATACAAACCCTATTTCCCTTGGTTATTATCTCCCTTTACCATGTGATTAGTTAGCAAATGATCTATCTCATTACTATCTCCTTTTACTAGTCCACTTTGGATCTCCTTTTTCCCTTCTTCCTTTTTCTACAAACTAAGCATATACATAGTCAAGACTCAAGATCACATTTTAGTTCATTATCAAGCCTAAGTGTCTTAATAAATATTTGTCTTTGGTTACTTAGCATTCTTTATCCTTAGATTATAGCTCATTCATCTGTATCATTATTGCTCTCATGATTGATCATTACAAATCCATATGGAGAAGGAATATTAAAAAAACTTCAAAAGAACATTAAAATTTAAATCATTTAAACAAAAGGAAAAGATATCAAAAGGTAAAAATATTCTTAAAATTCTAATCACACTAAAATACATGATTCAGATCACATCTTTTTCTTCTAGTCAAAGATCAAACTCCACAATTGGCCTCACAGTAGAGACAAGGTCCTTTGGGGTGTGGTAATATAATAGATTAGAAGAGGACAATTAAAAATTATTTTAGTGGTACGTACTTTCTCATGCAAGTACTTAATCTTTGTAGTAGACTGACATCTCTGTAAGGGGTCATGTGGAATTGGAAACACATTGTGGAAAGGTAGGTCCATTTTAATTTTTCCTATACCAATCTACCTTCATGAGTTGATCTTAGTAGAACACTTATTTGCCTACAAATATTTGTGTCTATAGTGAAGAGGTTTGCTTTGTACATAAATGACCACTTGTCACTTAGTCTTATCATGTTCTTAGTATGCCTCTCACCTCCTAAGGTATTCTCATAAGATTCCTAAGTCCTGATTTTTACACTCCATTTTTCACTATTTATATCCCTTATATTTACTTGTAAGAAATATTATTTTATTTACTAATCACTCCCCTTAAGATTTCATTTGTGAGTTACATTATAAGATCATGGATAGGACTTAACCATTCTCATAAATTACCATATTTTCCTTCCTATTACCCACACCCTTGATTACATTATTTTTCTATTTATTCCACCCTAGTGGTGTTCTCTTTATCGAGTTGAAGTGTAAGACTGTGGATAGGACTTGACCCTCCTCAAAAAAAAATTCTAATACCCAAATCACCATCCAAATTATATGTGTCAAATTTGAGATAAGATTTGATAGATTATGAATATTACATGTCATTTTACATGCTTCCAATATTGACTTAGTATGTTTTATGCTTACTTAATTTTTTTTTGCCTTTTTATCTTCTTATTTTTTGAGTGCATGTAAGACTACAACTATTTATTCAAATTTTCATACTTCCCAACTTGAATTAGTATGACCAATTTAAGACCAATCTTTTACAATTTTATTTTTCTTTCATACTTCCCCACATGATATAGTATGATTGATTGAATTAATTAATTTGGTTTTTACCATTTGTGCCCTTCTACATACTTTCCATTTTATTAATTTGTTTGTCATACTTCCTAATGTGATATTAATATGATTTTATCTATTTTCATTTGGTGTAAAAATATTTCACATTGATTTAAAAATAAATTCCTTTTTACCATCTTGTTTTACCATTTCTTGGTTCTTTATACTTATTAATTTCTTGTTATTACACATTTCCTAGATTGAAATAGTGTGTAGTACATTTTATTGATTGATTATATTTTCCAAGTATTTTCCACCTATTTATTTTTAACCAAGCATGTTTTTTTCATAAATGCTAGAAAAGAAACCACATCTCATATATCTCCTATAACATATACAACAAAGTTAAATACATGTACTAGAAAGAAACATATCCTAAGCATCCATAGCCTCAATCATAATACATAACCATAACAAAAATAATGATAACATACACATCCAACAATAATGTACCAAAATTATCCATCATATATACATATCTCATGAATTGGATACAACAAATGCAACCATATACAATGCTCTGGCTCTATGGTTGGGTCCCATCCTATCTATATCAGGACCTAGCCATATTACGTACTGATCTCTCAATTTGAATCCTCCAAATGGTATACTATAATGAGGTCATCCAAGGTCTCAATCCCTCTACCTATCCCTATAGGTGCATTTCCTATGTCTATGACCATCCTATCTATATCTAGATCTCTATCATCTACACTATTATAGATAGATGCATATCTCTCTCATCTTCTAGGGCCTACCATGCTTGTAACTCCCTTACACCCATCATTACTAGTGGCTACATCCTCTCTCTATTCCCATATCTACCTCATCACCTCTCCAGCTAATATGAACCAGCTCAATTGAGCTAGGGTAGATGATAAACTCAAATCCTCCAATGTCATAGAGTGGTATGGATATAGAGCCTCATTTAGGATGTCAAGGAGTGATCCCCTCACCAAGGACCCCCATATCTCCTTCTCCTCATCACCTACACCTAAAAAATCACACTAGATGGATAGTAGATCATTTTTATATCTCTATATATCTATCTATCTATTTATCTATCTATTTATCTATCTATCTATCTATCTATCTATCTATCTATCTATCTATCTATCTATCTTTACTTATAAATAAAAAATATATAAATATATTAATTTAATGATATATTTTTACCTATCTATGTCTTAGATACTATGGTCTAGCCATCTTCATGACCATCTAACATAGTCTTCCCATCCTCATGACCTCATAGCACCTCCTCTATAGGTCATCTCCTCAACTCAAACTTGACTGTCATGGCTCATGTTAGTCTTAACCTATGGCTAAGTGGTCTCTCTATCATCTCATTTATCTTACCTATAGGGTTATCCAAGATGGTAATAATCTTCACTCTTACCTGCTCCTCTTGCTTCTATCAATGCAATGTCCTTGATGGCCACTATTCATCCCAATATGGAGTTGGTAGTGGTACATCTAGTATCTCTACCTTCATATCATTATCTTCCTTCTCAGCTCTTTATTGTGCTTCACTAGTTCATGGTCCCTCTCAATGCGGTATCAATATTAGTCTCACCACTAGTGTCCCCAGTCCTCTTCTCCCCCATGGATCCCTCACATTCCAAGCCCACTATAGTATCAGTGTTAATGGATGAGGTAGGCCCATCTTTCTTATCACCTATTACACCAAATGTGGTTCTCTCCACTAAAAATAGTGTCCAATAACCTTTGTTGTCTTGATCTTTGGTGCAACTATGTCTTATCTTACCCATGTAGCTACTATGTGCTTGTATATATATCACATGATGTCTGTATGTCTTACTAAATGAAACATTAGCATGCGGGGTATAACTTTCACTACCTTATTCCCCCTCTATTTCTACACTCAAGGTGACCTATCATTGACCACATGTGGTAAGTTAACTAGTTGATACATAATAAACCTCTCATATATCTAAGTTATCAATATTATGATTAGTCTTATAGTCTTATACCTTATGACCAATATCTTGTACATATCATGTACTAGCTAGACCTAGATAATAGAGCTTAGGTCATATAGAACTCACTCCTCCAAGATCATCCTACTCAAGCCTACCATGAACAATGGTACCTTATTATCTAACTTGTGACATAACACCCGCTATGTCATAAGGCCTATTAGAGACTTTTATATGTCTATAATTTATAATGTATATACATCAAACATACTCACTCTCCTACCTAGTAATATCATCTTTGAGCCTGTAACCTACATGGCTAAGGCTCTCCTCTCCTCTAGGCTATCTAGTACCCCTATGATCACTTGTGATCCTATTATAGGTAGCCCTAGGATGATATGGACATATTCTAGCATGATATCCACCTCTACTATATCCCCATCCACCTCCCATCTAAAGGTGTTAGTCAATAATTCCTAACAACTGAGGAACATGACTAACAGATAAACATTGATGGAGATCTAGCACATCTCTGCTATCTCACCTAGACCTATGGATTATAGTCTATCCCTATCTCCATCTGAAAACCTATCTAGCAAGTCTAGTAACCATGCCATGACCACAAGTCTCAAAAATCTCTATCATCCTTGCACCTAATAAATAATAATGTATCAGTTCTTCTAGGTCATGTATAGTCATAATATATTCTTTATACATGTTTACATAAAAAAGCTAAATTACTTTATTTTATTCTCTTTATCTTACTTTTAGCCTTCTCGGTCCTTCTTAACCTTACTTAGTCATTTCAGTCCATTCTAACCCACTTTTGGCCTTTGGCATGCTTTTTCATATCATTCTAGCTCTTTGGTCAAACTAGTTTGACTAAAATTTTCCTATATTTTCACTTGGTTGACTCCAAAATTTGAGTCAAAACCATTATCTTCCCCTCCCTAGTGCTAAGATTCCATTCTAGACCTTTCAGACCACTTGGCAACTCCAAACTAGGTCTTCAACTTGTAGAATGTATAGGGCCAACCCATACCTATTAGGTCAGCACTATGGATTCTAACCATTTCTAGCTTATAGGGTCAACCTAGTGCCCTTTGCCTACCAAACCCTTACATTTTCTTGATAAAGTGCAGTTTTCTTGTTTTATTCCTAAACCCTCCAAACCCATTTCATGTCTTCCTATTTGCTACCCCTAAAATCTAATTTTGCCTCATTCTAATATTTAGATATGCTAAAAATTTAAAATTACTAAAAAATCACTTAATTTAATATAAATTTCAAAAACTAGTTTGAGATTCTTAGTTGCATACCTGTAATGCACCTGTCATCGCATCTAGAGCCTCTCCCTATCTATCATATCATATCCTCACCATCCTAGCTTGTTTTCTCTCTAGAGCTCTCTTTTCTCTACTTTATAAATCAAAATAACAAATGAATTGTGGTTTTCCCTATTTTAAAACACTTTTAGCAATCAAAATATTTTAATTATTGTCTTGTAGATTCCTTATTTTTCTTATATCTTTATTTCTACTCATCCATTTTTCAAACCATAAAATGCATTAGATTTATGATGACGCAGATAATATTTTCCACTATCATATGCCCATATTCCAAAATTTTAGATTTTTGGCTATTTTTTGCACTAATTTTTATAGGTTTGTCTAGTGTTCTCTACATTAGACACCTTCACATTTCTTATAGTCTACTTATTTATCTACGACACTAAGGTAAGTTAAAGGTACATATTTTTTAATTAGTTCCTGTCATTTATCTTATTTGTTACTTACTGCACTTTACATAGCATCAACATTGTGTGTTATCATGTTTTATCTTGAAGCACCATCTCGTGCTATACTTATGTGACATGTGATGGGATTTGAGTGGGGCATATGTATATACATAATATTTTCAAACTTTTATTGATTATTGACACTCTATATCTTACAAGAACCTATTGAGTCTCAAACTCTCTAAGGGCATGCCTTAAGGGGTGTACCAAGAAAGGGGTGTGCAGATAATCAGTGCTTCATAATATTTTTGTCTCTTTTTCCACTTGTCATCGACACACTTGTCTCCTAAAACAATTAAACTTAAGCCTACTCTTCTTAATATTACCTATTATAGTCTTTTCCTCTTTCCATCCTTTCTTTCCTTCCTTTAACACCCTTTTGGACAGGTGATCGTACTAGGTTGATTATGTCGACCCAGTATAGTTTATAAGTATTTTTCACTTTCTTAGCTTATTAGCCTTTCGGCCGACCTAGCTCAGAACTAGTGAATTATCCATAAAAAAACATTGGGTTGAACCTATATAATCAACATTTCTATGAGGATTTAGAGAAAGATCCACCTCTATATACAAGTTCATTTCCCACCATTTCATAAGATAATAATTAAGAGAAAATAAGTTCAAGTGAAAATTTTCTAATTGACCATTCTACATGAGGAATAAAGCTTTGGGTTCCATACTTTCTTTGGAGATACAAATCTTCTCTTATGGATAATTTTTTTGGATGCTGAGATAGGTTATGTAGCCTAGACTAATTTATCTTGTTTATCCTTAAATACCACAATAATCTCTTGTAAAGCACCTTGGCCAAGGGAGAGATTGAGGCACAGTGGGTTCATCTTTAAAGGTAAGTATTCATAACTTTATTTATCCTTTGTAAGAGTGGATAGATAATTAATTTGTATTCTTATCCCATGTATTAGGATTTGAAATACCTTGACATGAGTATGTCTTTTAATACATGTTTAGTTTAGTTATTTTATTTTTTCTAACCCCCACTTTGTGCCACAATATTTGGTGTGCACCAAATTAGATTTAATTTCTTGTTATTAGAATAAGTGAAATGATTTAAAACTTAGGAATCCATTAGGGTTGTTGTGTGATTGTGTTAGACTGTAGTATTTGGAACCCTTCCTAACATGATATATTGTGATAAGTGATCCCCTAATTGGGTCTAGCATATCCCCATATTGGTCATGTTCCTACTTAACAAGTGTATCCCCAATCAGAAGTATAGGTATGATTTATCTTCTCTAATCTAGGATTGATTTATAGATATGATGCATTTCTAATTGCATATAATAGGTAGTAAATTGAGAGATCTAAGCTTATTTTTAGGTATCTAAAGTCAAAGTGTAGACATTTGGTATGTGAAAGGTAATATTTTTATATCTATTTATTTGAATAGTTAAGCTTGATTTGTGAAGACAAAGGGGGAGACCCTAATTATGAATTTGGTATCAAGTATGGGATAGCCTTGTGTATGGTCAAGAATTTGATGCTCTTCAATCATATCAAGGAAGGTAAATGATCTGAGTCTCTAGTTATTTTTAAGAAGATATGTTTGATCTAAGGTAGATCTTGGTATCTCTAAGTTCTTTGTAAAAGAATTGATTTATTTTTGATATGTATGGAGTTACTAAGAGATTGTGTCTAAAATGCTTCATAAACTATGTTTGTTGAGATTTTGATGGATTAGCTAGAAGAGTGACCTGATTAAGAGAAGTTTCTAAGAATGGTTATCATAGGTGGTTGCCATAATTTCTAAAGACTGTGTGCCATCTAATGTCTTTGAGAGAGAGTATCAACTCAAAGGGAGAAAGTATGATTATATTAGCTATAGGTGAGACTTGATATCTATTGTCAATATAAGCATGGTGGATGTTTGGTTTAAGGAGTTTTTTAGGATTATTGACTATGCTTGATCTGTATTAAAGTAATCTTATAATCTGAGTTCAATCCGAAAGAAGATGATAATTGTGGAAGACCTTTGTCCTTAATGTCAAAGGGAGAGAAGGATTATAAATATTTAAAAAGGAGAAATATCAATAAGTGTGAGAAAGAGAAAGAACTAGGTCTAAAAGATAATTTCCATCAAGATTGCTTGACATAATTTTGTAAGTGTGTTTGCCATTAATGACAAAGGGGGAACTTTGTATACATTGTCATGGATTAAGGAGGATATTATTGAAAATTTTCATTGACTATTGAGTTTTGGATAAGTGATTTCATTGATGTCAAATCTAATGTCATTTATCTCAAAGGTTCTTTTAAAGGTGCATGGTCAAATAAGCCTTGAGTTATGTATATGATAAGTTCTATTACCAACATAGTGAGTGTTGTTTGTATTTGAGAGTAATGTTTGAAGAATGTTCTTATATCATCTTGAGTTATATCATTGATATCAGCATGAATGAGTACAGGTCAGTATGTCAAGTGTCAAGTAACTTGAGAAGATTTATCTTGATCTTGTGAGATGATATGTTTCAGTAGCATGATGAAATGGGTGTGATCTAAATAATAAATGGTATGATCTAAAGATATATATGTGTATATATATATATATATATATATGTATATATATATATATATATATATATATATATATATATATATATATATATATATATATATATATATATATCTTTATATGTAGATCTAAAGATTCTCTAAATAAGCTACAAAGATGTGAAATATCTAAAGAATACTTCATAATGTTTGAGCATGAGAGAGGTTGTTTGAGTTTATACATAAGGTGTTGAGGATATTGAAAAAAATTATAAGGTTAGATTCAAAGATCTATGTGTGTAGATATGAAGATGTTACAAGGATCCTTATTTAAGATTTTAATATCTATAATAAGCTCTCAATATGCTTTATTGAATCTTTGAATAAGAATGAGTGTATGAGGTTGTTTGACCATACACAATAGTCATTGGAATATAAGATAGTTTCAATGATAAGCGTATAAGGTGGCTAGAAGGCCATATTCAAGTCCTAATGATACTATCAGGTCAAGGGCTAGAAAAAAAGAGAGATGATGGTCAGATGAGGTATCAAGATAATTTTCCATGACATGGGTGAGTAGGTGAACATTGGTAGAGGTAATTTAAGTTGTTTTAAGTATTTTCATGAAGATTTATGTCATGGTTTGAAAGAAAAGGCTTAAAAAGTGTTTCAAAGTTTCTTGAGTTCATAAAATGAGGAGATTTATAACCAAGAAGGTTTTTTAAGTGTTCATTGTCATGTTCAAAATTTTCATGAAAATTTAATCTATTCATGGTAGATTATTAAGTGTTCAATGTCAAAGCTCCAAGCATTGGTTTGTATAATGGGGAACTAAGTTTTATAAATGATCATTAAGATTGAAAGTTATTCTAACCCCTCAAAGAACCCTAAAATTGACTTGATGTTTAAGATATTATTATAATGAGATCAAAAATATTATATATGGAAACATAATTGATTGGAAATTATATTCAACTCTTACAGGCATCTCTAGGTGTGATTTGTTTCTTAGGTGAGTGAGGAGACTATACAAGAAAGTGCTTATGTTTTAGAGATTTGTTGTAATAGATAGAGTTGACCAAGTCAAAGTTGTTAAGTGGATGAAGATAAAAGTGTGAGAATTTTATTTTTTGTCCATGATGGTTTTTTTATAGGTTCCATATCTCAATTACAAAAAGTTGGTGATCCAATTTGGCTAGTCACTAACATACCTAGTGGTGTAAAAATAAGAAAATCAAGGAGAAGTGAGAAGATGATTCCTAATGTGTTTTTATGTAAGAGTGATGGATTAAAGTACATGATTATGTTATTTGGGTCCTTAATAATCTATACGTTATCTTCATAATCTTTTAATTTAGTCTAAGAGGTTGGATCATTGAAGCCAAAATGAATTATTTGGATGAGTAGAGTCTGTAAGAGAGAAGATCAATAGATTGGTTTGCAAGACCAATAGTTTCCAATAGATATTATGATATATGTTATTATAAGGATGGTATAATATATTTTTCATGAATTTAAATCCCTTGAATGTGTTTAATCATGTGTCAAAATTTCATGTTTCCTTGACTGTGTTTTGAAGTCAATTGGCAGTTCCGAGTGAACATCTTATAACGAAGAGATTGAACTTGTATACCCTGAGTTAAAGTATAATTTTAAGTTTTTGATGACATTGAGGTCATGAGATTTTTAAAAATGTAATTTTTTCCATAATTTTTTGTAAAAATTTAGTTTATGCCTCAGTTTTTCAAGATAAAGTTTTTGTATATACACAGGGCTTTTATAAATAGTGTTTTGAGAAAGGGTTCAAATGGTGGTTGGAACTAAAAGGTGTTATAGACCTAAATTAAAGATGGATAAGGTATATTAGAGTTTCATAGGATGTTTTATTATCATTTTATATTTTATGTATGCTTGAATAAATATCATAAGGATAACATGTTGTTAAGAAGACCTATTAGGTCTCTATTAAGCCTAAAAGAAGAGTAAGGGCCAATTGAGTTATTCTTAGCCTATTATATTGATTGTTTCATGATTAAGGCATGTTATTTTAATTATTATATGACCTATTTATTTTAAACCTATGTGATTTAAGTATGTGGCTGACTAAAAAGGATATGATCAAATGACTTGTATAAAAGCAATGAAGTTTAGGCTTATTTGGTGTGTGAAGAGAGTGTAGAATAAGAAAATGATATAGATCATTAGTGATCAGAAGGAGGTAATGTAGACCATAATATAAGTGTCATTAATATATATAAAAATTTATACATATGAGGATCAAGTTTATAATACCTAATCAAGCCATGAAGAGGGATAGATGAGTGAAGAAGGGTGAAGGCTAGTTTGAGAGGGTTAGAAGTGAGTAAAGAGTTGAATGAGAAAATCATCATATATTATTTGAGAAATAAGGGTTTATTAAGGTGATAAAAAAATAAGGTGGCTGAGTTAGTGTTGATTCATCTAGGGATTTTGTGCCTCCTTGAAAGTGGGTGCTTGCTAAAACCTAGTTGAGTTTGTGTTGAGCTAGTTGGGGTTGGTATTCCATGTGGAGTTGGTGCTTAACTAAAGATTGATGTTTGTCTTATAGGACTATAGTTCATTTGATTAATTAGTGGGGTTTAGTCCCTTTGAGGGTTTTCCATGTATATGTTATGTTCATGTATTTCATGTTCTTATTATTTGATGATTATGCTTTCTAAGATGCTTATGCTTATTAGAATGGTTCATGTATGATTAAGTGGAATTGAATGAAAAGTTTTAAAGACTAATTAACCCCCCTCCCCCAAGTCATTGTGTTTCCAAAAATTGTCTTATGTTTTATAATATGGAATTATATTTTAGGGTCTATATTTTATTTTGATAAATATTTTGAGTGCTCACATAGTTCAAGAATTGATCTAGACCTCCATTATAAGTGTAAACAATTTAGTTATGAGAAATTCTAATTACATAGTAAAGAAAGACAAGACAATAACGAGTTCTTATGAGGTTCATATAATAATTTTTTAATGTCAAAAAGGTAGTGTAATATTTGAATATTTTTTATGATCCTATTTATGTCTAAAATAAGCCATTGGGTAATACAATATTTTACTCATACCTCACTATGTTTTATACATAATCTTGGAAACTAGACCCATAATTCTAAAAATTGACATGTTAAAGTCTTATTATGATTATTCAAGGATAAATGATGGCTGGATAAGGTGAGTAAAGATTTTAAAAGCCTATTCCAAGTACTAGAAGACTTTAAAGAGTCCAAAAACTCAAATTATCACATTCTGTAGCTTCTCAGCAACCTATAGGCCTACTAAACATAGAGATAAGGATTTGGACTTGCATCTCCCATAAATTTTATTTCAACCCTTAGATTTTATTCAAAAATTAATTGTAATAACATATTATTAATCATTATTAAGTGGATTATGGTGGTTTTCAGTTGGTACAGTATGGCCTAGTATGAAAACCAAGAATATGTAATGCTTTAGTCCTAAAAGAGATATAATTAGGAGGAGGTATTGAGTTAGGTATTATACACTAAGATTTTGACCATAAAACTTTTTACATAGTTGAATGAGGATAAAGGGTATCATACAAGGTTATTTTTTTGCATTTAGGATTTCTATATGATGCTAACCATCTAGATTTGTACCTAAATAGGGCTACTAGAGAGGAGACCCAAAAGAGAGTAAGTGGATATTTTTAAGAGTTATAACTCTGATTTTATGTTATTTTTTTGGATTAGTTTTTAAATTTTAAAATATGTAGTGGAATGTCCATAGGGATCCTAGTGTGGAGGAAATAATTTTTGAACTATGAATGATGTTGTTAGGCTTATGAAACTACTTGAAAATGAATAAGCTAAAAGAAAGAAATGAGAGTGTAGTGACAAAAGATGTGAATGAGATAATGATTGTGATAAGAGATATAATTTAGAGAAAGATGAAATATGGATGATAGATCCTCAAGAATAAAAATAATGGCTAGCTAAGAATAAAGATATTGAGCCTAGTGAAGAGAGGGATTGTGAAATAGAATTTAAGAGAAAACAAGTACCATCAGTAAGGAACCAAATATTAGAGTCATTGAAGGTACTCAAGTGAGAAATTTGATCCAAGGTAATGAGGTAAAAGGTTATAGGCATAGGCATAGGCACCTACATAAACCAAGGTTGTGGGTATTCTAAGAACAAATGTTTTACCTTGAACCATAAGATACAAGACCTCATTGATGACCAAAATATTAGATTTGATGATCCTATAAAGAAATTAGGTTCACAACCTCATGATGAATAGAAGCATAAAATATTTAACAATAATTAACAAGACCATTCTCAAAAATATATACAAGTGTAAATGGCATATAATCACATCCTCCTCCATCACATTATGGGAACCTATTATATGGGATTATTGTTACTTATATGATATATAGACATACTATGGATTAGATACCCTCCATTAATTTCAATGATAATGAGATTATGGATGATGAATTAGACATTCACATTCTTATTCATTTGATCATACCTTGATCACCAGCCTATACACAATGTTATGATTGATAATGGTGTAAGCCATTATAATTTGTACCATGACATTACTTGTGTGTTTTAGTTATATAAATCATTATTTAAATCCTTCAAAGAAATAATTTAGATAATTTTATTAGACCTCACAAGAGGTTCTTGGTGAGATTGACTGACCTTTATAGGTTAGTTCCACACATGTGGTTACTACCTTCTCAATTATACATTTTATGAGTGTCTTTGATATGTTATTGGGATAAGCTTGTATACATATAATTCAATCATTATTTATTACATGTGTATGTTAAATACATTCATGCCAATCAGGTAATTATAGTTTCCATAATTACATTTGAACATCTTGATGAGAAATAAAAATGTATGCCCAAGTAATTAATTATCAAACCTACTAAGGTTAATATTCTAAAAAATGGTAATAAAAAGCCAATACCCTTTATGTCATGATCATTATTTGAGTGATAAATTCATCATAAATCCACATTGGGTTCTAAATAATAATCATCTACTACACACCATATTCAAATATCCAAATCACCTAAACATGTATGTATTAATTATATTTAAAAAATTAGATCAATCAATGATGGGTTCAATGAACCCCCATTTTATCATGACCATAGAGTCCTATTTTATATAGACAAAGCATTATAGATTATATAGTGGCATATATTGCACCTATACATGCTACTTGGTTGTATCACTAGTTTATTGCACCATGTTCATAATGGGGAGATACCTATGAGAATCCATTGGATGAGATCATAGCATAGTTATTTCTTTGACATATTCCAAAATAATAAAAAATAAAATATATAAAAGTATAAAATTATCTCTAGCTTTCACATGTTTTATTAGCTCCTTAGAATCTATGTCGTTAATTCCATGTTAGTAGATAGAGAATCATTTATTTCTATATACACGTGTTTCATGCATATTTTGAGTGTGAATTAGGCATACACAGATACATGATCTATGAACTTTATTATGTTGGACCTACCATCTACTCATGTCATATGAACATTGTGGGTGTTTGATTCTTTGATTATGATACATCTAGGTTATATCATTATTTGGTCACTTTACATTATCGTGTTTGAATTTATGTATTACATATACCTTTATCCATGCTTATATATTTCAAAATATACTCGATGTGTTTCTTACTTAACATTTTTTTCTAACTATCTAGGGAGTAATATGATATTTTTATGTTGGTTACTTATACTTTTCCTTTATGCACTTCCTTGAGTATCTTGACTTGATTGTTTAAACATTTGAATATGTTCCACTATTTATGGCCCCTATGAATTTGTTTACCTATTTGACATTTGAATATTTCATCACTTCCTCTATGTGTAAATTTTAATGTCATTCTTGCTTTTGTGTCCATTTGATTAACTCATTTCCCTTTGATTGTGTGACATTTGAGCATGCCCCTTGTTTGTGTTTTCCTTATACCATTATATTTTGACTTGATTTTGAGTGCTCTTATGCATGTGATTTAATAATTGTTGATATTTTAATATTACTATATTTAAATTTCCATGATTGACATAATGCATCTTAAGACTTGATGTGATCACATTTTGCATGCTCCAATGATATGTCTACCTAGACATGTCTCTCATATATATTACATGATACATTCATAAATTACATGGTGATATCATCCTTTTGAGGTAAGGTAATTAATGAAGGCATGCCATAGATGATTGGTTTCCAAATTATTCACATATTCAGATACATTTGGGGTTTGTTTTGGAAACATGTTCTCCACACTCATATTAGTTTCAATTTTAGATATATAGTTGGGGCATGTTTTGGAATAATGTTCTCCACATTCATACTAGTCTCAATTTTATATATACAATGGGCCAATGTTTTGAAAACATGTTCTCCACATTTACACTAGTTTTATGTTTTAGATTATAGTGGGGGAATGTTTTTGAAACATGTTCTCTTTAATTACACAATTTTGAAAGTTGCCAAATTGCATAATTATATGATTAAGATACAAATTTGTGGTAGAATTATATACATTGGTATTTTTATAAACATTTTTATAATAAGACATATATAAGGTGCATATGGTATGAAAATATCACCTAAAATTTGAAAAATCAAATCAAATCTTATTTCAAACACTTTTATGGACTATCATCACCCACTAGGTTAGACTTTTAAAGACTATATTGATCCAATATACTATAATAATTGGTTTAATTTTGGTATGGTTGAGGTGATTAAATCAATCTTTCCAATTTTATTGGTTGGACATGAATACATCATCTAATGTCACTAGTTTTATAGTGTTACTTGGCTTAGTTCACTCACACTCACCAATTTATAATAATTATTAGGTTTCATAGTTTAGCTAATCTTAACTATCAAGTGGAAATTCACCTCTTATCCAAATTTTTAGTATGTGTCCTCCAATATATATATATATATATATATATATATATATATAGATATAGATATATGAAATTTTCATATCTTATATTTGTGTCAATCATAGTTCTAATGATTCATAATGATACATAATTTCAAATAAAATTTCCAAAAGGAAAGGTGGTTGTATCGATACATAGGTGTTTTCATAAAACTTGATCTCTTTAAATTTTAATCAATTCAATGCTTTAAATTGAGATTAAATTAAATAATTATGTACTATAACATGCTCTTGGTTGTAGGTTGGTCACTATTAAAGAACTCAAGTTGGGCTCAAGTAAATGCAAGGTGTGTTATACACACCAATGTATGCATTTATTTTCCTTAAAACTAGAAATATCATTATATATTAAAGGAGGAAAATGTGGACACTATTTATAAATTATATAGCACCTCAGTCTTGTACACTTGGAAAATACATATCATGGATTTACATTTATCTTCTAGACTTTCCCAATGTTGAAAGGATCACATACACTATCTCTTTATGATTATTTATTATCTCTTAGTCCAACCAATGTTATTTCGATGACTCAGACCTTCTATCATATTCATAATGTTATAAAGCTACTTATCTTCTATCTCTACAAGTTTTAGACCTATGCGTATTTCTATCTATCCAAAAACTTGTGTCTCACTCAAATTTTTATGTTGATGCAAGTGTCCATATCCAACATAATTTTTTAGTGTCCTAAATTAATCCTATTTTATAATTAAACATATTACTATGGTTAGCCTAACTTTTTTAATGTGATAGATTCTAAAAATTGATTGGTATATATAGAATATCAATCCTCACTCATTATTCACATATCATAAACCAAAAAAATCATAAGGCAACTTCAAAAAATAATTCAATCAAGTAATAAAGTGAGAAAAGCTTCCCTATTTTCAATTAGTTACACATTATTGATAGGGATGACACATCTACAGGTCTAAAGTATTGAATGAGTATGCCATGAGACACATTTTATAAGTTATAATATAGGTCAGTCTACATACTTGTTTATCACACATTTCATGATACACACACAATGCAACATATAGGGGAGGGATACATAGTTATAAGGCCATTTTTGGAGTATTGGATATGTAGGTAGAAATCACTGATATAGGGGTCTTTGGGAAAGCTTGATAATTTATTCCCATCATTGATTTTCCCATAGCCACTATGAATATGAATAACTAGTGTTTTTTTATTTGATAAAGAGAGACAATCCATGACCTATATCTAATTAAACAAGAGTGAAGGTGACACAAAACTAAAAATCCTCTAAGTCGTCACATATAATTTCAATAGCTATTTTGTACTAGACATTTTCATTTAAGTTAGATAAAAGTGTTGATGCAACCATCTAAGGTTGACACAAGTGTCTGTGGCTACAAAGGTACAATTTTCAAAATTATGTGACTAATCCAAAATTTATATCCAGTCTACTTTCTTCTTGTTCCATATCTAGATCTATATTAGCATTAAAACCAATTAATTATCTTGTTTTAATTATCATTGTAATATTTATTATAGATGTAATTTTTATTTTTATCATATCTCAGCATAATAAATTTAGTATTTGTTTATCTAAAATTTGAAATTAATTGGCTTGATTTAGAGATAGTCTACCATCCTTGTGCCCTATGCTATCTCTACCCATTTAACCCTAAATTCCATAATATATATTTTAGGGCTAAACACCATGCACTCATCTTCCTTTTTACATACCCTTTGTCTATCCATTAACATTTTTATTTTTGGCTACTAAGATTCATATATGATAAATTAAAGGTGATCCTAAACGACATTTACGTGCATTCCATGTAGCTTGTCTAGACTATGTAGATAATGATAAATTATTAATGAAGGTATTTAAAATAAGTCTCAAATAATATTCTCATAGGTGGTTATATGATCTTATTATTCAATTAGTAAAGGATTTCAATCCATTGGAAAACTATTTTTCAACACAATTTATTTTATCAACATTGGTAAAAAGGTTTCATATGCTTAAATTACAAAGATCAAATAACGTTCTAATTAAATAATCAGTGAATGTGTTATAAGATATAAGAGTATGCCATAAAAATGACAAATAAAATTGATGATAATGAGATACAAAATATTTTCACTAAAGTTTTTAATCTACAATTAAAGATTATATTGTGTTTGATAAGTTCAAATACTTTTATGAACTATGTAATATAGTAAAAAATCATGAAGTCAAATTGAATACTTTAAATAAGCTCAAGTATAATTCAAATGCTCTTATTGATCCATTAGTGGAATCCCTCCTTTCCCCTACCAGGTTAGGACCCAATTTGAATCCTCCTATTTTGGCTAAGATCCTAAAAGCACATTACATGATTCCCCCTCCCCTTTTCCTTGTGCATTCCATTAATCATTCCCATATTCAACCCCATTTCTTGTCACCCCTGGTGGAACCTAAATTGGTTTTTGATTGACCTTTGAAACATGGATCCTTCTTAGATGAGGCCCAATATTTAGATCATAAGATCTTACTTTTTATTTCACCAACCAATTATGAAGATAGGCCTCTTACAAAGGAAGTGTTGATAAAATCTCCTAATAATCACATGGGGATTCCCAAAAATAAGGGACAATGTTCTTCAATAGAATCACTAATCTTTAAATCTAATAAAGATGATGGGTACATAACAAAATCAAAGAATAGGAAAGGGATAAAGAAAACTAATGTTGGCATCATTCCAAAATAAGATGGGAGATCTCCCTAAATGGTAACATAAAATATTGAAATAACAAAAGAAATTGCAAAGAGTTCTCAATAAACCCTAAAAATCACTATAGATAATAAATGAAGATTCTTATATGGAATGTTAGAGGGTTAAAAAACCCTAAAAAGTAGAAGAGCCTTTGAAATATTAGAAAAATAAATTATGCTATTATTTTTCTTGTCCAAGAAACAAAAATATTAAAAAACCCTCTAAGTTTATGTACTGATAAAGTTTGGAGAAAGTCTAATGTTGCATCCTTAAAATATAAGGGAGCCTTGGGGGCTTGAAATTTATTGGAATATGGAAATTATAGGTGTTTTAATTTTGAAAACCAATGATCAGTTCTCTATCCTCTTCAGAGATATAACTAGCAAAGATGAATGGAATTTATCCAACATATATACCCCAAACTCAAAAATGTAAGAAGAACATTATGGGAGGACCTCCTTTCATTTTGAAAAACTTGTGAAAGATGGAATTGGATTGTTTTTGGTGACTTTAATACCCCACTTACCCCTAGGGTAAAAAATTAGGGTACTACTAGATCTCATTGAAAACATGTTAGACTTTAATTAATTCATTAAAGGAGTAGGTCTAGTGGATGTGGGTCTTAAAGAAATCTCATACACCTAGTCTAATAGGAGGATGGTAGATAACCTTATTTAGGCCCACCTAGATTGAGTCTTGATTTGTCCTAATTGGGACATCTAATTTACTATAAATCTCTCTTCACTACATAGAATCAACTCTAACCATAACCCCTAGTTTTTGAAGGTGAAATAATTGTGAAACCAAAGAGTATTCCTTTTAAATTAAAAATCAAGTGTCTACACCAACCAAACTTGACCGAATATTTAAAGGAATGGTAGAAAGAACCCTTCTTGAGTTCTGATATATAGATATTGGTTAAAAAATCAAACTTTCTAAAAATAAATATGAAGATATGGAAAAAGGAAGTATTTGGTAACATTTTTTTACAAAAAAATGTTTTAGAGGAGGAATTAATGTTGATTAAATAAATAAAAAAATTTCAAGGGAATGCAGAGTAACTATACCACAAAGAAAAATAAATCCTATATTCGTTCCATAATCTAGAGGTGAAAGAAGAGGCATATTGGCACCAAAAATCTAGGTGTACCTAGCTAAAGTAAGGAGATAAAAACACCAAATTCTTCCATCACTCAGCATCCATAAATAAAAATTGGAATATAATAATGAAACTAGAAATGGAAAATCAAAATCTTAGAAATAAATAAGAGGAGATTACATGCCATACCATAGAATTATTCAAAATGTTACTCATGGAAGATAACTTCCTAGATGAACACCTAGAAGAGAGAACATTGAGAAACATAAATAAGGTCATTATAGCCTCTCATAATTATACTTTAATGAAAATCCCAATGGTGTATGTGGTTAAAAATGAAGATTTTATAATGGAGGGTTTAAGGCCTATTATCAATCTGGAGTGCACCCTATTTGAATTTTTGCAAGGCACACCTTCTCTCCAACTGATACAATTGGATATTCTCAAAGTGTGGGTGACTTTGTATTAAGAAGAACCTCTAGAGAGGGTTGGTTCCATTAATATCTAATGCTAAATCTAATCTACTTCTAATTTTTTGTGATGAAAAGGGGTAAGGAAACTAAAATGAGAAATTATATCTAATGGGGTGATGCACCTGAATGATTGGTATTCTCTGAAACATTCTTAAAACTAAGTAAGATACACATATGAATCTGAAAGAAAACTTTGAATTTAATTCTAAACATCAATGTTTCGAAAGAAGGCCTGAAGGAAGTTTGTAAAGCAAATTCAAATCCTAGCTCTTCTAATGACCTATGAAGGATGATATTTTCAAAGTAGGTATAGAAAGGAATTTAAAAAGGGTAAGTATATGCCACTTGTATGCTGGTACATAGTCAAATTACACTCTATTTTGATCCAAAACCATATGCATAAAGATCTTCTTTTATTTGATAAAATGGTGTCAATTACAATTTATTTTTTGCCTATAGGAATTTTAAAAAGTGGCTTCAAAAATCCAATATGTATGTTTAAAAACAAAGCCAATGTGGCATAAAATTCAGAGAAGGATTAGTCTTGGTTGGTTAACTTAATACTAACTCTTTTTATAATATTAAAATAATTCTCTAAAAATCATCAAGGTCCACAAAAAATGCATGATCTTCAAATTTTGGTGTAGGAAAAAGGTGGTGGGGCCCTTTTGGAAAGTCAAATCCCTTTGCATGAAATGATAAAATAAAATATTATGTATTAACTCAAGCTTGTAATTAGTTGGAAGTGTTTGAAATCCTTGATTAATGTGACCACCAAGGAGAGATGTGTGATGATTGCCAAAAATGAACTGAAGCTTTGATTGGTCAACTCCAACTAATTCCACCTTGCATGAAAATAAACATTTTGAAGAATTAAAAGTACTTGAAATCTCCATGTAATATTATATATGAAGTGTGGAAACTCAAATCTATCTCCTTAGATATCCATCCAATGCCAATCTTCAACTTGATTATTTGATCAATTGGGCCTATTAGGCCAAAAAGGCATAAAAGAAAATTTGTGCACCTGGGCACCATAAAACCTAAAAACAATTGTCATAAAACATAAAAAATAATGTTATTATACTTGGAACAACTTCTCTCATCACAATATATGGGATTTTGATTAGCAAACTCTTGCCATTCAGTCAACAGGGTTGACTAGGCCTATTTTTCTCCATTTTCCTATAGACTAACCATTTTGATCGAGTTGGTAGGAGAAATTATAGGATGAAATATAATTATATTAAGATTTTAGGATGAATTAAAAGTCTTAGGCTTTGAGCTCCATTGATTATATTTCATTGGATTATCTTGTACTTCATTTTACATGTTTTTTCTACAAAAAAATGATTCTGACCTCATCCGTATTGCTCCATGCATAAAATTTAGATTTATGGAATCCTATATAAGTTTAATTTATGTTTGAAAATGTTTTAGGTTTATCTATGATGATTTGATGGAAAGAACATCAAATTTTCACAAAATAGGATTTTTGACGGTTTAGGAGGGTTTTAAAGTTGAATATTCGAAATGATGATTCATGAAGCAAAGACTTCCAAATAATAAAATATTTCTAATGATATGTCTCACACTAATTACCCTAACATCCCTAAAAATATTGGGTTCCCATGCAAAATATATGCAAAGTTATCATGTGGAGGAAATTTACCTATAGGGTTTTTCTTACATTCTAAGTTGCCTACACTCTTAACAATTGTTCATAACTCACATCCCATCAATTGATATCAATTTTTCATTAATTATAATTAAATATGGGTTCTCAAAATATACTAATAGTGTTTGGACAAACTCCACACATGGTGAACAATATGAGCATTTAAACAGGAGGCATGAAAAGGTGTCTATAACTGTAAAAAGTGAAAATATTCACCGAGATGAAAATGAATCCCCCCGTACTTAAAAAAACCTAAAAAAATAATCATGGGGTCCTTACCATGATAAAAAGACATTCTAAAATTACTCCTTGCTTGAAAAGTCAAAAAATGTCTTTTTAGCCTATATGCATGTTTGCTTGTATTAACATGGTTTGCATATGATTTGGAGTTTTTAAAATATTTAAGGTCTTATAATGATGTAAAAACATCATACTATGCTTTTAAAACTTTTACTTGGACTTAAAAAACCTTTTGGCACTCCAAAATGATACCTGATCTAATGGTGACCTCCAATGGACATGTTGATGACTGTGACAAAAAAATGAGTATCTCCACTCATCCAATGATCATGAAACTTTTTTATAATATTCTTCAATTCATGGTGATCTTTTGTAAAAAATTTAAGTTCCTAAAACCACTTGTAGCTCCCAAAATCCTTAATTTTCTCTCAAAATTAACCACTATGCATGGATTATGTGCATAATTGACTAAGTTTAGGTGTTTTTGAGCTGATTTCATGGTTTATAAGAGGTATAAAGGTAAAAATAATATTTTAAAGCTTTATATTCCACTCAATAGTTTTCAAACCTCCTCTACCCTTGTTTCTAGCATGTTTAAACCTTGGAACAAGACAACTAGGCCTCAACCTTTGCATATATCTGTACAAATATTATATACCATCATCCTTATGAGGTGTAGATGTTAGTATTATGATTATATATACTATATAATTTTTATTATATCAAATCTCTTTTAGATTTTCCTTAGCCTGTCTCACAATTTTGTTATTTATACCACTTGTCTTTAGGGTAGGGTTACTCTCCTTGAGCTGACTATAGGTGATCATTTTTGTCCTTATAAAACCCTCATTTATACTTTTTAATGATTTTTATGACCTAAATCTTGGTAATTATTTATATTTTATGCATTATAAACTATATTAATATGGTTTTCAAACCCTAGATTGAAGCATGCTCACATTCATTGGAAGTTTTATTGGTGACCAAACCTTTGCAATTGTAGGTGACTAAGTATTTGTGAGATCATGTAAATTCCATATTTGATAACTTATCCATTCACCTTGATGGGTTAATATTACCATCTCTCCATAAACATCCCTTTGAGCCATGAAAATTTTCTTCAAAAACATGTCTTCAAAATACAAATACCTTATGGATGGTTACATGCCTGTATTAGTATGGTTGTAGGTACACTTTTTGGTGGCACTATAGAATTAGGTGTTTAAAACCTAAATATTATTCCCTTTTACAACTCATAATATTTATTTAAAACATCATCTATCCCCCTTTATATCATTTATTCCTCAAAACATAAAATTCTCCTCTTGATCTTAGAGCTTGTATTAAACAATTGACTTTATTTTTAGCTCTTAATGATCCCTATACAAACTAAGAACAAGGACCTTGAGTGATTAGAGAGATAAAAAAAAACATATTATGTCACTTAAGTAGCTATTCTATGTGTATTATTCATAAACATCACATATCTTCATGGAGTAAACATACCCTTGATGAATTCTCAAAAGACTAGTTGACTTGGGTCTAGTTTCCAAGGTTGATTGTTGGTCCTTATGAGGGATATATCTTGTATTTTAGAACTATAGGTCATCATTTATCCATATTTTTCCATATTATATGGCATTGTATTTATGTAACCTTACTTCTACTGATTTTCAAACCTTGTGAAGCTCAAACCCTTGGTTGTAGCTTATTAGGGAATGGTTGGAGGTGACTATCCATACAGGCCTATAGGATGTTCTTGGGGCACTATAAATTACCCTTTTTATATTTTAAGGAATTTTGACCATTATTATTCCATCCACCTTTATATTCATTAAATTTATATTATTAATGTCACTTTATGAATTTTATCAATCAAAACTAGCTTTCCTCAAAGCCCATCTTATTACCATTTAGGTTTCCTTAGACAAACACAGGCCTATAGGTGCACTTTTAAAGACTATAGGTGTGATTAGTTATACATTATCAAGACCCTCATGAGAATTTACCTTCTTTTCCTCCTTTGAACCACTTTATGTAAATGATATTAGGTCTTAAACCATTTTACAATCACTCTTATCACTAAGACTTTCATTAGTTGTAGATGACTTTTAGGCTTGTTGTAGGGTACTAACCTTTAGGTTTTTTTACTGTAATGTTTGGAAAACATTAATTTGTATTTTTTATCACTCCATGAAAAATATCTAACCAATGTTATAGAATCCATTAGTCTTAAACCAAATGTTCCTTCTTCATAGCTTCTATTAGGTTATGACTGTTGTTTATCTTTTTCCATGATTGTACTTGTGCTCTCAAGTGGCTTATATCCCTTTGATCATTATTGATAATGTTATATAAAACCATGGTTCTCTAAAATAAATAAACTATGGAAAGGATGTGGGGTTAGGAGTGAAATATGATGAGAAATAATGAAAAAACAAGAATGGAGAGAGAAAACAAGTGAAAACATAGTGGAAAAGGTAGACTATGGCAGTGATATGAGGTGAGTGAGGCAGAGGTGATTGAAAAATACTTGGAGACATGAAAATACTATGAAAATAAGTTAAATACAAATAAAATATCATTATTATCACTTCATATGGATTTTAAGCCCATTAGAGGTGGGGTAAAGATAAAAATTGAAACATAGTTTTCTGAAAAAACCTCAAAATTTGTGAAGAAACCTTAATATATGCAAATATAGGCCTTTGAAAGACATGGGTACATGAAAAAGGGATAATTAATAAAATTATTTAAGTATTTATTTTAATAAACTGATTGAAAACAAGAAAAACATGATTCAAACCCCTGAAAACATAATTTCAAAAAAATTTGAGGCTGCCTCCTCCCATGATCGTACAACTTGTCCTTGCAAGCTTGCAAACTACAAATCTAGACTGGCTAACTTTGTGAGATTTTTTTGACCTTTGATTTCATGAATAATATATTAGAAGAGTCATGGAAAGGTATAAAATTTTCCAAATATTATGGAACAATTTTAATTTCCCTAAAACTCTACCCTAGTGTAGAGAAATTTGAGAAAACTAGTTGTCTTTCTGGTTGTAAGGGAAAATAATTTGAAATATATTCAAATAAATGGTTTATAATCTTGGAGAATATAATTGAGGAGAAACTTAGACCATTAATAATCCCTCTAAGTTTAATTTCTTCACCTCAAATTTTAGACCTTCACTCATCCTTAACAAACCATATCATCAAAAAACTGACAGGCAAGTCCCTTTGTGCCAAGAAGCAAAGTGGAAATAGAGGATTGTTTTTGGGCTTGTATGGATATTAATTTCCATGAAACTAATATGGAATCTTGGATATGCCCTGAAAATGACAACCCCTACTTGTATTGTATGGAATCTGTATAAAATCCATACTTATCTTGAAAAAGTGAAGGAAAAAGCTCTTTTTTGCCTTTTAAAGACCACAAAATAATTCCAACACCTAAAATAGGACCTTTGATAAGTAATAATTTCTATCCATGTAAAATTAGTCTTTTTCCATGTTTCAAATTTGCCAATTTTGGCATGTGTGGGCTATTTTATGGCCTTTTTTGGCTATTTAACATATCAAAACACTTTTTCATGACTTGAAACTTAGGAATTAGGCTATTTTCATGTTTTTAAATATTTAAAAAAATATTTTTTAATTATAATGACATATTTACAATCCAATTTGATGTTTTTTGATCAAAATTAATGTTTTTAGGCTACAAATGCCCAGTTTGACTAGCTACAAGGTCTATTGACCAATTTTAGGAAAGTTTCATATGATAGTGCTAGTAATTTGACCTTGATAGGTCAAATTACTAACAAGGCCCAAGGTCTTAATGGTTTCACCCATTATTCTTCCAAAAAAATTGGGATATTGTTCATATCAAAGTTGAAGAAACTGTGTGAGAGTTATTCCAATATGGAACTATAATAAGAGAAATAAATAGTAAATTTTTGGTGCTTATTCCAAAAAAATGAGGAAATAACAATATTCAATATTTTCTCCCCATCAACCTATGTAATACTATCTATAAGATTTATTCAGTCATTTTGGTTAAAATATTAGAACATCTGTTGGATAAGGTGATTAGGGAAAAACTTGGAGTTTTAATTTTTGGGAGATAAATAATTTATGGCATTATCATAGTAAAATAAGCCATTCACTCTATATCTAAATCCTCAAGACAATACATGTTCATTAAACTTGACATGAATAAAGCCTACAATCAAGTTTCTTGGAGATTTCTAATGAAAATCCTTGAGAAATTGGGATTTAATGATAATTTTAAGAAAAATATTTGGAACTATATATTTACACCTAAGTTTTCCATAATAATCAATGGAGTTCCTAAAGGTTACTTTTCATCTTCTAGAGGTTTAAGACTAGGGGACACCATTTCCCCTACCCCTTCATCATAGTAGCAAAAAAACTAGGGAAAAGCTTGTTGAAGGCCCAAATACAAGGCTTTATCAAAGTCATTTCAGTAATGATTAACACCGTTGCAGTCACCCATGAAAAATTTGTTGATGAGATAACTATTTTAGGGGAAGTCTCGATGGAATAAGCTAAACATCTCAAGATCATCTTTAAGAAATATGAAATAATTTATAACCAGTGCTTAAACTTATGTAAGAATTCCCTATTCTTCATCAACACTCCTACCACACTATAGAAAATGATTACAACAATTTTTGAATGCTAGGTGAGTCATCTCCCAACAACGTACATGGGCATTCCCCTTTTCAAACTAAAAATGGATTTCAGCCTATAGAATCCACTTATCGATATATTCTAGAAAAACTTGATGGATGGAAATAAAACCTACTCACTTAAGAAGGTAAATTCCAACTAGTCAAGGCCTCAATATAAAGCATCCCTATATATTTAATGTGAGTATTCTAGATGCCCAACAAGGTCACTACCAAGATAGAATAAATAATAAAAAATTCTTATAGAGTGACATCATGGATCGATTCATATTTCACCTAATCTCATGGGAAAAATATTGTATCAACAAAGTAAATTCGGGGGTTATGGATTATAAGGATTAAAATCATGAATCAGGACCTCTTGGATAAAATAGGTTGGAAATTTTTTAAATAAGATAGAAAATGGTCTAGAATTGTCAAGGTTAAATATCTGGAAGGGAATAAGGAAGACTACTTACTCTGGGAAGAAGGACCCATCAATGGGTCTACCTTCAAGAAATCCATATGCAACAATAAGGACCTCCTAAAAAAAGGAATTAAATGTAAAATTGGGAATGGGGAAAATTTTATTTTTGTGATGATGCCTAGATATCCACTCTCCCCCTCTCATCATAGGTTAACTACGCCAATATTTATTCTAGTTTCAATGAGATATGGGGCACTAAGGTTAAAGATAATTGGGAAGAGATTAGAGGTCAAATGCTTTGAAGGTAATCTCTATATATGGAAAAAATGTTAAATATGTTCAAGAAGTCTAAAATCTTAATTACTCCCTTAGTCAAATTCACATCCCCATTTTCTCTAAGGAGGATGACCTCTTGTGGGTGGGTAAAGACAGTGGGTAGTATTCAGTCTCATCTGGATATATTATTGACCTTGAATTGGAGGATGAGTGGGATTACTATAAATATCTATGGATTAAACACCTCAATCCTAAGGTAAATTTTTTATTTTGGATGGCCACTTAGAATAAGATTTTAATTTTGGATATTCTAGTAAAAATGGAACTCATTCTACCTAGCATAGGCCCCCTATGTAGGAAAGTGGAAGATTCAGTCCATCATTTGTTCCTTTCTTTCCCTTTTAGTTTGTGCACTATTGGCTAGATTCTAAACAAATTCAATCTATCCTGGGTCGAAGCGAACAACATTTTTGATCTCACTAGGCAATGAAATCCACCTTGGAGCCTTCCATCCCTATCCTTCCTTTGGTCCTTAGCCCTCCCACATTGGTTATAGGATATTTGGAAAGCCCAAAATGATGGTATATTGTTTAATAAAATGTATTGACCTAAATCAATTTTATCCATCTTAATTTTCTTGGGGCTTCAAAATTAATTCCTAGTCCTATAGTCAAAGGAGGAGTCATCAAAAACTCAACATGGATGTTGATTACTATGTACATTGGTCCTTTGGGAATTCAAACCAACCATATGGCTAAATATAAGGTAAAAATCTAAGGCATTCATCTTGCTTCCAATATTAATTTAGGTATATTAATAATCATAGGTGACTCCCTTAACATCCTCAATGCCTTAGATGGTAAAACCACCCCTTCTCACACAATCAAATCTTTCATTTATGATACCAAGATACTTATAAAGTAAATGGGGTGGAAGACCTACTTGATAACATTGGTGTTAGCCTTACCCTTTTATCTCCCTATCATGATAGTAGCTATATCCTTAAACATGTCATAAAATCAATTCAAAATGAATATATTATTCCATAAGGTGATGGAGTGGTGGCCACACATGCAAAAATTACATCCAAATCAAGGGGATTTGAAAATTATTTTTTACCATCATAGTACTACATGGGGATTTAAAAACTCAAGGTGGTGGAAATATCATACTTAAATATATTTTTAAAACATTGGTTTTGAGTACTAATTGTGATCATAGTTATTTGACTCAAGAGAGGAGGTTAGATCAAGTGTTATTTTTCATATAAAACAATGAAATAAACACACTAACAATCATAAAATCTCTAGGTATATATCACAGGGAGATCTTATTCAATAAAAAAAAATTAAAAACACAACTAAAATTCAAAATAAACAAGATCTCTTACTTTCTTTTAATGCTCCAAATGATGTGTTCATTTGGATTTCTTGGCTTGTGCTCAAGAAGTTTGTGAAAATGGAGATTGGCTATGTCCTTCTCTCATTGGAACCATTATTGGCTTGTGGCTTATGCTTGCTTGATGGCTTGGACTGTGATTTTAGCCTTATAATACTATTTTTTCCAATCTTGATATAAAATTAGCATTATAACTTTACTATCCAAGCTCTTCAAATGAAGAGGCCTAGGCTTCTATTTATAAGTTTAAAAACTAACCCCAACTCAAAGTGAGTTACAGTGTAGTTTAGTCATGGAATGGGTTCAAACCTAACCTAGGTGAGTTAATTGACACCATTAGAGTAAGAAGGTGTCAAAATCTCATGATTTTAAATGAATAAGCATGTGTGAGATATTTTAGGTTTTTTGACAACTAAAAAAAGGTAATTATGAAAAATCTAGGATATTTAAATTTTTAAGTTTCTTTATTTAGAATTTCATTAATTACACATGGATAATTCAGCTATTAATTTAACTAAATTTAGTATTTTAATTAATTTTGTTTAGGCTTTTACCATTTTCAATATTTGATTTAATTTCATTTGTGCACTTGCCCCATTTACTAGGTCTATAAGCCAAATTGCATGTTATAATGCCATGGAATGATTGGAGATGAATGTGTGAGAGGTTTTTGTTGTTTATGGTAGTATCACCAATTAGGTATGTTTCAAAAAGATTCCAAACTTTGATGAGTGATACATAAGTAAATTTAGTAAATTTAGTGATTCTTAGGCTTAATTTACAATGTTTCATAAGAATCAATCTCAAATCTGGTATGAAGCCATTGGTCGCCATTTTTAGGTGTCTATAGTTTGCCCCTATTTGGGAATATGTTATAAGATGTAATCATAGTAATGTATTCTCAAATAATGAAAAGGTCATGTATGCTTATGACTTAAATGGTGATGGATGAACTATAGGTGCCCCCTTGAGGGAGTAATTGGCAAAGGGGTTGGCAATCACTACCTCAAAAGCAAGAATGATTAGATCAAACAAATGAAATGAGGTGAAAAAGATTGATTTATCCATAGGAAATTATAATCAGTGTCATATAGAGCTACCCTAGTTATATAAGATAAACATGATGATCTACCCATAAGTGGTTATAATCATCAGCATAGGTGGGATAAAAAAGGTGATGATTCTCCCAAAGGTAGTTATAATCATTGAAAAAGTCTTAGGGTAACAAGAGGATGATTTTGTCTCTTCCCTTGCTTTGAAGGATTGTCCTAGGAGCCAGACATCGTCTGATTCTCAAAGGGAGTTTGTTGTGGCATCTGTGTCCCTTGGGTTTCATGGGTATTTTATTTTGAGGCATGGGTTGTTGAGGCAGAAAAGTTAGAGGATGGATGGACAGCAGTTAAAAGGAAGAAGTCTAAGCCTATGGTTCCCCCTCTAGATAAGAACCTTCGATCGTGTAAGGAAAATCTAATGTTCCCTTATGCTAACTGATTGTTTGTGTAGGTAAATTGGTTGCTTCACTAGTTTACTGGTTACTGGCTTGGGAGGTTTTTTAGGTTGCTGCTCCAGTCTATTAACTTTCTAGGTTCCAGTGTTTTGATGATAGTTTTATCTAGTCAAATCTGGTGGTAGTAGGTCCCTATAAAACCTGGTTTAGTTGTTTTACTAGTTTCAAGTTCTTTTAAAACCTGGTTGTGCTTAATGGTTTATCTTTCTTTTTGATGTTAAGGGTTTTGGGACCCCTTCAAAACTTGTTTTTACCCTAATCTAAAACAAGAGGATGATTTTCTCAAAGGTGGTTATAATTATCAAAATGGAAAAAAATGATTTTCCCATAGGTGGTTATAATCATTGGTAGGATAAAAACATGCCCTAGTTTGGTGGATAGTGATAATGGTTTGCCTAAAGGGAGTTATAAGCATTATCACTAGGAAAATGTGCCCCAATTAGGTAGAAGAAAGAGAATGATTTACCCATACGAGATTATAATCATCAACCCTCAAATGGATGGAAACACAATTATTTTCCCAAAGGTGGTTAGAATCATTGGGAATGCAAGTGGGATAGTATACAATGATTTTCCCATAGGTGATTATAATCATTATACCTCAATTATGGCAAACATGATGATGTAAAATTGGTACAAAGGAGAAAGATGAATTAGGAAACATTCTAGTAGGGAGAGGCTCATCCAAACTAGCAAGGATAAAAATTATTTTGTTGTTTTATTACTCTATTTGGGATATGATTTGGATTAGATCATGAATCTTTCTCATACTAAGGAGTGTCATTACTTAATTGGCATGTAGACTTTTTGAGTTGATTTTTTTTATAGCACATGATAATATGCATCATGATACAACACCATGAGGACTTGGATAAAATATACATAAGTACTGATACATGATCTAATAATCAATGGAAAATAATGCACCAATGATAAAAACCAAGATGATAATGTTGATGTATGAATACAGATGGATTCAAGAATAATGTGTAAGGAATCACTCAATGGATGCACATATACTGAATCAAGGCACATAAATAATGAAAGCAAACAAACAAAATAGTGAGAAAAGAAAAGAAACAAACAAAACAAAGAGAATATAATGAAATAAAACAAACAATGGTTAGTTACAATGTTAGTAAAAATAACATGACACAAACAAGATGATGAACATTGCCCTTAGAAAATAAGAGACAACTCAATAATCAAATAGAATGGGGTGGTTGAGTTGTCTTCAAATTCATTAGGTAAGTGGACATTATCTACATATTTCTATGGATGTAATATCCAACAAAAACTTTATGCCAAATATAGTTCTCCCTGGAAATGGGATAAAATAAAATGATGAGAAATAAAATGTGATTGTGTTATAGAATAATATGGGAATGATATTGGAAAATGTTAAGTGGGTGGGACAAGAGGGATAATAAAGATGGGGAAGCTAAATGACAAGTGGTTTCTTGTGACTTAGTGACGGTTCTCATAATACTCAAGGCAAATAAGTGGTCAATTTTTTCAGATTTTTGAGAGCATCTAAACTAAATCAAGAATGACGAAATACTAAATGGTCCAAGATCACAAAATATAGGGCATTCAAAATTAATAAATTGATCGCTAAATGGTGAGAGTGTGTCTTAGGTTACTCATAAAATGGAAAAAGCATCCAAACCTAAATTGATCGCAAAATGATGAGAGTGTGGTAAAGGGTGACTGAGATAACCTTAATGTAAATGAAGCACTACCTCCATAGTCCCAAAAAGGGACCTCAATTTTCTATAGTTCTACCTTATAGAAGAGGAATCTAACTAGTGTAGTAGTCGATTCAAACAAAACATGCAAAGTTGGTAAATGGCATAGTATGACATAGGAATGAAAAGGTGATACTCTAAGGCATGATAAAAAAGTGTTGCCCCTAGTTTTCCCATAAGTGGTTATAACTAGGAAACAATGGCATAAGTCAACGATAATAATTTTCCCATAGGTATTTATAATTAGTAGCAAGATGGAGGGACATTGATTTGCGCAAAGGCAGTTATAATCAGGCACACTTGGTATAGAATGAAACAAAAAATTAAGGATGTGACTACCAAACCACTATTATACTAAGCCAAAATATGGATTTTACCTAGAATACTTGAAACAACTACTGAAACTAATCTAAATCTTTATTCTAAAAGTGGCCTTTTAACCAATACAATGAAACCAAAGTCAAATGGGTTGGGTAAGGAGGATGAAAAATAACTCATTCAATAGAAAAGGTAAGGTAAAATGGAATGGTGGAATGGAAAAGTGATCTGATCTAATAATGTTATGGTATAAATAATAAAGTTTATATTATGGTGTAATTTAAAAAATTCCTCATTAGACAATATGCCAAGTCACTCAAGTAAAGTAATGCTTGAGGTGTATAATGTTTATCAACTCATAAACTTCATCCCTATCTAGTGTAGCAAGCCTATATGATCCATCACCATAGTTTGCAACAATGATGAAAGGACATACCCAGTTGGGTTTGAACTTGAATTTATGTTTCTTCTCAATCATGGTATTCTTTTGGTTTTCATTCATTACAGACAAGATCACCAAGCTCAAATTCTCTATGTTTTATGCATCAATTGTAGTGGCCACAAAGTTAGTTCTGGTATGCCTGAAGGTTATTTATTTCACCCAATAATTTCTCATCAATTAAATCCATATCTTATAATCAAGCTAATTGACCACGACATGTTTCAAAGAGATATGCAAAGAAGGAAACTTGACCTCAATGGGAAGAATAGCCTCAATGCCATAAACAAGTGAATATGGAGTGGATCCCATGGGATAATAATGACTGGTATGGTATGCCTAGAGGATGAAAAATATTTGAAGGTGATAATCATGACTAACATCATTGATAATATTCTTAAGGATGTTGAAAACGGTTTATTAGATGATTCTACCTAGACGTTACCTTTAGGGTAATATGTAATGGGAAAATCTTATTTAATCTTATAATTGGCACATAGAAAATTGGCATCCTTATTCTTGAATGATCCATCATTATTAGATATAATGCTGAAGGGGATATCATAATGGTATATGAGATGGTTAAAGATGAATTTGGAAATTTTCTTTCCAATCATGTAAGTGAGGGGTATAACTTTAACCCATTTAGTGAAATATTTTATGGTGGTAAGGATATGTTTATGGCCATAAAATGAGGTGGGGTTTATCTTCCAAAAGAGATCAAGGTCCTATGTATCAAATGTCTATGGTGTAAAAATTAGTTTCAAAGTCTTAGCTAGTGCATGAATCAAATTGGCATGCCATTGACATTTATTTCATATTCTAACATATAAAAATGCATCTACATCAATCATTGGCCAATAGGACCTAGTACATAAGAAAATATTGGATAGGAATTCCCCACTTCTATGGGATCCAAATGCTACTACTTGAACTTCTTGTAATGTTAATGTAGATTATACCAAATTTAAATAATGAAGTATATTTGCATCAAAACTATGATGATATAGGGTTGGTTTGAGTAGGGTATAACATGTGATATTATGGATAAATTATTTGGATTGTTGGTGGAATAGGTCTGGTGGAATTATTTAGTCATGGAGGTAGGTGTAGAGGTCTGAATCCCATGTAGAGTTGGAACCAATAATATCAGAGATCATTGTGATAGTTGAAGGTTTATGAGATGATGCTAGAAATATTTTAATGAGGAACTACTATTATTAGGCCAATTAAGATATAAAACACCTAATAGATTGGATCTTTATCTGTAAACTATAAAGATACTTTAGATTGGTTGGTGATGTTATGTTTGTTATGGCTTATACTTTGGATGGATCAAATTTGATGCCTCTGTGAGACATAATGAAGCCAAGCAATTTACCTGAAGTAACTCCAAAAACACATTTCTTAGGGTTGAGCTTGACTTTGTATTCATATAGTCACTCAAATATCTTCCTTAGTGTTGTTGGATGATCGGCCCTAGTCTTTGACTTACCTAGTATATCATCAACATAGTATTCAATAATATCATTCACCATATCCTGAAATATGATGATCATGGATCTTTGGTAGGTGGTCCCAACATTATTGAGTCTAAATGGCATAGCCTAATAGCAAAATCTTTCCCATAGAGTGGTGAACATTGTTTTGTGTTGGTCTTATAGTATAATTTGGATATGGTTGTAGCCTAAAAATATATCCATTAGTGAAAGCATTTCATAACCTACTATGGAGTCAAAAATAATGATAATGTTTGGTAGAATAAATCCATCTTTTGGGTAGGCATTGTTTATGTCTCTAAAATCAATGTAGATTCTAATTCCTTCTAACTTCTTGATAATTGGCATAATATTTGATATCCACTCTAATTAGTTGATTGGTCGAATACATCTTGATTTCAATACCTTTTCTAAATATTTTGTTTATAATAAAACAATGTGAGGATGCATCTTGTGTAATTTTTATTTTACAATCTTGGCATTAGGATGTACCATACGATGGTGCAAAACTGAGGGGTCTAAACCAAGCATGTCATAGTATGCCCATGTAAATATATCAAAAAACTCCCTCAAAAGGGTGGTAAATATTTCATGCTCCTTTTCAATGAGGGATGTGCCTAATTTGATCCATTTTGGCTCATCTAGAGTCCTGATATTAAACTCTATTGTTTCTTCTACTGGAAGGGTTGAACCATATTCTAGAATGGTCAACAAAGATTTGACCTAGCCTGCAATAGTCGAGTCATCTATTTAGACTATCTCTTCAAGTTATTTTAGGCATGATGAATTATAATCCCCTAATGGTAAGGATGGCCATGTGAAAAATATTATTAGAAGCTCTTAGATGATTCGATTAAAAGCTTATTATTTTTCAAGACTGAACTTGGACCCATAGGCAAGTTCATCATTGGCGGTCTCCTCGATGATTTGATCAAAATCCTATTATTATTTAAGACTGAAATCAGACCCAAAGAACAAGTTAATAATTAGTGATTACCTAAGCTATGTTTGAGGAAGTTTGAACACCCCCATCTAATGTCACCTAAAATAGGTTTTCAACACTACACTAACCTTTCTCTTTACTATTTCCTTGGTCCAAAAGGACCTCAAAAAGGTTTTCACTTGGGGACCTCAATATTTTATGTAATTGTTTATGGCTAAGGGTGTTCACCTATTCTACAAAATAAGCATCAAGATCTAGTTTGATTGATAACCCTTGTTTGTGGTCTCCTAATGGAACATTATCCCTAAGGCCTAGAAAATCCTAAAAGGCCTCATCATTATGAAACTCATCAACCAAAACTATTAATTCTTATTTTCCCCAATATATAATTTGAGGATAATATAATGGGAGTGGATTATGGTGAATAACTGGTCTAAGTTTATAAATAGAATTATTGTCAAACAAAGTAGTATGGGTTAGGTCATAAAAAGTTCTATGATTAGGCTCTTATTCACTATCAACATTGTCATCACTAGTTGTTTGTGATAGAACTTGAATAAGATATGTGGGGTCACCCCCAGGTGGTTTAAATTTGAGACCTAGGCTCCTTTGTACATAGTAATAGAAATTGGTTCAAGTGTTCCCTATTGATTTATCTTGAGGCCTCTTCCTTCATAGGATTAGTTCTCTAAGATCTGATTAGGAATGTGATATTTGTAATTCTTGTAATAATCAGCCAATTTATCATTGTATAAATGTCTCATAATTCAAAAGTAGGTCTTATTCTTGGCTAGTGGCTAGTATTAAAATGATGGGTGCTGGAATATGTAGTTTTGCTTTGCCCTTTCTTTTCCATTACATACAAGGTGGTTTGGATTTAAATATTCCAAAAGACTTGGGGTTCTATGGAAATTTGGAAATATAAAATATGCCATAGGTCAAATATTCTCTTAGGCCATTAGCTGAGATGGTATAATGATTAGATATTTTAGGAGGTGGCATGTGGGAAAGTGAATCAAGGGTATCAGGGTCAATGCAGTTAGCCTCTGGTGAATCAACAAGTATTTATTTTCCCACTTAATTCTTGATAGTTAGATTCATACCAAAATGATATTTATAGGTTTGTTACTCAGCCTTTAAATGCTTATAATGTTTGTGTGGATACAATTATATAGGAATAGCAACCTCCATACCTGAATGGGATAACTTAATACACTAGTGTAGTGTCAATGGGATTGCAAGGATTTCATGTATCCAAGGTCTTCCCAAAAGTATATTATATCATAGATTTAGGTCTAACACATGGAATAGTATATCATGGGTCAAGGGCCCAATGATAATTGATAAGCTAATGAGGCCTTTTGATTCCCATTATTCATTTTTGTAGGCTTTGATTATGATAATTTCTACTTAGAGATATACTATTATGTACTTGAGAAGCTTGATGAGCTTTAGAGACAATATTTAAATCTAATCTGTTGTTTATGAGGACACATTTCACTTTGTGCCACATTATGATAACTTTGATTTAAAATGGGTTTTTATGTAGTAGGCCAAGGGATGACAGAACACTTTGATTGAAGGTTAATTATTAATCTAGAGCTAGATGTCCAACTAAAGCTTGAAATTTGTAAGGGGATATATCATTAAGAACTTTAGATTAGCCAAGTAACATAGTCAAGATGTTCTTATGGATGGTAGATATACATAATAAATCTAAAATGAAGATTTATGCTAGCATTTTTTGAAATTATTCCACAATATTAAACAACTTTTCTTGGGCGCTAGTCAATGTCTTATTTTGATCTAGAATAATTGGTCAAAT
The DNA here is from genome assembly GCA_037957365.1 of Torreya grandis. Classification (NCBI taxonomy): domain Eukaryota; kingdom Viridiplantae; phylum Streptophyta; class Pinopsida; order Cupressales; family Taxaceae; genus Torreya; species Torreya grandis. Next base: position 1,081,710 of record JARHVA010005106.1, on the reverse strand, counting down.
AATAGGTGAAGTGGTATATGGTTGTGGTCTTGGGATGGTAATCTTTGATTGTTAAGTTATGATTGCATAATTGAGATTTGATATAGGACTATTGGTGTTAATAAATAGAGGTAGAGGGGGACCAGATAGGATAAGTCTTAGTTGCAAGTGTACCTGTACATGGTCATAAGTCAATGATAAGTTATCGATATGGAATCCAAAGGTATTAATCCCTATTTGTTAGTATACTAGTATATGGTCCTAGGTCAAATAAGGATCACCAATATGGGTTTTTTTCTTTGGTATGATTAGCAATGGTCTTGTCTGATTGGTACTTTATTTTGGATTGATGAAAATGGTATTAATGTAACCTCCTAAAATATGTCCTAGAACCTTATTATAATCATGTGAAACTACATGGTAGTTATGTTGGTTGTTGTAATATTTTTAGCCTTGGTTCTATCCATTTTGTTGACATTGTTATTTCTAGTACTGACTGTGTTGGTTATCCCTTGACTATTGATATTGTTATTCTTGCACTAGCCATTGTTGCTATTACTACTAGTTATTATGTTAAGGAAAAGGATTTTGATATATTCCTAGCTTTTAATTAGATGTGAAAGATATATTTTTGAATTTTATCTATCTATTTTCCAACATATTCTCTATCACATATTTCATTTATGCATAACAATATAAATAATGGCCATTAACCTGATGACACTCATAGAATTCATTTGGCATGTACCAATCTAGATAGCCAATGCCCTCAGGACAGTGCTTTGTAATAAGATAATTAGTTTGATTAGCTATGACAAGTTGGCAAAACATAGATTTTATGGGCTCTCTAAGGTCACTAAAGACATCATGAGTAGGCACATTTCTCCTTGGAGGAGGGTTTATCAAAGGCATAAGTTGTTGCATTTGTTGTGCTAGTTTAGGTTATTGTGTTTTCTATATTTTCTAAAGAGGTTATTGGTTAGGAGTAATTTTCATACATGGCATAGGTTGAGTAGATGGTGTTTGTACCATTTGGACATGCCATGAATTTTTTAATCCATTACCCACAACATTATTTTTGTAATTAAACTACTTGGGTTTATCATAGTTATTGGTCTATGCTAGTTGTGACAATTACACTTGGACATGGTTCTAATTTTGACCATTGTTTTGGTTCTGATTTTGGATTTGATTTGACAAGGCAAGTTTAATGACACCTTTATTAATAAGGGATATTTTGATGAATAAAACTTTATAAAATATATCCTTAAAAGTGTGAGCACATTACAACTCTAGATTTTAAGATATCTTGTTTTGTGTAAATTCTTGGTAAACAAAGAAACTAGTTGCTTTTCTAGTAAACTATGGGTAAATCAACTTACAAGGGTTCTCCATCATTGAAGATAACTTGTGAAGCTTTCACTAGCCTTTTTTTTCTTACATCAAATCTACCAAAAAATCTCATATTCAATATTTTAAGAGAAGTGATGTATGAACTTGTCTAAAATATCATCAAAAGTAAATACATAAATCTTGGGCAACTTTAAGAACCATTCTAATGCTTTCCCTACTAGCCTCCTTAGAAATAATAGCAAAACATATATCTCTTTATAGGCCACTAGTTGGCACACAATAAATAGTTCTATCAAATGGGCCTTGGGGTCACCTTTCCCCTTGTATTTGTTGAATTTAGGTGGTTCGTACCCTGAAAGAAATGGTATATAAAAGTACTCCATATTGACTAAGTAAGAACACATATCATATAACTTAAACTTCTTGGTTTGTTTCCATACTTGGATGAAGGAAATTGCATCATTTATTTTTTATAGCTCTTGTGTGAGGAAACCAATGGGAACATTGGCCTAAGGTAAAGGCTAGGTGGTCACAAGCCAATTAATTTGATCAAGTTTAATGAAGATGTTTATTAGGGAATGTTGGATTGGCTAGGAAATGAACCAAGAATATGCATACATAGATTAGGGTGTGATTGTTGGAATTGCACACATGGTTATGCAATATTTTGGTTAGGATTAGGTATATATGCCTAGTTTTGAGAATATTGTAGTTGGGATGGAAGGATATGGACATATTGTGCCTGTTGAGGTTGAATAGGGACATGTTGTCAACTAGTCATACCTTGTTGATTGAGGGGAACTTGTGAAATAATACCCTATCATTAAACTTGTTTCACGTTTTGAATGAAATTCAATTGCTACCTAATCAATAATTTTGGAACATTTAAACCTCTTGGTTACATGAATTATTATTGGGATATAGATCCATGTTGAAGGTTTGGTATTTATTGCTAACCAATACTTTTTCACTATAGATTATACATCATTTGGTTTTGGATTGGCATGTTGGTATGTGATTCAAGAGTTAAGCTCATCACTAAATATCAAGGTGGAACATTAGTTTCTCCCTATTGAGATGGTAATGTGTTTTACATCTAATATTTTGGTATGATATATGGTGCTTGTTGTTATGGAATATTACTTTTCACCTATTGGGGTGGAGTAAGATTTGTCACATTTTATTGTAGCATGGTACTTGTCATTGCTTGATTACTTAATACTTATGGTTGGGTTCTTGAAGAAGTAGTTGGTTGAGGATTAGAGGTAGTTTTTTGAGATTAGGAGGTAGTATCTCCTTCCCCCTACATATGTGAACCACTTGTGGTGATAACTAAAGGCACATTTTATGGTTGATTAGTTGTTTTTACATTCACACCACTTTCGTCTAAATTGGATGTTACTTATATATTATCCATTATGTTCAGTTCATTATTCTATGTAGAAGAAGAAGAGACTTCCTTGATTGTTGGGATACTGAACATGTTTTATTCCTAGGTGATTTGTACAACTAGATATAAACCCTAATTTTCTTGGCCAGTCATCTCAATTAAATCTCCTAGTAAAGGAGCTAACTTAATAAGAGGAGCATTTGACATGGTCATATTATTAGATTTATGTGCTAGGTTTAAATATGTCTAGTATGTTATTTGCAATTTAATGAAGTGGTCCTCCATGAGGCCCCTTTGTATGACAAACATATGAAGATATTGATATGACATCGATAGTATAACATGAGGATTTATATAAGAAGTCTATTTATTATTTTGATTATAAGACATGTTGTAAGACCATCTTAATAGACTTGAAAATTTTTCATGCGGAAACTCTATCAGAAGCTTAGCCCTACCTCTATGGATCTAATTAAGACCTTATCCTTGTTTGCTAGCAAGTGATGATAAATTAGATAAGGGTCATAAACTGATGGCATTGTAACATATTATGGTTTTTTTTGGACTTGTTCTACAACTATAGGTATGTTAGCTAAATAATGTGTTATTTGTTCTTGGTCCTTCTTTGAGGATGGAGGCATGCTATAAAAATAATGAGCCAAAATATATTGGATTTATTACCTTGATTGAGCATTGTAAGGTGGATAAGGATCTATCTGACAAATAACATCATCTTCATAGGTGTCTTGAACAAAGTCTTCTTAAATGAAAACATTACCATATCCTAGATTATACATGACACCACTACGTGTATATTGATACATGGACAAATCAATGGTGAATTCTTTGTGACAAAGGGGATTAGAGTTATACAAAATCTGTAAAATAATGTCTAAAAATAAATAAAATGTTTAAACTATATCTAACTTAGTCAAAGTTATGGAATTGTATCACTAAAATGGGTTGTGACAAAATTTGGTATAAAATAATATAACATAAAATGTCTAACATTTAAATATCTCACATAAAAAAGGTCAAGTGGATGAACTAAAAACAAAATACCAAAATCTAGTTCCAAATATTGAAAGGAAAAGTTGTTAGGTCTTTTGTCCAAACGTGGTGTCAAAATCTAGGCTCAAATAAGGCATGTACTAGGAATTTTATCCAAATGCAGTGTCAAAAGCTAGACTTTAAACAAAAGGATGATTTAATCTAAAAAACTTGGAACACTTTGGCATAAATTAGGCACTTGATTTTAAACATAAAATCAATCAAATTGGTATGAAGCATGAAATAAAAAGCACTTCGAGATAGACTATTTTCTCCCAAATAATGATACAAACAAATAGTTTTTGAATTTGGGTAATGAATTAACCTAAGTTATGCAAACCAAAAGAGAAATATTTATATCTAAGACCAAATTAGACAAGGCATAAATAGAAATCAATCAATGTTTGGATCCAAACTTTTCAAGGTTATTTAAAAACTCAATTTAGAAAGAACTAGGATTTTTGAACAAACAAGTTAGATGGATTTAAAAAAAATAGTAACACTAAATAGAGATAAAAAATGCATACATGGATTAATTTAAAACATGAAACTTAGACATAAGATAAGATAACTTTATTTAAAAAAATTAGTATCATAACAATGTTATCACTCTCTCTCCCTGCTGAAACCCTAGGTCCAGGGTTGAGGGTGATGCATTCCAGGTATGGAGAACAAGACTACTACAACTATTCTGAGTTATGGTATGGATTTTTTGGAAGGTAGCAGTTGCATTCTACCTTTTCTCCTACGGCTTGGTTTGTGGTTTGTCTCGGCCTGTGTCTTCAACGTTGCACCTATATTTCATGGTGGAGTGTGTTTCATGGCCATGCTTGTGTTTCTGGCCTCGGTTTTATATAAATATGGTGGGATATTCCTGAGGTGGCTGTCAAAGCTGTGGAATGTAAATAGGGTGTAGAACATGGATCCCAAAAGTAGGGCATGGAACCAGCTAAACAATGTGGTTCTGGTGTCCGACATGGGGCATCTGTTGGTGTAAGGATGCCAGGGCATGTTGTAGCATGACCTTTTTCTTAACATGGCTATGGCCATCATTATTTCTGGATCTAATGGTGTCTCAGCCAAATCAAAGGGATAGAGAAACTAAAGGTATTTTGCATAATTTTAATGTCTAGATAAATGCTTGTGTGTCATTATTACAATGGCAACCTTCATTGTTGGCTAGGGTAGAATGCTAAAGATATATATATTTTTTGCATTATTTACCCTATGCTATAAGTTCTTTGAGGTTTCAGGTCCTTGTAAAACCTGGGTATGTTTATTGGTCTATGTTTGTGGTTTCAGGTCCCTGTAAAACCTGATTTAGATGTTGCTCTGAAGTAGGTTTCAGGACTGCTTTTCTTGGTGGTTGTTAATGCTTTATCTTTCTTGATTTTATTAAAGGGTTTTGGGGTCCCTTCAAAACCTACTTTTACCATAATCTAAAACAATGTTATCACTCTCAAAAGCTATAAATAATGGTTCATTTCAAAGACTTCCAAGCCACCAACTTGAAATGATTTGGGTAGAGTAACATTGCCCATCTAAATCAAGTGATACACATAACATTTTTGACACACAAGTTTAAGACAAATTCACAATGTCAACTGGTTAGCATAACACTTCCTCAAATACAAAAATAGCGTGGAAAAATAATTTGTTTTTGATGGGGCAAAAAATAACAAAGTTTTAGACTCAAATAACCAATCAATAGAGGAATAAATGAAAAAAAAAACTAAGTATAATTTCCTAGATCTTATCAAGGTTAGTTAAATGGGGTTACCTAAAACTATACTTTTCAAATGTCTAGATTGATCCCAAGTGTGACTAACACTAGAGAAGCATCATGTTAATTGTGTTCATATTGATTAACTTACTAGGAAAGGGTCTATTCCTTTTCATAGTAATTTTATCCATGGGATACTTAGTGGAATCCCCTAGTTAACCAAACTTCACTCAGGCCTTCATTATGAAATAAGAGGTTAGCCACTCAACCCCCTAGCCCTCATAGTATGCCTACCTTAATTTGTATACCCTAACATGGAGTAGGGTTAAAATGATACTAGGAGATGAATCCCTAGACCAATGATTCCTTAAATAATTTGTGAAGAAGATATGAAATCCCTATTACAATCCAAATTTCATGAAAAAAATGATAAGTGAAAAGACTTTAAAGGTTGCTTTTAGATCACTCCAACCATGCAAGTTCTAGGGAGAGCCTAGAGACCATTCTTTTCATGCCTTAAACTAGGCACAAATTGAAAGTGTAAAGGTACTTTTGGTCACCCAAGTTTCCTATAGGGAATGAGGGGAGAGCATACACACACTCTTCATTTTTCACAAAAAACACACAACAAACACTTTCAATAAACTGTAATCTAAGTAAAGTGTTAATTTATTACACAAAATTTAAATGTGTGATTAGGTTATTTACTTGGCCCCTTGACTTGATTACAAAATATTGAAATAAATTACATAAAATAACTTAATAAAAAATACCTATGTTTATTTTATGCATTAAAACCTAAATGTTCAATATTTATCCTAATTCATTTTAAAAAACCAAAGTCAAGTGTTAAAACCATTTAAACTTGTAAATTCATTTCTTATTCCTGCCTTGGACCTGTAAGGGTTAGAGAGTCTCCTCCTAATTTGAATCACAATCAATAATAATGAGAAAACAAACTTTCAAAATATAAGTCTCAATTTTTTTATTTTAAAAAGATAAAGACTGATATCGATCACCTGTAGGGAATTGATGTTTGTTGGTGATAACTAATACTAGTTGACAAAGACCAAGATCAGTTTCCTATTACCCAAATGTAAAAAAAACATGAGATAATTTTTTTATTTAGCTCTAAGTTAGATAAAAATTTCTTAAAACCTATAAGGATATGATTAGAAAGAGTTTAAATGTCAAAGATACCAAGAAATAATAATTTGGAATGCTAAAAAGATTCAAAATGAATGTTTTTAAGCCATGTATTCCCCTGCACTCTGACTAATGATGGTCAACCATAACTAAGTGTTAAGCATGGAATATACTGAGAGGGGGGTGAATCAGTATATTATATATCTTATAAATCTTTCCTTTAACCAAATTCCACTTAATCAATCATTCAAGATATGCAATAAAACTCAAACAATAAACATCACACAAGATAGAGAGAGACACCAGATATAACATGGAAACCCAATGTGGGAAAAACCATGGAGAATCAATCTCAAATATATTCAGGAGAACAACCCCACATGAGCACCATACCCCTTTTACAAGTAAAAACCTTAGCTATAATTCGTGAGCACCAACCCACAGGAGCTTCAAACCCCTTTGCTGAGCACCAACCCAGCACCTATTCGTGAGTACCAACCCACAGGAGCACCAACCCCTTTGTTGAGCACCAACCCAACAACAATTTATGAGCTCCAACCCATAGGAGCACTAACCCCTTTACAAAGCACCAACTCAACAACAATTTGTGAGCACCAACCCACAGGAGCACCAACCCCTTTGTGTATACCACACACCTATCTCTCAATGTTGCTATCTCAACAAATGATAGATCAATACAACATCTTCTTCCTCTCTCTCATTTTTTCTCTTCTAAGCTAGATATAACAAATACAAATCATCTTTCACAACTGCTCTTTTAAGCTAGATATTACAATATCAAATCAACCTCTCACTTCCACATTACAAATGGCTACTCAAGCCTTTATTTATAGCTTTCCAAATGACCTTTGGCCTTCCCCCTTTGTGACCTTTCAATCCTCATGGAAAATGGTGCCAATCTTGGATGACCCTTCATATCTAAGCATTTGAAAAGTCATGTGGTGACCCTTCATGACCAAAAACGTCTTTCCCACTTTTTTCCTTATCTATGGTGACTTTTCGTATTCCTTAAAGTGTCCCTTCATGAGAAATTCACCTTTTACTCTTTTGTCTTCACTTGGCGACTCTTGGTATTCCCCAATATGACTCTTCATGGGAAAATACATCCCATCCTTATTTTGTCTTTATCCCATGAATCTTCGACTTCTCCATGGGCCCTTATTTTGACTCATATGCAACCAAAAATATATTCATTAATATTAAATAAATATTAACTCATATTAGCCAAGATAAACAACATTAAATGCAATGGGGCCTTTATCACCAATAATACTAAACCTTTGACATCAATGACAATATTTCCAACACTAAGCTCAGTTAGGTAGAACTAATGATGGTTGTTTAGAACCAATTCCAATTATGCCTGATTGATGTCAATCTCTGTATGGATCCAAGTTAGTAAAAAAATTAAAAATATGACAAAAACAAAGCTAAAACTGTAATTTTTAAGATATTCAAGCATCCATTTGCTAATTTATGAGTTGCATCTTGGTCTTATTGGTATGTGGGATTCTTATAATGCCACTTAACATGTCGTTTGTGATCATAGGAATTTGACTCAAGAGAGGAGGTTAGATCAAGTGTTAGTTTTCATATAAAATAATTAAATAAACATACTAATGAGTATAACATCTCTAGACCTAGATCATAGGGAGAGCTTAGTGAATAAAAAATAATTTTAAACACAACTAAAATGAAAAATAAATAAAATCTCTTGCATTCCTTAAATTCTCAAAATGATGTGTTCATTTGGCTTGATCAACTTTTGCTCAAGAAGTCTATGGTAATAAATCTTGGCTATCCCCTTCTCTCCTTGGCACCATTGTTGGCTTGTGGTATATGCTTTATTGATGGATTGGGTTATGATTTTGGCATTATAACAATATTGTTTCCAATATTTCTATAAACCAACATTATAACTTTTAATATATCCAAGCTCTCCAAATGAAGAGGTCTAGGCTTGTGTTTATAGGTTTAGAAACTAACCCCAACTGAAGGTGATTTAGAGTGTAGTTTAGTCATGGAATGGGTTAAAACCTAACCTAAGTGATTTGATTAATCCCATTAGACTTAAAATGTGTCAAAATATCATTATTTTCAATGAATAGTCATGGCTGAGATATTTTAGGATTTTTGAGAACTCACAAAAGGTAATTATGAAAAAGTGAGGATATTTGCATTTTTGAATTTATTTTTTTAGAATTTTATGAATTGCACATGGATAATTAAAATAGGAATTTAATTAAGATTAGAATTTTAATTAATTTTGTTTAGACTTTCATCATTTTCAATAGTTAATTTAATTTCATATGTGCGGTTGCTCCATTTAATAGGTCTATAGGCCAAATTGCATGTTTTAATTCTATGGAATGATTGGAGATGAATCCATGAGAGGGTTTTGTTATTTATGGTAGGATAATCAAATTAGGGATGTTTTTATGAGATTATGAGATTTGATGAGTGATGCATAAGCAAATTTAGGACATTCAGTGATTCTTAGGCTTAATTTGCAATAGTTGGTAAAAATTTATTTGAAGTCTAGTATGAAGCCATTGGTGGCCAATTTTAGGTGTCTACACTACTAGGGTATGACAAATCCAAAATCCTCTAAAAATTATATTTTAGAATCAAGAAAAATGTGGGAGGTGATATGGATATATTAGAGCTAATCTCTTGTTCAGAGGTCTAGAATAGTCAAAACTTGTGGTGGAAATTATGCAAAGGGTGTCTTACTAAATTTATGTAGAGGTTTACAGGACATGATGCAACCATCATAAATGATTTTGTGATTTATTAGAATAAAAAAATAGTGGAATTAAAAAATTAAAAAATATTGGTTACTAAGGAATTGATTGGTGAAGTCATTGAAATGTCCTACAAAGGGGTAAAAGCCTTCAAGGACTAGTCAAAGAAGATGGAAATGATGCATAGGTTATTATGAACCAATGAGACCATCAATACAAATAAAAATGGTTTACCATTCATGGTTTTGACCAAATTTTTGTCATTTAGGCCAAAATTGGGAACCCCTATTTGAAAACTTAGCTGCCTAAGTCTATACCTTTAGCTAGGTCTAATATGCAGGTTTCATTTGAGAGAAGTGTTTTATACAAAGCCTGAAACAAATGTATAAGTCTAATTCTTTAAAAAAGTTTATTTTTGGTATTTTTCTAATACTTTACATGGTAATAATTTTATGTCTTTTGTTTTTGACTAAAGTGTTATTTTTTTAGACTTTTCATTTGACCAAAGTGTTGAATTCTTTCAAAAAATTTGTCTGAGACAAATTTCTCGAAGATGAAGACTAATTCCTTTAGGAAAATTATCCAAATAATTTTCCCAAAGGACCTTTTCAGGATAAGGGATGATCCAAAACCAATAATTTTTTATTGACAAATATTTTAAGAACACAAAAATAACATAGTAATAATGAATTCTCTGAGAAGAGATGTTTTATTACTCAAGATCACAATATAGCTATACGCTTATCTCTGAGAAGAGATGTTTAATTTCCATTCTAGGTTACATATTCATTTATACACATTTTAAAAGTAGTAGGAGGATGTGGAAGGTCACCAATATAAATGGAGATTAAGTGATTTGACTTCCATGATTTAAAACAATACCAAATTTAAGGAATTACTATTTTTAGACTACACTAATTAAAAATAAATTTGGGGCACTTCCATTAGGTTTTTAGGGATTAAAAACCATAAATTGGAACTCCATGCCATCTCACCATGTCATCCTCATTCTTATATTTCTAATGGTTTAAATGGTGAGTCAATTGGAGTTACGGTGCAGAAGTTATGGCTCTTAAAAGTTTCGTCATCAATTAGGGTAGAACCATCACTTGAATTGTCGTCTGAATTGTTGCCTGGATCAAGGCATCATTTTAAATTTTTATGAAGGGTAGTTTAAAAGTTTCAAAGGGTGATTTTGTAGGAAATGGTCCACTTCATTCTTTCCAAAGGATACTTTTTTTGAAAAAATGTCGCAAACAACTTTCCCAAAGGGCACTTAAAAAAAAAGTCATCTTAAACTTTTATGAAGGGCACTTTAGTTTTTTTGAAGGGCATTTGTAGGAAGGACGAAAGGTAATTTAAATTTTTTAAAAAGGGAACTTCAACTTCTCTTGAAGGGTAATTTTTATAAATCCAAAAGGTACTTTACAAAAAGTCTTAAGGGCAATTCAACTTTTCTCAAAGGGGCATTTTCAGAAAGCCAAAAGGACACTTACAAAAAGTTTGAAATATTATTTTCACGGGATGGTGGATCAAATAGAATTTACGAAAGGATACTTCTCAAGATGAAGGGGTAATTTTTAGGATTCTAAAAATATTCAGTTCCTTAGAGATATGGCCCATACACATTTTTTCCAAAAAGGCACTTTTAGAAAAATCCTAAAAGATTTTTCAGAACAAATTATCCAAAAAATTATCTAAACAAAAATTTATAGTAATGAATTCTTTTAGGAAAAGTTTTAGGGAAAAAATAAGTTTGAGAGAAACAAAAGTCTGAAGAAAATAACCAAAGGATGATGGCCCACAAAAATTCAATATCAAACTATGGAAAATAACCATTGGTGTCAAAAGGGTTAGTAAGAACTTGAAGGTGAATATAGAGGTAACAAATGGCAAAATGTCCCAAGTATTTAGTACAATCATAATTGATTTAAATATAACTAATTCATTTAGTGCAATTTTAACTTATTCAATTGTAACTAATTCATTTAGTGACATTACATAGCTTTCCCACCTCTATCCCACATGAAAATGTAACCTATTCTCTCATATAGAAACATGTCCAAGTGACCCTTGGACTCCTTTTTATTGACCTCCCTCCCAAAAGATATAAATATTCTTTCTTTTGGCTTGTTTAGAGCCTCTACTAGTTATTGGGAAAACTCTAGCTAGATTTATACTTGAAAGACTCTTAAAGAAATAATACAAGTTACTTTGCCACTCACATGATGTACTATTGAGTATCGGTTCAAATATTTTTTTTCTTGTTTAGTGAGAGGTCATCTTTCGTAACATGTCATCTTCAATTACCTACCAAATGTGAAAAAAGAGTGTTATTATGGGTCCTTGTTAGTATTATTTTCTTAGTGTATAGATTTTGTATAAGTGGTCTATTACAATATTCCTTCTTGGAATCATATTTTCCCCTCCTAAATTTGAAATGCCTTCTTGAATCTAACATGTGAAATGCTGATGTGACAATTCACAAAGAGCTATGAGTTTTATGTGAGAGAAACTTTGTTAGTCTTTAAGTAGCATATTTTCAGTCAAATAGGAGGAGACAAACATTGGTGCAGCACCTTTTTGGTTTCTTAATTTTTTTATTGAACCCTTTTTATACATGAATTTATAGGCTAGAGAGTGCTTCAAAGAATTACATCAAGGGAACTAGCGCTTATAGAGATTCATCTCAACAAAATTGTCACCCAAAGAAAGAAAGATGTCTACATTGTGTCACTTAGATGAATAGAGCTAAACATCTCCTCAAGGGTGTGAGTCTAAGTGAAAATAGTTGTTGGCACACCCGGTGGGACTATTTGTCCAATGAGGTGAAGAATAATTGGTGTGTTCTTTAACCAATCAACCTTTTGGAGGCATTTCAATCAACAGCAATGATGACTCCAAGTTGAATTAGTGGGCCAAGTAGTCCTAGTGCATCAATAAATCATATTTGGTATCTGTAATCTAATTTTTTAGTAGTATGGCCCTTATGTTCCTTCGTATAGTTTTGATCAAACTCATGTTGTTTATGGAATCACCTCAAGTATCTCTCCTAATTGTCCTTCTTCTAGTCAATCCAAGAGTGCTAGGGAGATAATGTTGGAGTATGAGAAGTAAATGTTGGAGCTAGATATGTTGAATGAGAAAAATATATATCATCAAGATCTAATGTAAAAGGAGTGTTTTAAAAGGTTTGGATCTATGGTTTTAGAAGGTTATAAATGGTGAAATGTTAAATTTTTGAAAGGGGGTATAGGGTTTATTAGAAGTGTTTAAGTTAGTTTTATCATTTACTTAGGGTGTTTTAAAAGGTTAAAGTGGGTAGAGTAGGATGAAGGGTTAAGTAACTAAAAGGTTAGTAAAGGTTATAAAAGAGGTTGAAATGTTTTAAGAGGTCCATCAAGTGGGTGGTAAAGGTAAGATAGCTTTAAAATGGTAGGTTTATGGTGATAGGGAGTGTGATTTATAAAATGAAGTGTTCATGCTAATGTGATTTTGTGCAGTCTTGTGATCAGATCTTGATAAGGGATAAAGTCCCTAAGATTTTCACTAAGGTTTTAGATAGGATGATAGCAAAGGAGTAGATTCACATAGAGATGGTTGGAATTTGGGTCATGATACATTATCATCACCTACTACAAGATGAGGTTATGAACATCATACTCATTAAGAGATGGGACCCCATTATGAACACCTTCATGTTGCCAATTGGAGAGGTGACCGTCTTGTTGGAGGATGTGATTAGGATCACATGAATACCCATTTGGGGGGAGACAATATATCATGTAGAGATAAAGGATAGAGATTATTCTATGGACATAATATATAGAGTAGATCAAGCTCATGTTAAGTAGTATGTAAGGGGGTTTGGGATTAGGTCATTGTACAAGAGGGTTTTAGAGGATAGATGATTGTTGACGACGATGATGAAGGTTGTGAATTTATTTTCATTGCTAGATTATAGCCATGGATGTTTTTCATAACTACTATTGGAAGTACTAGTGGAGATATTACTAGAGAGGATGGTGTTTGGATGGTCCCTAGTATTAATAGTCTAGATTTACAAGGAGATATAGGCCTTTAAATTACATAGATGGTATGGGATTAACATTAATTTTGTGTTGCACTACTAGGAATATAAGAATATTCAAGTTTTGAAACCATTTGGGGTATCGTGGTAGGGATTCACTTAGGTATCCTTTGTAATGGGCTTCATGTGATGGAGGTATATTGATGCTTTGATAGGGGTAGTTAGAGGATCCAGAGACATTGATTGGTTTAGGGATGCTTTGGAGGGTTTGGTGGTGGGTGATGTGATATGGAGGCCATATGTGGATTGGCCAAGTTGGCCCAAGCATAAGTACCATACATTATCCTTATAAAGCTGAGAGTAGATTTATGGGAGGAGAGATGGGGAAACTAAGTTAATCTCCTTTGACTAAGTTTAGAGATAGTTTGGATTGTTGTAAGTGAAAATAATGTGAGTCAACCTTCTAGACCATATAATGCATTTTTTCCAATACCAAAACTAACTACTCATATTATTAATCCATAGCACTTAGAAATCCAATACCAAAGGATATAATAGCCTTCTATGGAGACTAAATACTTCAATTCCTTAGATTGTGAGCCCTCCTTTGAATAAGGTCATCTTATTTATTTTGAAAACCAACACACCCCATCCACCTTTCATCAAGAGAGTCCTCTAGTTAATTTTGATGTTGATGAAGTGTTGGTCATGTGGAAGGAAGAGAATAAAGTTATTTTGGCCCAAGGTTTTCCCCCTCTTTATCATGATCTTTCAAAATAACCGCTTAGATTCCATTCCCCATCTAATTTTGAGTCCTTGTGTTGAATTTCCTTGCTTGGTTGATGAAGAATGTTTTCCTTATGTTGAGGAACCTATCTTGATAAAGATAAGTGAAGAATAATATGCTTAATTCATGATCAATCAAGGAGACTTAATGAGTGTAGATGAGGAGGAAATCACCATAGGTACCCCCCTCAGTGAATAAAAAGATAATTCACAAGATTTTTCCTCCATACTTGATGAGGAGGAAATGATCATTGATTCTTTTCTTACTTTGCAAGATACTATGGATGGACTAGGAGAGGTTCTTGATCAGACTTTGGATGACTTGTTTGAAGTCATTGGAGTAGGCTATACTCCTCTTCAAGGAAGCTATCAGTTGGTCAAAGATGGAAAAGGTGGCATTGGAACTCAAGTAAGTATGCAAATGAGAAATAATCTTTCATGTTTATTCTTTCAAGAGGATTGTAAATTTAAGAATGATATATTTAAAGTCATCAAGAGGGGATATCACCCTTTAGAATGAACTCGTCAAATTTTGAAGGATGGAGAAAGATCATATTGGCTATTGGCATAAAATTTATAAAGAACATGAATTTAATCCTTTTGAAATCATGCCTATAGAAAAGATGGGAGTTGATCATGAGAAAGTGAATGGGTAGAAACATGAAGTAAGTGATCATGTATAAGAAGAGTTCATTTCCTTAGTCATATTATTTGGAGTTTCTTGGTTCTTAATGAGAATCATGCCAATAAGGTTGGTAGACTTTGTGAGAAGCATGGAGGTAGCAATGATAAGAGACAAAAGGATTCTTGACTCATCTAGTCCTTCTTTCCATGAAGTGAGAGGATTTTTAATTTTCCCCTTTGATATAGGAGGGGGAAGAGCATACTTGGTTAGCTATACATAATTAGTTTTCTTTTTGTTATGTTCGGTTATCCTAAGTGCTTATTAGCATAGGTGTGTTTGATTTGGTATTTGTGTGTGTTTGTTATTTCCCTTACATGTTTTGAGGTGGTAACTAGTTGTATTGTTGATCAAGTTATTAATCATGGTCAAGGTTTATTATTTATTTCAATCCTTAGATGACTCCATAAGCCCAATAGACTGATAAGGTTACTAGTCTAGTTAGTATAGTAGACATACTACCCATGTGAGTCACTAATTTGTTGACCAAATTTTGGTTGTTCAAGCCAAAATTAGGCACCCCTATTTGAAAACTTAGCCACCTAAGTCTATACCATTGGCCAGGTATAGTATGCAGGTTTCATTCAAAAGAAGTGTTATATACAAATCCCACAACAAATGTACAAGTCTAATTCTTTTAGAAAGTTTGGTGGTCTTTTGCTAATCTTTTGCATAGTAATCCTTTTGGGTCTTTTTTTTTACTAAAGTTTTATTTTTTAAAGTTTTCATGTGGCCAAATTTTTGAATTCTTTCAAACAATTTGTCTAAGGCAAATTTCCTAAAGATGAAGTCTAATTCCTTTGAGAAAATTATCTAAATAATTTCCTTGAAGGACCTATTTAGGCTAGGGGAACATTTTCAACTTTTTTGAAGGGAAATTTACAAGTTATGAAGGGTGATTCTAAAGGAAATTGTCCACTTCATTCTTTTTGAAGGATACTTTTTTTGAAAAAATGTCCCAAGAAAATCTCCTAAACGACACGTTAGAAAAAAGTCATCTTCAAATTTTTCAAAGGCCACTTTAGTTTTTTTGAAGGGCATTTTTAGGAAGGCTAAAGGGTACTTTACAAAAAATTTGAAGGCCACTTCAACTTTTCCTGAAGGGGTATTTTAAAAAATCCAAAAGGTACTTTAAAAAAAGTCTGAAGGGCACTTCAACTTTTCTCGAAAGGGAATTTTTAGAAAGCCAAAAGAACACATACAAAAGGTCTAAAATATTGTTTTTATAGGAAGGTGGACCAAATATAAGTTCTAAAAGGATAATTATTAAGTCGAAGGAGTCATTTTTAAGATTCCAAAAAGATTCAATTCCTTAGAGAGATGGCCCAAACACATATTTTTAGAAAAGGCACTTTCATAAAAATCTTGAAAGATTGTTTAGAATAAATTGTTCACATAATTATCTACAGGAAAAGTCCAAGGAATGAATTCATTCGGGAGAAGTCTGAGGGAAACAAGAAGTCCAATGGAAACTAAAGTCCAAATAAAATTCTTGAAAGATGATGGCTCACAAAAAGTCAATTTTAAACTATGGAAAATAGTTGTTGTTGTCCAAAAGCTCAGTGGGAACCTGAAAGTGAATATAAAGGTAACAAATGGTAAAATGTCTCAAGTATTTAGTTCAATCATAATTGATTCAATTGTAACTAATTCATTTGGTCTAATTATAACTTATTCAATTATAAATAATTAATTTGGTGACATGGGATATCTCACCCACCTCTCTTCCACATGAAAATGTAACTAATTCTCTCATATAAACACATGTCTAAGTGACCCTTGGACTCCCTTTTCTTGGCATCCCTCCCAAAATCTATAAATATGCATTATTTTGGCTTGTTTAGAGCCTCCATTGGTTGTTGGGAAAAATCTATAAAGATTTGTACTTGAAAGACTCTTGAAGAAATAATACAAGTTATTTTTCCACTCACATGCTATACTATTGAGTATTGGTTCACATCCTATTGTTCTTATTTAGTGAGAGGTCAACTTTCCTAACACATCATCTTTGGTTACCTACCAAATCTGTAGAAAGAGTGTTGTTGTAGGTCCTTGTTAGTATTCATTTATTAGTGTATAGATGTTTTAGGAGTGGTATATGACTTTATTCCTTCATTGTAATCATCCATTTCCCTCATAAATTTTGAATTCCTTCTTGAATATAACATGTGAAATGTTGATGTGACAATGCACAAGGAGTTGTGAGTTTTATGTGAGAGAATTTTTTTAGTCTTTAAGTACCATATTTTCATTCAAATAGGAGGAGATAAACATTAGTGTATCACCTTTTTGGTTTTTATTTTTTTCCTACACCCTTTTCATACACAAATTGATAGGTTAGAAAGTGCTTCAAATAATTGCATCAAGGGAACTATCCCTAGTAGAGATTCATCTCAATGAAATTGTCACACATAGTAAGAGATATGTATCCATTGTGATACTTGGATGAGGAGATCTAAGCATCTCCTCAAGGGTTTTAATCCAAGTGAAAACACATGGACCTACCGAGATATTGGCTAGAGGTGTGTTTGCATATTATGAAATATATTACCCTAGAAGGTAAGTTTACACTTAGATTTTTGCATCATTTTATTCTACTTAATCACTTATAAGGTTTAAAGATTAGCTTTCCCTATTTCCTTCTTAATTCTTTGGATTTCACAACACTCATATTCCATATAAATGAATCAAACATTATCATTCATCAAGGTCTCATTCTATTGATAGTGAAATATGGCCTTCATGGTAAGGAAGTTCCATCAGGAGGGTCTTTTATGGAAGAGGACTCCCTTGAGGAATACCCTACCTAAAATTCCCATTACCTATTTCTTAACCCATCCATTGAAATCCCTCTTTCCAAGATCTCCACCAAGTAACTTCCCCTAATACTCACTATAACCAAACCAAAACCACTAGTGCTTGAGGAAGGGAATTCTATGAAGTCATTGGGTAAAGGTAAGGTCCCCCTTTCATAAGTGATCAAATTGAACAATAAATATATGGAAGGGTTCAATAATAAATTATATGAGTAGGGAATTGGTTTGGAAAGATTGATTAAGGAGTGGAATTATATTAATAAGGAAGCTTCTAAAATGATTCAATCCTTTTTACACTCTATTGAGGTTAAGGGCACTCCCTAAAAGTAGGTCACTAAGGAGGCAAAGTTTTATTCTCCAAAATCCTCCATCAAATAACCCTTCAAGAGGAAACAAGAGAAGGAACTTACATAGAAAAAATTGAGGATGATAATTCCAAAAGAGGATGTTGAAGGTCAGAGCAATAGAACCTAGGCAAAAATCAATAAGAATAGACTAATAGAGTAGGAGGAGGACATTGAGGCAATTAAGGCACTCACAAAGGGTTCCTCCCTCTTTGAGTAATTTATTTTTTACCTTTTGTGTTTTTTCTTTTTCTATGTTCATTATCATACTACTTTGATATTTATATTTTTGGTTTCTCATTTTATGGTCTTGCACTACTTTATCACACTTTTACTTATACTTAGGTCCTAGGTTTTTGTAAAACCTGGTCTTTTACAAAATCGAATAAAAAATAATATCAAGCCCAATTAAATCAAGAAATAATATAAAATAATATTTAATACCATGTCATAACTAACTCAAAGTTTTCAATTACAAGCTCCAATAATTAATTAATTCTCAAGGTTACCATCACTCCTCATGTATTATTTCAAAATCTATTTGAATGCAATATTATCACTCTTCTCCCATTAATTGAATCAGACATATCTAAACTAAAATCTATAAATTTTTATGGAAATGAATATTTGACTACCATATATGTATTGGGAGTTCCAAAAATATATTTTTAATCTCAATTATAAAAATAAATATATAATTGATGAAAAACTTACATATATTAGCACACCTACTAAAGAAGCTAGGACATAACTAAATAACAATTCAAATCTAGAAATGTATAAGGATCCTTTCCAAAATAATGTAGCAAAAAATAAAAATGATAATTTTGAAGTAAATTATGAATATAATTCCCATCCTCCTTATATATGGGTGTCAAATTGATAACATTATAGGTATAATTACAAGCAAACAAGCATCATGTCCGGTGATGACATTTGATGATAGTAAAATTATTGATGATGATTTAGATAGACATGCACTATTTATTGGAGTATATGTTGACAAAAAATCCATTTAAAGTGTTATGATATATAATGGATCAAGTTATAGTGTGTGAACCATTACACTCTTCTACTCTCTTGGTTATATAGAGTATTATTTATAGGCTACTTGTATAGTTGGTAAAGTATTTTATGGTCATACACATGATATTCTTGGGAAAATATTTTCACCTTAAAAAGTGTGGCATCACATAATGTTCACTCCATTATTAGTTATACCAAGGACAAAGGTATTTTATATGTTATTAGGATTCTCTTGAATATATAATCTTATAACATTACCTTATACATTACATAAATGTCTCAAATATATTCATGGTAATCAAGTGGTAAAAAATATATGAATATAACATAAATATTCTTTGAAACCATGAAAAAATAGTTGGAAGACACTTATATTGAGCAACATCATAATGAAATACTATATAAAAATATTTAAGAGCATACTAAAAATCAGTTTATTCAAATATTTATGGTCATGATATAGCTACACATGAGCACATTACGTAATTAGTTTCTCCATATAATCATGAGAATTATATAGTTACACATGAGTATATTAAATTAGCTCCAAATATCATTGTACATTATTATAATTATAAAGTGTCATACAAAAATAAGTATTCATCTCCTAAGGCATAAGAAGTTATTTAAAGAGCTTCATCATAGGTATAAGTTGTTACATATTCTCCTCTTATAAACAAGGATATACGTTTACATGGGTATATAAAGATTGATTAAAATGGTTACATGACATCATATGGATATTATTAATATTTATAGACTCCTAAAATTTACATTTCCTATCCATAGGATGTGATTCCTTCATATCATACCATGGGTTATGCATACATACCAATCATAGATATAATTAGTTAGTTACTCATATTTTTATGTATACATTATTTATTTGAATTTATTTCATTGATACTTATTTTATCCCCAGTATAAGAATTATTCAATCCCTTGGATTTATTTTCACTTTGGGTACTTTCCCTCTTATATTTTCGAACTGATTCAAACAATCTAAAAATAATCTTACAATATTTTCTAGTCACATTATTTATCGCACTCCACTTGATTATTATCACATATCTACCATGTTATGGATTAATTTTAACTTACATAATCACATCTATTTATCTATATATTCCAAGAGCATGCCTATATTTTTTCCCATTGGGGGCATGATCATACGTATCTATATTGACATAGTTATTATACTTTATCACCTTGTTGAGGATTTTTCTAATCCCTCATACTTGTTATTTTTTTTAATCCTTTCTCTTAGCACCCCTTTTCACATATTTTTTAGTGTTTTTGTAATCTCTCTCTCTCTCTCTCTCTCTATATATATATATATATATATATATATATATATATATATATAGAGAGAGAGAGAGAGAGAGAAAATACAAAAACTATATATATTATAAATTTTAAAAAATAAACAATTTTTTCATAAATTCAAAAATAGGACCTTCAAATCATTTTAAAATGTTGTTAGATTACCTTCTTACATATATTATTTATTTTATTCTAAGTAAATATTTTTTTTTATCAATACAAAATACTTTTAATGAGGTATGTGAGTGTGATAAAGGGCATAATTTCAAATGGTTTTTTAATGTTAAGCTTCCCTTATTACCAAAAAACCTATCTAAGTTGGGTTCATCTCTTCATTATATTGAACCCTTTAACATGTTGTATGTATTCAAAACCTCTCTACCATGTTGGTATATATATATATATATATATATATATATATATATATATATATATCATACAAATGTTTTTATATTAACTCAAGTTAAAACATTGTGTTAAAATTATATGCTAGTCTCATTTCCTATATGGTTTATTTTACATTCTGACTTTACTATATGATAATATAGGACTGAATTACTTATTGTGTGTCTCCCTTGGCTTTGTTTTTATGCAACATTCACATGTCCCTTCTATGTGGCCCTTAGGAATTCTAAATGATATTTTATACAATTTTTGTGATAGTACATGACATTAATTTTTTTTAACTAATTTTTACTATGGTTATATGATTCATATCATGAATTATTTATATTTTTGATCTTTGTTCAATGATACATAACATACACATCATGTTTCATATGCACTTCATTGTTACAATTAATAGTATGATGTAATTAAATTCAAATGACTCAAAATGTTACTACATGATTACATATTTGACATATGATTTATTTTGAGATAAGTGACTCTAAGGATATGTATCTCATCTCAAAATTTGGGAATCACATTAAGATTGGCTTGAAATGTTAAATTTCTCATGAGAAACAAGTTTAAATTCCTCATGATTAACATGTTAAAATGGAATTCAATATACATTTAGTAGATATACATGGGGCACAATATTCATTCATGTTCATATTCTTACATGGAAATTGTAAAATTTAAGAATTTCTCAAGTTAATAAGTTTCAAAGGTGTAAAGTTTCTAATATAATTTATATCTATCTACAACAATGGGATTAATATTTACTTTAAAATCAGGCCACATTATATTTTAGTGACACTAAATGTCTATGGTTTCACTTTTTATATGTATCAAGCCACACTTGGTGGATCTACCACTTCAATGTTTCTACAGTGTACTATACATAGTCAAATGAGATTTAGAGATACAATATTTTCAATTAAGGGGATTTAAAAGGTTTTAAAATTGAGACTTGATCACTCTTAGTATGCCACAATTTCAAAATTTATCCAAATGCCTCAACAAGGAGGCACATACTTCTCCATTCCCAAGTTATAGAGCAATCTGATTGCATGATATTTCAAGCGCATACTTTCCTTTCTCTCTTTTAAAATTTCATTTTGAAAAATTCAGAATTTTAATTTTAAAATATGAAAAATAACTAATTTTAGTGGAATTTATATAATTTTTGAAATAAGGAATCTGGCATGATCAATTTTCATAATAAAATAAAAAATGTGGATACACACTTATATTTGTATCTACATAAACACCTCTACAAACATATCTAGTAATCAATTTGAAAATACTAGTGCACATTAAGCAAAAGATCATTATTTATTCAAATTATAATTTTGAAGTATTGTAACAACATAGGCCAATTTTGAATAAATTTTATTGTAGGTCAAGGGAAATTATTTTTCATAAACCAGATAAATATATCTAGTTTCATTCATATAGGAAAATAAAAATTCACACACTCACTATAATAGGGAGAACTACATTTTGTTGAGGCCCATTTGGAATATGTGAGAAGCATTCAAATTACGCAGGGTTTTATAAGGGTATCTTAGATATTCCCTTAACCCTATTCCTAATTATAATTTTTTATATGTGAGTTTATTATGAAGGATATAGTTTTTTTTTAAAAAATTCTTATATGAAGAAACTAAGAACACATAGAAAATCAATAAACCCTTGAAAACAACTCAATGTACCAATATCATAAAATTAGTTACAAAGTAAACTAGGATGTAGTCATAGTCAACACATAAGGATGTAGTGTTCACTTTTAATCCTACTGATGCATTGTCCTAGGATATTTCAAATTCCTATTTATGAATGCAACACAATTCACAGGTCTTTCAAATAGTGTTTAGTCATAGTAAAAATACAAAGTCAACATAAAATTAGTTTGAGGGAGGTTTTCACTATTGTTTGTCAATTTAATATTTTCAGTTCATTTCCAATTATATAATTTTTTTATTTAACTTCCATAGATTTATATTTATTTTATTTCAATATTCATACTTTTTATCTATTTGTTTGACTCATTTAAATTCAAAATAAGAGAAACAAGTGGAATATCAGTATATCCCTTCCATTTATCATAATAAAAGGTTTCCTTATAAAATAAATCCACACTCATATTTGGAGAGATTGGAAACTCACATGGTGACATCCAACTAAATGTCATAGATATAATTCCTAAAATACATTATCTAGAAGATTGCTAGGTATTGTTAAATGAAAAAAGACACTTAAATTAAATTATGCATTTGATGAATAACTATGACCAGTCATTTTTACATCCATGTTCAATGCCAACTAATGATAAGACTTTAGAGAGGTATTATATGATTTTATTGATTTATTTTCTTGGTAATATCTATATATGCTAGGAATCAATCCTTTTATTGCATTAAAAAATATACTTATCAACCTTTATATGAATCCAAATATTAAAAAAATCAAAATGATACACCCAAATGTATCTTTCTAGTCAAAGATGAAATTCAAAATCTAATTGATGCATGGTTTATTATATCAATTGATTAATCTAATTAGATTTATAATATTGTTTTAGTCAATAAGAATAAAAGATAAAATCAAGTTTATATACAGTTTCTAGATATAAAAAAATGTTTTTCCTAAGAATGATTTCCAATTATAGAACATTGATATGATTGGGAACTCTATGTATGAATATGAAAAGTTATCATTTAAGGACAATTTTTTGGGATATAATGAAATAAATATTGATCTTGAGGATAAAATGAAGACTAAATTTACAATACCATGGAGATCATTCTTTTATGTGTTCATACCCTTAAAATTGAATAATATGGGATCTACTTATCAAAGGGATATTAAACACATATTTCATGATATTATACATAAAATTATGTAAGAATATGTTGATGAATTAATTAAAAAATATAAATATCAACAAGTTCACCCTGCATATTTATGATAAATATTGAAAATCTTACATAAATAAAATGTACACTTAAACCCAAATAAATGTGTATTTAGGATATATTCAGAGAAGTTGTTAGGCTCTATCATATACAAATATGGTATATAAATTGATCAAAATAAAATGCTATTGTGTAATTTCCTTCACCCAAGGGATTAATGAAGTTAAGATGATTACAATGAGTAACTCAAGAACTAATATCATTTATGGCTCACTGAGCTAGAAAGATTCAACCATTTATGTTGTTATTAAAAAAATTATGAAGTTAAAATGAGATGGGAATCCCAAAAATAGTTGTGATGGAGTAAAATAATATTTATTAATTCATCATACATGATGCCTCCAATTCTATTTAACCATTTATTTTATTACACACTATAGAACATGTATTAGAAATTTATTAGCACAATACAATGATGATCATAAATAATATATAATTTATGTACACTTATAGATTATTAAATAATAAAATAAAATGTATACAATTTTCTTTTCCATTATTTTCATGAAAAAAATGGGTATTACATGCTTAACAATGACACATGTCATTGTGAAATTGGATCCACTCAATTATCTTATGATTATAGTGCATTTCTCAATATTCATGTCTAAATGGATAATTATGATTATATAATTTGAATTAAAATTTATATATGAAAAACCCATATAAGGATAATTAATCATATATAAATTAGCTACAACACCACTACTTCGCATAACATTGATCAATGATATTTTATAAGATGATTTTATTATATATCATATGATGATAATACTTGGAATATTTAAATAAATAGATCTAAATGTGACTCAAGTTTTAGGGTATGAATAATTTTTATCACTCCTTATGGAAAGCCTATGTCATTGGCTTATCATTTAAGGTTCTCAAGCATAAATAACATAACAAAGTATGAGGAATTAATTTGAGGGTTATACACTATGTGCACACTACACAAAAAATATATTCAATTATATATTTATTATTAACTTATTATCATAAAATTTTGGATGTTTATCCTAAAAATAATAAATAAATTATACCATAGAGATATATGATATGATGTATAATGACATAGTTTGATAAGATTATGATTGGCAGGATACCTTGCATAAATTATTGTCTTATAGATGATATAACTATAAAAAAATTAAATCATAGATGATATGGCTATAAAAAATTCAATTTTTCTCATCAAATTTGATAATTATTGGGAAATGTTGACTATATGATTTTTATAATAGCCATTGATTATGATGGTATACTTGGACTCCTTTTTAGTATTTGTAGTTATACATAGTGAAATAAATTTAAAGTTATATATTCAAATTTATAATTTCTTGTATAGATAAATTAATATGGATTATTTTTAATGAAATAACAAATGAAAATTTAAAATATATGAATTTTATAGTTTATAATCAGAGGTGCATTGTTATAATGATCATTTGACATAAAATTTCTTCAATGTATTGGCCATGAGGAGGCCAAACTATATCTATAAGAAGTGCATATTAGTGAGTGTGGGGGGAAATTCAATGGAAAATAAATGTCATAAATATTATTATAAAATGGTTATTATTATCAATCAATTTATAAATAATGTCAATAATATGTTAACTTATATGTACAATTCTAATGCCATAGTAAGTTAAGCCATGCACCTTCAAAAAGTTACGACCTATTGTATCACCATGGATAATTTATCTTTTGGGATTTGATTATGTAGAAAATATAAATACATAATAATTAGAGCGTTAAAATTTCATCATTATAGATACATAATATTTTTAAAAATGTCTTGAGGAAATCCCATTGCAATTAACTACTAAAGAAGATAGATGCCAATTTTTTTATGACTAATATTGTTTCATAATTTGGCCTCCCTTTAGCTATCATTATAAATATTGGATCACCTTTCAATAAAAAATGGATTCTAAATCTTGTGATATTTAAAAAATTAATCATACATTTTCCACCCATTATTATCATAAAAGAAATGGGAAAGCACAAGAAATGACTATGAAAATTGTTAAAATTTGAAAAAAAAAATGGTGTAAGACATGGTGAGGATTGGATTGATTAAATTATTTATACCTTAAATTATTATTTTAGGATTCTTTAGACAGACGTGGTTGATCATATTTATTTTCTTGTTTATGGTAAAAAAATAAAAAAATAAATTGAGAGCTACAAATACCATTATTGCACATTTATCTTAAGGATATCATCAAAGAAAATGAATATCATGAAAATAATTTACATATGTTATAAAAATTTCATGAAAATAAAATTCATTTTTTTTAACATCTATTGTTAACTAAAAATAACATTTATAAAAAACCTTACAATAAGATCCAAATTTGAGAGTCTAATATTAGTGACTTGGTACTATAATAAAACAAAACAATAATAATGTCGATAAAGAATAAAAATGCAAGTTCAAACCAAAGTGGCTAAGAAACTTTGTTGCTATGAATAAGTTTAACATATGGATCTATCATTTTTAATTAGTTAAAATAAAAAATATGAATAAAAATATCAAATTTATGCACTTAATATAGTTTTTTACATAGGAATATCATATTAGAAAATACAAAAGAATTAAAGAAAATTCAAAAATGTTAAAATATTCAAAAGAATTAAAATCAAGACCTATGGATGAATTCCTTTTCTAGTTTTGTTATTTATTGATTTTATTTCTCATATAAATTATGAACTACATATTTGTTTACCTTAATAGGATATAAACTAGTATAACTATTTATATTAGTAGACATGGCACTCAAGCATAGGTTTGAATGTAAAATAGAAAATCTAATTGCAATGATTTGACAAGTGACATATGCTAAATATAGTAAGTAGAATAAAGGGATGGCTACTTATTTTTTCTAGATGATTGTCTAACTTTGACTATATTATGTAAGTGGATATAAATTATACATAGGATTTTGATCTATTCGATTTAGGAACTATATCTATGTCTGCATAGGGTCAATTTCTTCAATATAGTTAAATATCACCAATTGATATTGAATTGAATTGTTTGGTAATAAATTATGGATAATTGAGTCAATGTGACCTTATGTTTTCATTTTCATATCTATTTATGATATATATATGTGCCCAAAATCTTGATGATGCACATAGTTATAAAAAGCATTCTTGTTCACCTTTAAACCCTAGGTGTGCTTGTGAGGGATACAAAGTTATAAATACATTGTAATTTTAATGTGTAGATTTGAGACAAATAACCCTATTTTAGTGATTAACCATTTCATATGATACTCTATGGAGGGAAATCATGCCACATGTAGCTCACCCACCTAGTGTTATTATGTTATTATGCTCCTTAATTACATGTATGCATATAATATTTTGGATTTGATACTTCATAAATATATATTTTAATTTTATCTAGTGTGATTTAGACTTGTCTTATGACAGCTCCTATGATATATTTTAAATTAATTAAGAAAATAAAATATTTTATAAATGTGTAATATCGTATACATGGGTATCAAATAAGTTCCAATTCAATTTTAAATGTGACCTAATTTTTTTATATATTATTCATATTGGGGAATTTATCACACTAACCCTAAGGAATGGTTTTTTATTTTAAATTAACTTTCACTAAGAGAGGGTTGGTTCCAATTAGATCAGGTTAGCATTAGCTGGAAATACTAACTAAAATTGATGAAATGGACCTTTATATAGGTTGATTAAACTAATGGTATTGAGATATTTGTGTAGGATATTTGATAGGTTTGAAATAAATTATTAGGTTTTTATAGGTGTGTAATAGTTTAACGGAAGGGTAAACTCATAATATTTCATTCAAATGTGAGAGAATGGTAGATTAGTTCTTTGTTAATGTGATCAATTCATGTATGTTAAATGTGGGTAAGGATTGTAAATATTAAGTCCTTAATACCATATTTTAATATCTAAAAAAATATTTTTAATATAATAATGAAATTTATAGAGTAAAATTATAAAATGAACTTGAATGTGTATAACTCTCTTTTTATTTGGTATGAAGCTCTAATTTTTCAATTCACTTAATTAAAAAGTATTAAAATTATGTGTAATAAATGCTTGTAAATTGGCATTTTAATCCAAAAGTAAGATTTAGAAATTTTTATAGAGTATAGGTAATATTACACTTTTGTGTTAGTGAAAATGGTTTCCCTTCCAACTTCTTGGATATGGTGCTTCCTTGTTGAAGCATTAGAGAAAATTGTGCTTCCTTACTATAAATCATGGATATTTGGGGTTTATTTTCCCCAAATTTGTGTATGTAGGCACTTGGGTTAGGAAGCAACATGTTTCAACACTCATTAATGTGCGCAAAAGCATGTAATATACTAACCCAAATAATTATGTAAGTAATGAAGGAACCATTGCGATAAGTTTACCCAAAGAAACTAAATCAACCACTTTTTTGATATATATTATATTATATAGTTTTTCCAAAGATTTTAGAAGATGTAAATAAAAAACATGATTTAATGGGAAAGAATAGTGTTCATATGCCTATCATGAACACATGTTTGATTATATTGATTCATTCAAGTTAAATTAGTGTAGAATAAATGCATCATTATTATAAAATAAATAATATTCATGTACCTTTCATGACTATAAATATGATAAATGTGAAATCAAATGAAAACAAATTTCCATTCAACTGTAAAATGTGATGTCATGTATGTGCATAAACTAGTATCATACCTCATGAATATAAAAATGTGTACACATGCATGAAACGATATCTTTCCCCATAAATATTCTCCAAATGTTCTAAACATCAAAACCTACATCTCAAATGTATGTGTATTTATAAACATGTAATTCATGTTCTTGTAACTATATATGCTAAATCTCAAAACCTACATCTCAAATGTATGTTTATTTAGAAACATGTAATTCATGTTCTTGTAACTTTGTGCATATGCATGAAAATGTGTGTGAATTTGTGCTTAAGTCTCTATAAAAAGAGATCATATACATGACACATGCCCCCATGATATATATAGATTTGTCAATACATATCATCCAACTAAAGCATTTGATATATGAATGATTCTAAGTCTCTTAAATATATACTCTACTCTAATTTATTTTAATGGAGGATCATGAATTTATGAAAATCCAATTTTAATTCCCCATTTTGGGATGAGGGTCATATAATGTAAGTCAATCATCTCAAAAAATATATTTATTTGTATTATTCCATGTATAAATATAACATCAGACATTATCATTTGAACTTGTAGATAGTATGTCATCATATTATTTTATATGTTAATAAAGGCATGTGTAACATATGTAATACAATAGATACGTTTAATTTCTAGATATATATATGAATGAAGCATATAGTATAATGATATTTGAGTAGGACTACACATTAAAGGTTCATTATATACATCATGGCACTACTTAATGTTATACATATAAAAAATAAAATGTGTTAGTGCTAAACATAAGACAAATGGATGCATAATAGCAACATACATATGTTCCAAACAAAATGACAAGTTTCACATGTAATGTCACATAAAGGTGGGATAGACATGGGACTAAAATATAATGCATTAAATAAAACCAATTTCCACACACAAGGGGTCAAAAAGAAGCCAAAAATAATAGATAATCATAGAGTATTATATAATGTAAGATAGTAATAATTTCAATGAAACATAAACTAGGTAAGTAATAGCCTATACCATACATATGTATTGATGCAATATCATAGTGTAATATTACATCCATTAGCATTCTGTAATATGTGAGTAAATATAAACATATGTGTAATCAATCTAGATAGCTCAACATGGTATAAATGCCAATGAAATATGTAACATATAATATTGAAACATATGGAATAATATGCCCCCAATATTGGAATGACTACTAGATAGAAGGAATTAAAACTTTTATATGTTAGTGTGTACCTATTTGTTCCACATTTTAGTCTTGTGATGTGAAATGCATGCATTTATGGAATACACATTTCATCTACAAAACATGTGATAAATAACACATGCAAATAGAGTAGAGCAGTAATCATGTCATGCTTAGATCCTTATTTTTTATTTTCTAAGGTTTTAAAATGTTTTAGTTTTTTCTTAAATTTTTTGATGTTTTCACATTTTTGGAATATTTTAAAATTTGAAAAAATGATGCTAAGGGGGAATTTTTAAGGAAATGGAAGAACGTGAGGGATCTAAATAATCAAAAAGACATGTTATGAAATAGTTTTCACTAGCTATGATAACCTAGATATATGGAGAAGGTGAGTGTAAATAATATGTCCCCTAATGTATATGTGAATTAAAACATTATAGTATAGTAGTGTGTGTGGAGATAAGTATTTTTATATCCTTGGTGGGAAATAACCAATGTCTTCTCATGTGATATATAGATATACATTTATGTGATTATGTTATCTCAATGAAGGTTATATCATGTATGATTATTCATTATAAGCAAGTATAATTCCATTAAACATGTGTGTTATACATATTTTAGGATAAGTGTCACAAATATCTGAAACATGGTAAACATAAAGGAGAAAATGCTTATTGAAAATATATCTAAGGTATATAAGAATGATCTAGGATAAATTTTATGTGTAATATATGAGGATAAAAATGGATTATACAACAAAAACATAATTAAGAATCTATGTAAAATGATATGTGTTTTAGCTAACTATTATCAGTCATTTGGAAGTTCTTTATCTCATGGTGTAAATGTTTCATTACATTGGTTCAATCTATGATATATATATATATATATATATATATATATATATATATATATATCCATTTGTATCTATATTAGGATCCACATATGAGTATTTATTTATAATGTGAGTATGTATTGTGTGATAATAGTTTTCATTATCATTATTGCATTTATCATATGTATGTTGAGTCTTTATAGTGATCAAGATAGGTTCTAAATTTTGATTTTTATTCATTTATGATCTTTATTATACTAAATATGTGTTAATTGATATACTAATTTTTTCAATAACATATTTTATTTTGTATCTAAATTTCAATAATTTATTCATAGAATTTCCCACAATATTATAATAGTCAATATATGCCTTTCCATAATAATTATAAGGTGTAAGCATATTGAGATAGGGATCTCATGGAGGAATAAGTGTTAAGTTTTCATTTGAATAAATTCTATATAAATATATGATGAGGTGATGGGAATATTTAAATTTTATTCTTTAGTGGATCTAATAGTTTGAGTAGATTAGTAGGTTGTGATACTACTTGGACTATACTTTATTTATTTTTGATGTGCTGCCTTATGTAGTGATTAAATGCAACACTTGAAAGGATCATTAATTACCTATAAATGTAAAACACATATGTAATGTAGATGGTATTGCATTCATAGTTAGTATATAAGGTTGGAAAATTTTTAGGGTTTAATGTGTAGTATGATACATGACTTGAAATAAATAATTCACCTTATTTGGTCCTAGTATTACCTCTATTGAGATTATGCCAAGTGGTGGCCATATCCCTTGATATGATTTAGTAATGATGTGATCTACTTTGTTCATATTTTGGATATCAATACCTAATATATACAATATTGATACATTACAAATATTCACATCTAATTTATCATTATTAATTAATCCTTTGATAAATAATTTATCATTTTAGCCCATCATTTACCTCATACTACCTATAAGTAAAAATTAATTCTCTCATGATAAAAAAATCTTAAATAGAGTAATATTGTATATTTTTAGACATATGTGTATAAAAAAAAATCAATATAAGACTCTTATATTAATTTTATCAAATTGTTGTATTCCTTTGACTTATTACTTTTGGAATATATTATGTATCTAGTATCATGCCATATTTTTTGAGTATATGTTGTGATGGGGTGAATAATTCATTGTACATGTTTTCCTAATATGTGTCCTATATATTCCATTTTTTGTAAATATTTATTCAAAACAATGTTGGGTCATGTTTATGTCATTTATTCTATAATTTATTTTAGTAAAAAGTTTATGATATTGAGAGTCAAAGAATCAATATATTTTTAAAGAGAATGCATTTGTCTTTCTAAAATATTGTTATATTTCTCATGTCCTAGTTATCTATGAGGTAAACCCCTATATTTTTAGATAGTATTACCATGGACCTAAATATAGGTAAAGTATCTAACACCACCTTGATGATAAGAGGAAATAATGTTAAAAATAACTATGGTAGGATAATGGTTATTGTGTCATGAAAATTTATGAATATAAAATAGACAATAACCTAGAATAACAATTAGTACAAATGTAGGGATGATACATAGAATCAAATGGATTATAAATGATTGATAATAAATTTTGAGAGGTTGTAAGGTTGAAATATGAAACCTCATAAGGATGGAATCCTAATGAATATTTAGGGTCAAAAGTGAAAATATTATTTTGTTGAAATAATAAAATAGATCTAAAACACTAGGATAAAAAATCTAAATCATTTTAAAGGTTTTTGTGCATGGAAATTTGAAACACTAGGACTAAAAATCTAAACACCTTTTACTGATGAAACCCTAAGGTAAACCTAAATTTTGTCATATTATTATGTGTTTTAGTTCATGAATATGATTTAACCTATTTTAGATTCATAACCCTAATAGGATATAAACTATTAAAAGAAGTTAGATTAATAAATATGTCATTAAGCATACATCTAAATGTAAAAAACTATAACTATTTATAAAGATTTGAAAAGTTTAATATTATAATATATAAATTAGAATAAAAGGGTGAGTAATTGGATTTAAGGGGTGTTTATTTAACTTTTACTATATTTTGGAAGTGGATATTATCTAAAATTAGGCATGTGATTCATTTAGTTCAATAAATATGTCACAAACCCAAAAACCAACCTAAGAATTTTTTGAATTTTAGGTTGTGAGTACCAAGTTAAAATAATAAATATTATGTGTTGAAGGCATTACCAATGGTTTAATGTATTATGAATTTGATTGATCCAACCCACTAGTTATGGTATCCTACTAGAATTAGTCATAGCTCACCATTATAGGTGGTTAACATATACTTAGTTGGATTCATAAGCCCACACTTGGGTGTAATATTTATAAATTAATAATTGTAATCTAAACTAATTGTAACTATATTTAAAAAATGAATAACTAATAATTCATAATTCCTAGACATTAATGGTTTACATAAGAGTAGTATTAATAACTATGTAACTTTTCCTTAGAACATTTTTCAATAGTTATAACAACCAAAGTGATAAATAAAGATCACATGATTAGCCATAATGATCTCTAATATGATTCAAGCATACATAACAATAAACTAATAATCCACTAAAAAGTGTATTAGAACATTCAAAGTAAACCATTAATAATTCCATACTCAAAGAAAAATCTCTCATTTTCTAATAATATTGAACCAAAGCTTAATAGTCTATGAAGAATTGTATCAAGGTCACTAATATGAACCCAGTTTTGGATTTAACTTAATATTATTGTATTAAAGAGAATACATAAATAAATAAATGCATATTAAAAATTATCATTGATCTACATTTAATTTTTTGTGATAGATTTATATATGACCTCAACAAAGTGGGATGATATGCCTCCTCTTATAAATATTTATGTCAAAACATATTGAAGGCTAAATATGAGATCCACTCAATTTCAAGACCTAAACAAATTCACTCATTAATGATCTCTAGATTAAGTATGTAGTGTAGTAGTTACAACTTGATTATTTCTCCATTATTCAGTGAATACCTTTCCCATTACCAAGTTATTTCTAATTAAATAAAAAATGAATTAATGAATTTTCATTAGAATAATCATAACTTTAATCATATGTAAAATACTTATTTAAATGTTTTTATTTTCACACAATCAATTGGTAAACTGAAGTGTGATCAAACAATTTAGATTAATTTATAATTCTTAACCCACATACTTATTTACAAATGAAACATTATACTCAAATTAATTTTCCACCATTTTACCATCTTACACATAAAGAGGAATTAATTTAAATTAAATCAATACAATAAATACTAAAATAATATTTCTACTACATCTAACCTTATGAAGTTAAAAATTATCACATTACCAAGTATGGCAAAGTGAAACTATTAATACATAATCATGCCTTTTACCAAATTAAATTACATTTTAAAATATTTAATAAATCACTGAGGAAAAAATTAAAAATATGTTAAAAATTATTACAACATATTCCTCATCCAACATTCTAAAATTATACCAAAATTTTCAGGATCCTACTCCTCAATAAGAGTACATATGATTACCTTGCATAAGCAACTAAACACAGAATTATACCAGAATGAACATGTAACTAGAATTCACAAATAACATAGAATATGAGAGACAATACACAATCTTGTATTAATACTCATCCAGAAATAAAATATAATAAAGAAGATGCCACTTCTTCTCACACCTCTGTGAGGCTTCCCACACCTCAAGGGCTCCCAGTAATTCTCAATCAAGAGTTCACTCTCCTACCAAAAATGGTCCCAACACACAACTCAAACACAGAGTTGTGTGTTGGGACCATTTTTGGTAGGAGAGTGAACTCTTGATTGAGAATTATTGGGATCCCTTGAGGTGTAGGAAGCCTCATAGAGGTGTGAGAAGAAGTGGCATCTTCTTTATTGTATTTTATTTATAGATGAGTATTAATACAAGATTGTGTATTGTCTCTCATATTTTGTGTTATTTGTGAATTCTAGTTACTTGTTCATTCTGGTATAATTCTGTGTTTAGTTGCTTATGCAAGGTAATAATATGTACTCTTATTGAGGAGTAGGATCCTTTCAGTTGGTATCAGAGCTTTTGGTTGGGTTACTAATAGGTTGTATCAAATCTAGTTAGTGTTTGTTGATTATAGGTCACTCACAGGGGTTTTTGTTTAAGTGGGAGTATAACAATGGCAGAAGAAAGTAAGCTATGAATGGAGAAGTTTAATGGCAAGAACTATCAATTATGGAGGATGTAGATAGAAGATTATCTGTATCAGAAAGATTTGTACTTACCGTTGGGTGGGGTTGTATGTAAGCCCACGAATATGAAGGATGAAGAATGGGAAGTTCTTGATCGGAAGGCTCTGGGATCTATAGGTTTAGCCTTGCATCGTCTATGATTTCCAACTTATCACAGGCTAAGACAATAGTAGAGTTGATGGAATCTTTGGAAAATTTATATGAAAAACCCTCAGCTTCGAATAAGGTATTTCTTATGAAGCAATTATTTAATTTGCAAATGTTGGAAGGTGGATTTGTACATAGTCATCTTAGTGATTTCCATTATTTGGTAAACCAGTTAAATTTAGTCAATATTGTTTTTGATGATGAAATTAAGGCTCTCTTAATGTTATGCTCATTACCTAAAAGTTGGGAGAGTTTGGTAATGGCAGTTAGTAATATTGCATCTGCTTCAAAAATCTTAAAAGTGAATGATGTTGTGAGTGTAATCTTGAATGAAGAAATTCATAGGAAAAGCACAGGTGAATTATCAGGGAATGCTTTGAGTGTTGAAAGCAGGGGAAGGAAAAGAGAGAAGATCAAGCATGGGAGATCAAGGTCCAATATAGGTAGGAGATCCAAATCTAGGTATGGCAGAATAACCTATTGGAAATGTGGAAAGCAAGGGCATGTAAAGAGAGATTTTTGGGTGAATGAAGATCAACATGAAGGACATGAAGAAGCAGATGTTGCAGATTTTGTTGCACATGATGCTCTGGTATGTTCCTTAGATAAAGTAGAATCTTGGGTTTTAGATTCTTGTGCCTCTTTCTATGCATCCCCAAATAGGGATTTTTTTCATGAATATGTCTAGGGAGACTTTAGAGAAATTTATTTAGGGGATGGCAAGCCTTGTCAAATGGTTGGCAAAGGGAAAGTGAAGCTGAAATTGTAGACGAGAAACACATGGGTGTTGAAGGAGGTCATGCATGTCCCAGTCCTGAAGCAGAATTTGATTTCTATTGGAAATTTGGGTGATGAGGGTTACATAGTAACTCTCACAGTAGACTCTTAGAAAGTTTCCAAGGGTGTACTTGTTGTAGCAAGAGGTAAGAAAGTAGGTACGCTTTATCTATCTTCTTGTATTACTAATTCTCCTTCTGGTTTATCCACTTCAGTTGGAGATTCAAAGATGTGGCTTAATAGGCTTGGTCACATGAATAAGAAGGGGATCCATGTTCTTGAGTCAAAGGGTATGCTTTAAGATTTGAAAAGCATGGATCGAGATTTTTGTAAACAAAAGAAGAAAGTGACATTTCTTAAGAAATTTGATGTTCGTGACAAGAACAGGAAAGCCTTGGTTTTCAAGGAGAAGATAACAGATAGAGATCAGTGCAAGGGGCTGAAGAATTCTGAGTAGAGAAAGGTTGATATGGACAAGGGTTTGATCCAAAAAGAGCTCACGGGTAGAAGTCATTGCTCACAAGTAAAACATAAAGACCGATGTCAGTTAGAAAACTGATGTTGGCATCTAGATAGGGATCGACATTGGCTATGTGCAGCTCGATGTCGGTGACTCTAAACAAATAAACACTGGCATTGGTTAGGGGGAACTGATGTCGGCAATGAGGCAGTTGCATGGAACCGATGTCAGTTAGGTGCAAATTGAGATGTGACTGACATCAGTCACTGAGATAGATTTTGGGCTGATAACAAGCTGTCAAGGAGTCTCAAATGCCCATATGGAGGACTGAAAGGGTGCCAAGTGTGTATGATCAAGTTGGTCTGCAAGTGTGCAAGATCAGGTAGAAGATCCACTGGGGTACTGGTTTGGAGAATCATAAGGACTTGGTGAGGCAAGGACAAGGGATCTTCAGGGTGTAGAGAGATCTACATGGTAAGCAAGATCATTAATTTTTAGGTGTGTCTGTGTGTGTGTGTGTGTGTGTGTGCATGGTCTAGGTTTGTAAGTGTTGCAAAACCAAGTTGATCTGTAGGTGGGAGCAGGATCAGGGAGATCAACAACACAACAAGTAGTAAGATTAGGGGAGATCTACTTAGAGTATGTTGTGTACTTGGAGTACAGTGTGTACTCGATCATGGAGTATGTGGAGTACTTATGTACTGGTAGTAGTGATACCGACTGGTGGTACTGACAGTAGTGATACTGACTGGTTGGAGGTGAACACCAACTCTATGTTTGAGTTATGTGTTAGGACCGTAATTGAGAGAGTTAACTCTTGAAAGTGAATTACTGTACACTTGGTGTGGGAAGCCTATAAGGTGTGGAAGAGTGTGGCATCTCTTCATTGTAATTTCTTTCTGAAAGAGTATTAATACAATTGGGTATTGTCTCTCATATTCTGTGCTATTTTTGAATTTTAGTTACTTGTTCATTCTGGTATAATTCCGTGTTTAGTTGCTTATACAAGGTAATCATATGTACTCTTATTGAGGAGTAGGATCCTGACAAAAATTAACATTTTTGAATCCACATTCATACATTACTTTATGTTAAGTAATGAATCAAGGTTAAACAATAGTGACTTAAGAATAAAAATTAGTCAACTCATAATTATATAGTAGTCATACATGAATTCAATGTAATTATGGATTTGAATTCCAAGAAAAATATCTTATAGTTGTTTATTATTTAATTTAATCCATCACATAGACATAGGTTTTAGTTCTACTCAACCCAAATATT
Source organism: Torreya grandis (assembly GCA_037957365.1). Lineage (NCBI taxonomy): Eukaryota > Viridiplantae > Streptophyta > Pinopsida > Cupressales > Taxaceae > Torreya > Torreya grandis. The sequence continues at coordinate 1,044,189 of JARHVA010005106.1, read as the reverse complement.
ATTAAAGGAATGAAATTTTCAAACAAAACATAAATAAACTTATACACATAATAGTCTATATTTTTTAAGGGATCAAATACCAAATCTATAATAAAAAGAACCATAATTAAATATCCTTATATTATATTAATTATTAAAATATCTACTTCAAAAATTAAAATTATAGGTTCCAATCAAATCAAAACAACTTCACACTAAATAATATTAATAAAAATATCTAATACAAAATTAAAACTCAAATTTTGCACCTTGCTCCCAAAATGAGTTGTAATGGTAATTCAAAGTTTTTAGGACTATGTTACAATAAATTTTATGTTTTAGTACCTAGGAAACCAAATATGGGAATATAAATACAAATATTTATCTTTTTCATATGATAAAATTAAATACAAAAGGAAATGATACTAAAATATCATGTGACTCTAAGTTGATTAACTATCTCCTCGATCATTACATTTCTCTCAATTATTCATCAAAATTCATTTGAAAAATATTCTATACAATGAAAATCCCTATCCACCAAAACCATTGATCTAGGGATGCAAAATACACTAGTCAGCCACCCAATTTCATAAAATAAAACTAGAATAAGTATAATAAGAAACATATAATTTATCCACTAACTAGGTTTTGACCATAATAGTAATAATGAAAACATGTAGTTTAATCAACAAAAAAATAAACAATCTCACACAATAATTCCTTTACATCTATATTACATTCTCTTGGTTCCATCCATATTCCATATTTGTGTCAAATGATCTAGATGTTCACGCAAAAGGGTTTATTTCATAAGAAAATAGAGCCATAAAATAATTCACACACCAACTGAAATACAACCCATGATAATGGAAGCTACTTACAGTTGACATGACATAATTTTGAGGAAAATGCATTAGTTTTATAAAATATTCCATATGGACCTAACACCCTTGAAAATGATCATAAAACCCCTTATTAGTCATATGTTCTTCCCCCACAAAAATTTAGAAAACAAGAATAGTTAGATATGCAACTTAGAACAACTGTCTTATCAAGGAAATGAACAAATGAAGAGGAAACCTAGTAATTAATTTTTTAACACTCATGAGTAAATAAACAAAAATAATACTTTGTTTTCCTTCTCATGTGCTTTCTCTAATTGAAAAAGTTATAGGTTTTTCCATAAAAATCCTTGCCTAGATTCCATGTTACCACAACATTTAAGTCTCAACAAAATTCATATAAAAAATGGCCATATTAGTAAATGTTGTAGTTTACAAAACATATAGTGGTCATGGGAATCCTAATTTACTCATTCTATCTTTTCCTTACTTTTATTGATACCAAAAATAATAGTTTGATGGCTAAACTAACAATCTATTACATTTCTAACGACCAAAATAATCTTAATCATTATTTTAATGATTAAATAGATCTCCATGTAAATTCAATACCATAATTAATTTAGATTTTCATGACACATTCTTGGTTCATAATTAATATATTAACCAAGTGATCATGATACCTAAGATTAATAACTTAAAATTTGTTTCCCCAAAATAACTTAAGTACTATTTGGGAAAAGATTTACTAATCATAAACTTACCTTATCCCAAGACCCAAGACATAAATAAATTGTAACATTATCACTTGAAAAATACCCTAAGGGATTCAAGATAGTTTAAAAAAACTCAATGCATCAAAAAAAGAATTCAAGTGCCAATAATGGTTGCTTTAGAAAATAAATATTAATCAAGCATGAACAAACACAACACTTGTTCAACACAGTACAAAACATCACAAAGACTTGGTGGACAATTGGTTGATCTCAATTATTTACCTTCATTATGATTTATATGTATGAATTCATTTCAATATTTTTTAGGTTCTTCCAAGAACATACATATCTCATATCTTTATGATAACATCTAATCACAAGGTGACATCAACAATAGTGACATTAGAAAATGTAATAATTATATTGGATATGATGTAACTAGCTATAATATTTTTTTACTAAACTAAAAACATGAATATCATAAATTAATTACATTTCCAAGTAGAAGTTAAATATCATAAAAATGAAGTAACACATACAACAATTTCAATTGCATCATTATTTAAAGTCTATGTAGGAAGGATACAACTAACACCCCCTAAAGTAGGCACCATCCTAAGGCCCAAAAAATGGTGAGGGTAATGTTCCCTAAAAATATTTTCATCCTCCTAGGTAGCACTTCTCTCACATATCTTTCCCCATTAGAGCATAACTTGTCAAATATTTCATTCTCATTAATCAACACTACAATGGGATATAATCATATTTATCTCAAACTAAATCATCTCCTCATTCAAAACCTAGATATTATTCCAATAAATAACATAAAAAGGTTCAAGTACATACTTTATAAGTATTTACACATGAAACACCTCATGTGATAGATAAATATAAATAAGATGAGATAGGTGGTATGAAATACAAATTATCTTTTTCCTTGTGTTTAATGGATGGAAAAAATGTGGAGCTAGTTTTAAAGCCTTGCCAAATTTTATAGAGATGTTAAGAGGTTGAAATCTCAAAAATACTTCATATAACATCTCAAATTCTCTTAGAGACCTTTTCAAACCATCATAGTTATTTTTCCTATAATGGGAAGTTTTAACACTTTTCCTAATGAGATAAATTTTCTCATCACATTTATGAAGAGTCTTTATGAGAATTTTTTATGTTATATAAATTATTTTTTAGAGTTATACCTCATAAAAACTATATAAATTTTGGCAAGGTTTCAAAACTAGCTCCACATTTTTGGTCTATTCAATATAGTGTAAAAGATATTTCCTATTTACTATCACCTAGATCATGCTACTTATATTTAACAAATACATGATGTGTTTCATGTGGAAATATTAATAAAGTATGTATTTGATCCTTCTCATGTTCTTGATTAGAATAATCTCTAGGTTTTGAATGAGGAGATGATTTAGTTGGACCCAACTAGGATCCTATCTAATTGTAGTGTTGACCAATGAGAATGAAATATTCATCAAGTTATCATTCAATGGGGAAATTTGAGTGAGATAATTGATCCCTAGGATAATGAAAACATTTTTCAAGGAACATTACCCTCACCTCTTTGTTTAAACCTTATGATGGTGCCTCTTTTATAGGGGTGGTAGTCATATCTTACCTACATAGACTTTAAATAATGAGGTAATTAAACTTATTTTATGTGTTACTTAATTTTTATAAGATTTACTTTATGCTTGGAAATCTAATTAATTTATGATATTTGTTCTTTTAGTTCAATAAAAAATTATTGTATCTAGTTACATCTTATCAAATATTATTTTTATGTTTTTTATTGTCAATATTGTTGATGTCACCTCCTAGTTGGATGTAATAACAAAGAGATGAGATAGGTATTTTATTGTAAGAACCACAAAACTATTGAATTAAATTCATACACATAAACTATAATGAATGTAAAAAATTGAGATCAGTTAGTTGTCCACCATTCTTTGTCATGTTTTGTATAGTGTTGAACTAGTGTTGTGTTTATTCATACTTTATTAGTCTTTATTTTATAAAGTAACAATCATTGGAACTTTGAAAATATGTATTGATGTGTCAATTTATTTCAAACTATCTTGAATATCTTGGGGTCTTTTTCAAGTGACAAATTTATACTTTGTATATGTCTTGGGTCTCTTGTGATAAGGTGAGTTTATGATTAGTAAATCGTTTCACATAAAGTACTTAAGGGATTTTGGGGAAACATTTTAAAGTTATTATTCATAGGTATCATGACCATTCAATTAATATATTAATTTTGACCCAATAATGTGTCATGAAACTCTAATTGCATTATGGTATTGACTCTACATGTATATCTACTTAATCATTAAAATAATGATTAGGGTTATTTTGGTCATTGGGAATGTAATGGATTGTTAGTTTAGACAACAAAGTGTTTTTATTGGTACCGATCAAGGCATGGTACAGAGATAATTAGTAAATTAGGGTTCCCATGACCACTCTATGTTTTGAAAGATACAACATTTACTAACATGGTGATTTTTTATATGAATCTTGAGGAAAATTTAATGTTGTAGCATGAAATCCAAGAGTGGATTTGTATGGAAAAACTTGAATATTTTTTCAAGGAGAGAAATAATAGGAGAAGGTAAAAAATAGATTTTTTTGTGTGGGTGATCACAAGTGTTAGAAAATTAAGTACTAGGTTTCCTCTTCATTTGTTCCTTTCCTCTATAAAAAATTTATTCAAAGTTGCATATCTATCTATTATAATTTTTTTGATTTGTTTTGGGTAGGACCCAATGACTATGAGGGGGATTTCATGATCATTTTCAAGGGTGATAGGTCTGTATGGACTATTTTATAAAACTCATGCATTTTATCATGATATAATGGTAAAAAATTCTCTTAGTGACTACCTTTCCGATTATCAATTTATCTTTAATTATATTAAAAAATGAATTAATACATTTTTCATAGAATATTAATCAATCTAATCATTTTTAAAATCCTTATTTCAATGTATTGATTTTCACACAAAGAACTAGATCAATCGGTGAACTAAAGTCTGAGCAAACAACTCATAAAAAAATATAATCCTTAACCCACATACATTATTTTCAGATGAAACATTATACTCAAATCAATTTTCCACTAATTTACCATCATACCCACAAAGTGGGTTTAACTTATATTAAATAAATATAATAAATAATAACTTACTATTTATACTAATATAACCTTTTTTAGTTATAAATTATTACATTACCAAGTATGGCAAAGTGAAAATATTAATACATAGTCATGTCTTTTACCAAATTATATGATGTTACATTATTTAATAAAACACTAAGTAAAAAAAAATTGTTAAAATTATTAAACTGTATGAATTTTCCAACATTCTAAACTTATACCAAAATAAACAAGTTTGAATCCACATTCCTATATTACCTTAAGTTGAGAAATAAATCAATTTTTAACAATAATTTCTTAAGAATATAAATCAATCAACTGAAAATTATATAATAAACATAAATTAATGTAGTGTAATTATGATTTGAATTCCAAGGAAAAGGTGTTAAAGTTTTCCATTATTTCATTTTATCTGTGAAATACATATAGGTATAGATGAAGAAGAAACCTAACACTTAATTTTTTAACACTTGTGAGTAACCACACAAAAAATACCTTATTTTCATTCTGTTGGGCTTTCTCTCCTTGAGAAAAATCCAAGTTTTTCCATTAGAATACATGCCTAGATTTCATGCTACCACAACATTAAATTCTCCACAAGATTCATATAAAAAAGGCCATGTTAGTAAATTTTGTAGCTTCCAAATCATATAGTAGACATGGGAGTACTAATTTACTCATTATCTCTTTGCCTTTCCTTGATCGATACCAAAAATGACACGTTGATGGATAAACAACCAATTCATTACATTCACAATGACCAAAATAACCTAATCATTATTTTAATGATTAAATATATGCTATGTAAATTAAATACTATAATTCAATTAGATTTTCATGATACATTCTTGGGTCACAATTAATATATCAACCAAGTGTTCATGATACTTAAGTACTATATGGGAAAATATTTACTAATCATAAACTTACCTTATCACAAGACCCAAGACTTAGATAAATTATAACTTTCTCACTTTAAAAAGACCCCAAGGTCTTCAAGATAATTTAAAACAACTTGACACATCAAACAAAATTAAATTTCTAGTGATGGTTTATTTAGAAAATAAAGATTAATCAAGCACAAATAAACACAAGACTAGTTCAACACAATACAAAACATAACAAAGACTTGGTGGAAAAGTAATAAATATGAATTGTTTACCTTCACTATATTTTAAATGTATGAATTAAATTCAATAATTTGGTTGTTCATCAATTCACATACCTATCTCATCTCTTGGTTATTACATCCAATAAGGAGGTGACATCAACAATATTGACTTTAAAAAACATAATAATCATATTTGATATTATGTAACTAGCTAAAATAATATTTTTAATGAACTAAAAACATGAAACTCATAAATTAATAATGTTTCCAAGTAGAAGGTAAATATTATAATAGTGAAGTAACACAATATAACAATTTTAATTTCCTCATTATTTAAAGTCTATGCATTCAAGATATGACTACCACCCCCCTTAAGGAGGAACCATCCTGAGGCCTAAACTAAAATCTGAGGGTAACATTCATTGAAAATATTTCCATTCTCTTAGGTATCACTTCTATCACTCATCTCTCCTTATTGGTGAAAAACTTGTTGAATATTTCACTCTCATTAGTCAACATTACAACGGGAAAGGATCATAGTTGGGTCTAACTAAATCATCTCCTTATTCACAACCTAGAGATTGTTCCAATCAATAACATGAAAGGGATCAAATACATACTTTATTAATATTTACACATGAAACACATCATGCATTCATTAAGCATATGGCATATGAGCTAGGTGATAGGAAATAGGAATTATCTTTTTCACTATGTTGAATGGACCTAAAAAATGTGTAGCTAGTTTTAAAGCCTTTCCAAAATTTATTAAGTTCTAATGAGGCATAAATCTCAAAAATGCTTTATCTAACATCTAAAAATTTATTTGTGACATTTTAAAATCACCATAGATGTTTCTAATATCATTAAAAGTTGTAAACCTTTTCCTATTGAGAGAAATTTGTTCATCGTATTCATGAAGAGTCTTTGGACCAACAACAACTAGATTTTACAAACCATCCCACCCAAGAGGATTTTTACACCGTCACTCATAAAAGGATTAAAAATGTGCCATTTTAACAATATAACATTAATTATTATTATATTAAAATTAAACCAAATGGAGGTAGTGTTGTGGTCTTAATTTGCACCCATGGGGAGAGTTTTTTAGGATCTCTCCATCGAAGTCACAAAATGGGAACAAACATAGGTTGTGGGTATCCTATAGTGAGGTTGAGCCTCCAGAGAGGGTTGGTTCACTTTGGATAATCCACCAAAACTAATATCTTACTTGGGAAAGGGAGAAAAATAGACATTAATGCATGAAAACATGGAAAGGAGGTAATACACCAATGTTTTGAAAGTTTATAATTGCATAGGACACACTATAGGACACTTTCAAGACTAAAAATATCATTTCACTCACTCTTTGATCAGCTTCCACATAAGTATTTCACAAAAAGGCACTGACTAGGTATCAATATACATTGGAGGTCAATTGTCCACTTTTAAACCAATAAACAAGATATCTATTGCACTTATAATCACTTGTAAAATCTACAAGACATTTCATGAAGGTGATAAAACTTAGAAAAAGGCAAAGGAAAACATAAATTCACTTCACCAAATCAATGAATTCATAAGACACACTTGAATTATGTTTCTAAATGAAGGAATTTAGTCTTTTATTACATCAAATAGGTGTTGCAGTACATATTTGGCATAGCCTAAGCATGCTACAAGTAGAAGAGTCTCTTTTAGGGAGAAAAAATGGGAGATATATAAGAAAGGGGGAAGAGAGAGAGGGAACCAAGCAAGCAAAAATTTATAAATGAGGCCCAACCAAATTTGAGTGATTAGTATTGATCTTGTTTAGAAAATTAACCATTTATCAGCTCCAAATAGCTCTCAAGCCCTCTCATTGGCTTAGAAATACACTTGAAGACAAGAACTTGTCAAAGGCGTTGAGTCATGATCCATCCAATAGGAGAAAGTCCCCAAAGACTTTGAAACTTTTTTAAATGATCCACTATCTCTCTCAACCTCCAAACTCTCCATCTACTTAATGAGCTTGTAACACCATGATTCATTTTGGTATGTCTTTTACATTATTAGAAAACTACCTAAACTCATTCATCTGGTGTCCCCTCTGACATTCCTTTCATAGTCACCATTCTACTATTACTCCAAATCTTGAACATAGGTCCACTATAGATGAAGACAAACTTATCTATTGGTTTTAGTATAGCCATAATTATAATAAAGATCTACAAGCTAACATTTCTTGATCATGCACAAGACATGAAACCTACATCTGAGATATTTTGATAGGTTTGGTTGAGTTTTAATGGCATCCCACTATTATGTAGGGTCTTCTCTTGGTAGCCTAGATCATATCTTGATATTTCACTCATACCTTTACCTACTTGGGTGGTGAAATCCTTTAAAACTAATGTGTTTACCTCTGTGTTCATCTTCCTTGATCTACTCTTTTCATTTTAAAACCTACCCATTGTCACCTTGGATAAGTGTCCTCATCTCAGCCCCCATAGAGCTCAATCAAATTTTATCCATTGATCTTCTTAGGAGTTTCCTATATTTTACCTTCATAATTTCCATTTATTGATGGTCTACTTTATATATTGTGCCACTTGGTATCCCCACATTTACCCTTAAGATCTTGCTATTAGTTTCATCTGGTTAATGTGCTTATGCCATGTTGTGGCCTTGCATGCAATCTAAGATCATTAAATTTTTGACCTTATGCACATCATCAATTTTTTATACATAATTTAACACATGATGTTAATATTCCTTATATTTTATCAAATGTGCACCATTGATATGGTAAGTCACTACAATCATGGCACTTGTCATCAACATGTTCAATCTCAAGATCTATTGACCTTTGATTCGATCTCACCATTGATATTTAATTGAATTATTAAACATGTAACATTGATTTTATATGACCTACTAACCTTCAAAAATTACCCACATGCCATTTGATCTTTTCTCCAAGCTTCTGAGATCATGCCAATTGGCATCCCTACGTTCAAATTGAAACTTGTTAAGGATTTTTAAATCTAAACCAATATTCACTATGGATTTAGTTTGACATTACTAGTCACATCTCATGTTGTTAGATCATTTTTTGATCCTTATATATTGATATAGAAAACTCATTAAGACATCAAATTTATAGGGGATGATCTTGGTACAAAGTAAAACATTTTCATGCAATTATTCAACCTTGGTTTAACTCCTAAAGTGCACCTATGAAATTCATAAAAAAAATGACTTGTTCATCCTTTCATGATGTACTATGACATTTTCGTTTTCAATAAACACATTAAGGAATTTTCAAGACCAAATCATTGACTCTTAAGACAAATTGACATGATGTGCAAAGTTTCGAATGGTAGGGATGATAGTTTGACTTATGAGCTAAAATTTGTCAACATTTTGGTGACTCTAATGGTAAGCATGCCTACTATGCTTAAGAACCAAACAATTTACATGGCTTTTAGACTCATAATAAATGACAAATCTAACCCATGACTATAGTAAACCCTTTTACTTTCAAGAAGACAACTATTCCACCAAAATAAGAAAAGAACACACAAAATAGGGAAACTAATATAAAAAAAGTGTGTAAATAAATCACTTATTTGGGACAAAACACAAACAAAATAATGTTCTATAACATCACTTGGAGGAAATAAATAATATAATTATGTATAAGGAACTTAGATAATCAATAATAGTGTTTCAAATGTATCCCATTAATTGGGATAGAGAGATTTTTACCATCCATCTTTATAAGTTTAAAGGCAATGTTGGATTTGGAGTTGGTGATTTTGTATGAATCACTCCAAAGAGATTAAAACTTTATATGACCTCTTGGTTTATCTCTATCCTCATCCAATTTTAGGACCAAATCCCCTTCTTTGAAACTTCATAAAGAATATCTCTTGTCAAAGGCTCTCTTCACTTGAGCTTGGTGGGTTTTCATGGCTAACATGGACTAATTTCAAACCTCTTATAGCTCCATAGCTTAGAATATTTGATCTAAATTATTTCATTATCCAATAACTCTAGTTGATGCATTAGTTCTAAAGAAGGAAACTCAAGAGAATTAGGTAATCTTGCTTCCTTACCATATACTAGCTTGTATGCAGTATTGGCTATTGATATTTTTTAGGTGATCCAATCAGCCCATAGATCTAATTTAAACTTAAGATACCATGAAATTTTATTATATTCAATAGTCCTTCTTATGATATTTAATAGGTTCTTATTTGTGGACTCAACAAGACCATTTCCTTGTGGATAGTAATTTGATAAAGTGCTAAAATAGACACCATGTTAAACATGCTATTGGTTGATCCTAGTCCCCATAAAGGCCATATAATTTTAAAAAATAATAGTTGAAGGAACTCCAAATCTAGTAAGAAAACCTTCATAGAAATATAGAACATTGGATTCATTTGATTCTTTCAATGCTACTACTTATATCCATCTAGTGAAGTAATTAGTAGTAGTTAGTATCCATTTATGCTCTGAAATTAAAGGGGGATTAATTAGACTAATAAATTATAATCACCATTAAACAAAGGTTTGATCCACCATAAATGGTTGGAGAGGCAAGGCTGCAAGTTTCACTTTTCCTACAAAGATAACATATTGTTTGCATTTCCTAACCCATGCATCACAATCACCAAACATGCCAGGCCAATAATACCCATCTCTCATTATCTTTAGGGCCATATTACTTATGTAATAGTACCATAAACCATGTCCATCATGGAATTAATCAATTAATATCTATAATTGGCTTGGTCATATACATATTAACAACATGTCATTGATATCTTTCTTGAACAAAACACCATCCACAAGAAGAAATGGAATTGATTGCAATCTAAAATATATTATTTTTTAAGGAATCATATGAGAAGGATAAATACCATCTTGGAGATATATTATGAAGTCATGAAACCAACTAAGAGGTTAGGTGTGATTAGTTGTAACTTATTCAACATTTGATACCAAAAATGCCTCACTAACCTCTTACAAGTCTTCGACTAGATGATCACATAATCCTTTGCCTCTAATAGAATTTATTTCCTTTATTTCCACGTCATAATCCATTAACTTTGTTATCCAACAAGATTTTTCCTCATTTATGTCTTGTTAAATATAAATTACTTGATTCCTAGATGGGAAACCATTAGGTGTATCTTATTGTTAGATAATACATATCTACATTTCCTGAGAGACATTTTAATTGAATGAACATGTTTTTTTAAAAATGTACCTTATTTCATATTCTTCTAAGAATTAAATGAAGAATTATATAGGCTTCTATAAAGACTCATTATTTCATTACATGGGAATGCCTGAATGGTATCTATGCTAGCATAAGTGTACAAAATGAAATCCATTGTGAAATATGGGTTTATGAGTGTAGGATCACTAGCTATGGCCTTCTTGATCACTTAAAAACTCTTTAATCCTTCATGGGACCAGTTGAAACTCTAATTCTTATTTAGATTGGTGTTAAGTGGCTTAGCTAAATCGATAAAATCTGAAATATATCTTCTTATAAAATTGATTTTACTTAAGAAGCTTTGCAAAGTACTTTTGTTCTTGGGAAAAGAAAGTACAAGAATTGATTTTATTCTTTCAGGATCTATACTCAAACCATATTTTAAAATGACATTCCCAAGGAGCTTACCTTCATGAACTGATAAGACACACCTTTTTGGGTTTAGAGACACCCCAAATTGCCTACACCTTTCAAAAACTTGCTCGAGGTGAACCATGTGCTCACATACATTCTTTGAGAACATTATTATGTCATCTAACTAAATAAGTATAGACTTGTTAGGAAGGCCTTGGAATGTCATATCTAAGGATCTCTAAAAGGTTGCTCCAGTATTCGATAAACCAAAGGGCATCTTTTTATATGCAAATGTCCCTCACTTTGTAGTGAAGGTTATCTTGAATTGGTCTTCTTCTTTGACCAAAATATATTTGTAACCACTATATCCATCCAAAAAGGAAAAACTCTCTGAACCAAAAACCAACTATAATTTTTTTTCCATAGGTGGCAATAGATAGTTATCTTTAAGAGAAGCTTTGTTTAAATCATGAAAGTCAACACATAGTCTAATCTCACCATTCTTCTTCTGTACTGGAACAAGGTTTGCCACCAAAGTTGAGTGTTTGATTGGAAATATAATAGTTGAATATATGATATTATAAAGCTCAAATATCATTAAAAGCTCAATATTTGGATTTATAGGCCTCTGCCTTTGTCTAACTAGTTTAGTTTTAGTTTCTAACTCAATGGTGTGTTGAGTTGAACTTGGATCAAATCCCTTGCGATCACTATATTTCCATGAAAACACATCAAAAAAACTTGAGAATAACTCAATGAAATCTTCATTTTGTGAAGGGGTGCATACCTTACCCAACCTTAAGTTCTTACCAATTAAAATCTCCAAATTGGCATAGTGATCATCCTTTATTGACAAAGATAAATTTTTTTTGTCAACTCATCATCACCACTGAATATGTTCTCAAGTGTGACAAATCTCTTTTGAAACTTATTTATTTGTATTTACATAATCTAATCATCATATTTATATAAGAACATTGATTAATTTCTTGAGGAAAACATAGCCTCTTCTTACAAGAACATGATAATTTGAATATCATATTCAAACACTTGCCAATTCTCATGGTTATCTAGAATAGGTCTTAAAACCACCTTAATGTGTGACTATATATTTTCGCTTTTTATATCAGCTAGGATTCTAAATTTTACCTTAATGGCAATACATCTATTTACATGTTTTTTTATCAGCTCTAGGTGTTGCTTGAATGTTGAAACCCTAAAAGTACTCAAGTAAGTCCCACACCCTATGATTATAAAATATAATAAATAATTTTTTTCTTAAATTAAGGCATCTTACTTGGTGAACTACAAGTTAAATATCACCAAAAACTAGTAAGGTGTTGACTTTCATCTTCTTAGCCCAATGCAAATTGTGAACTAGTGCCTCATATTCTACAACATTGTTTGAACAACCAAATTAAAACTTAATAGAAGAGAAATAACTTTGATTTTTTGGGTAAATTAACATCATTATATACCTATTACCATGATTATTATTTTATCCATCAATGTATAATTTACATAGACCATTATTGGACTCATCATCCTTTATCATGGGTGGAATTGGTGTATCATTATCATGGAGGCAATAAACACCAAGCCCTTCTTCTTTTATTAACTTATAAGGATCATTATAATGAAATTTAGATGCCCAGTCATTAAGGAACATATCTATAACTCCATCTATAGATTATTAAATTTCCACTTCACTAGTTTCTAGTACCTCATCTGAGATGACATAGTTGGTGTTCACAACACATGGCATATAAGGCTCTAAATGGAAACATGCTATGGGTTTAAAATGTATTATTATTTTGGTAACATACCTAGTTATAAACATCAAATATGTCCAATAAATTGATAATTATCTTCCAATATTCAAAGTGAAATCCCTTGATAGGCACATCATAAAGTAGGGACACAAGTCCACCATAACTACACCATGTTGAATGGTAACATTGGGACAAGAATGTAGTGTAAAATTAATATATTTGATAATAAATAATGTATTTATTATTGATCCATATATTTTTAATACTCCTTTAGTATTTGGTTCATAAACAAGACCAAGCTCATCTTTAATTTGTGTAGGCATAATAGTGATACTAGCTCCATTATCCACCATATACTTATGAACCAACGTGCTACCAATTATCAAGGAGATGTCTAAGGGTGGAGTTTTATTTAATTTTACATTATTATTGTCCATATTTATCATTTTATGTACCTATTGTACTTATTAATTAGTTGGTTGGTTTGAATTAGTTAAGAAAACACCTCCTTTCCCAACCAGTTTTGGAGGTAATTTGAGATCTAAAAGCTCTTGAATGAGAATATAATTTTGTCCTAGAATATATAGGGAATACCAAATGATAGTTTTTATGTTATACTTATTCATTTGATCCACTATACTGAATTTATCCCCAATAACCTTTGGCTACACTTTATGAGCCATTGGTTGCTCATGAGATAGAAGTACTTGAGAAACTTTCCCAACCTTTATGTTCTAATTTTTTATTTTATAGGGGTAGCAAGTTGATCTTTGGTAATTTTGGAAATAATATTAGTATTAATTGAAGAATTAATCACATATTTATCCTTAATAAAGGATCTTCTTTTATCTCTAGTTAGATATTTAACTTGACTAATTATATTACTAGTCTCACCAATTTGATTGAATGCAACATGATGACCCACTTGCCAATTCACATTAATGTCATTAGGATTCCCTTGAAATTATTGAGTCTCTCCTTGTGATTTCAAACTTGTCTCTTTATATTGAATTCCTTGAAGAGAAAAATATTCATGTGTCATTTGTGGCATAGTGATATTTTGTGATACTAAGGCTTGGTTTTGAGCATCATTGAGATTAGATGGCTACCAACTTAAATATTTCATCAAGTTATTTTGAGGTGGTGTGGGGAAAATATATTTTGAAGAATAAATCACATTAGGATCACATCTGCATATGGTATGTATTTTTAGGGTAGTTTATTTTATTTAAACCCTTGATAAGGAGGCATTTGATTTGTAAAGGGCTGATATGTTATCTAATTTTGTTGTTGATAAGGCCTATTATCTACCTTTTGAGTTGTATTATTTCATTCCCAAAAGATTGTAACAAATTTTTCAACTCTCCAATCTCACTTGCTTGACTAGAAGGGGGTAAAACTTGAGATTTATGGGATGGGATAGGAATTAAAGATAAAATTTGAGGAACTTGAGGAATTGGTATAGACTTGAATTGTATTAATATATGCATTGGATTCCTAGGAGAGAGCTTACCAACATGTATCAAGATATGTTATGCTCTTATTACAACCTCATAAGCATCTAACAAGGTAACACAACCCATTGACTATATCATCACACTAATATTTGAGTTAATGGATTTTAGATAGTAAAATAAGGTGTATTATAGGGATGGTCTAATCAATGTAGGTACCATAGTCCATGTCTTTTAGAATATAAGGTTAAAATCATACATGAATTCATGAGGAGCTCTTTGTATGGTAATCAAATAATTAACTAAGGATAGGTGGTCATATTTGTCCTCAAATTATTTGACTAAGGATATAACTAATTCATCCCATGTAAAAATGAAATTTAGTGGGAGATTTATATACCAATAAAAAAATTTCCTTTGAAGGAAGTAACAAATAGTATAATAGACACATTGTCTTGAATAACATTGTGAATTGAACAAAAGTTAACACCATCCTAGATGTTCTCAATAGGAGTTGTTTTATCTTCTCCTAAGATTAATGAGATGCTCTTAAGAGTAGACACATTAATTTCATAAAAATGGGATAGATTCAATGGATTACCTCTATTGAATGGAATAAACACTTGATTTTTGATGGCCATCTAGTAGTGAGAATCATACTACTTAATATAATAGGATGACTAGGAGATGAATATTTATTTTGAGGATATGATATTTTATTAATAAACCTTGGTATTTTATATGAAGTATAAATAATCTCAATGATTTCAAGAGGAATGCCTTTACTTGTTTATCTTGTAGTGACCTTTGGCATGAGAGTATTGCCTAGGTGATGCTATGAACTTTGTAAACTAAAAAATCTTTGGCTTCTCTTTGATGATGGATGTCTCATTATACTACCAAATACTTCTCCTCAACTCTAAAATTTAGCTATGCTAAGGAGAATGGCTCTCATCAAGCATGCAAAAAATTATTGTGGTCTTAATTTGTGCCCATGGGGTGAGTTATTTAGGCTCTCTCCAACTAAGTCATAAAATGGTAATAACCTTAGGCTATGGGTATCCTATATTGAGGTTGAGCTTTTAGAGAGGGTTGGTTCCATTTGGATAAATCACCTAAACTAATCTCTTGCTTGGGAAATGGAGATAAATAGATAATAATGCATGAAAACACGTAAAAAGATGTGATGTACCAATGTTTTAAAAGATTATAATTGCATAAGACACACTATAGGACACTTTCAAGACTATAAATATCACTTCACTCTCTCTTTTATTAGCTTCCACATAAGTATTTCACAGAAAGGCACCGACTATCTATCAATATAGTGTGGGAGGGAATTTTTCCACTTCCAAATAACTATCTATTACACTTATAATGACCTGTAAAAGCTATAACAAATTTCCTAAAGGTGAGAAAACTTAGATAGATGCAAAAGAAAACATAATTCACATTACAAAATCGATGAATTCATATGAAACACTTCAATTACACTTATAAATTGAGGATTTCAATCTATTATTACATCAAATAGATGTTGCAGCACAAATTTGACATAGCTTAAGCATGCCAAATGCATAAGAGTCTCTTTTATGAATAAAAAAATGGGAGATATATAGGAAAAAGGGAAGAGAGAGAGAGAGAGTGAATTGAGCAAGCAAAAATCAAAAAATAAGGCACAACCACTTTTTATTTATTAATATTGATCTTGTTTATCAAATTAACCATTGATCAGCTCCAAATAGCTCTCAAGCCCTTTTATTGGCTTAGAAATTCATTAGAATACAAAAACTTATCGAAGGTGTTGATTCATGATCCATCCAAAAGGGGAAAGTCCCCAAATACTTTGAAACTTCATTAAATGCTCCATTGTCTCTCTCAACCTCTAGACTCTCCATATACTTAATGATACTTTAGAACCATGCTTCACCTTGGTATGTCCTTTACATTATTATATAACTACCTGAACTCATTTATTTGGTGTCCCCTCTGACATTCCTCTCATAGTAACTATTCTACCATTACACCAAATCCTAAACATAGGTCCACTATAGATGAAAACCAATTCCCCTATTGGTTTTCATATATCCATAACTATAATGAAGATTTTAAGTCCAGGGATTCTTAATCATGCACAATATGTGAAGCCTACATCTAATATATTTTGAGAGGTTTGGTAGAGATTTAATTACATCCTATTATTATTCAAGGTCTATTCCTAGTAACTCAGATTGTATCTTGATATTTCATTCATACCTTTATCTGCCTGGGTGGTGAAATCCTTTAGAACTAACATGTCTACCTATGTCACATATTTCTTGGGCTACTCTTTTCATTTTTAAACCTAACCATTGTTGCCTCAAACACATGTCTTCATCTTTCCCCCTATAATTTGATCAAATTTTCTTTATTGATGTTATTAGGAGTCTCCTCACTTTGACATTCATCATTATCATTGATCTACAATCTACTTTCTATATCATTCCACTTGGTAGCCCCACATTTATCCTCAAGATCCTATTATTAGTTTCATTTGGTTAATACGCTTATGGCATGTGGTGGCCTTGCATGTAATCTGGGATCATTGAATTTTTAACCTTACATGCATAATCAATTTTCTCTGCATGATTAAACATGTGTCATTAATATTCCTTATATTTGATTAATGCACACCATTGATCTAGTATGTCACCATGATTGTGACACTTTTCATTGATGCATTAAATCTCAAGATTAATATAACTTTGACTCCAAGCTCATTGTTGATCATTAACTTCATTATTAAATACATACCATTTATTTTCTCTAGCTGCTGACCTTACGAAATCACCCACATGACATTTAATCTTTACTCTAAGATTATAAGATCATGCCACTTGGTAGCCCTACATTCAACTTGAAACTTTTTAAGTATTTTTAAATCCAAATTTCTATTCTTTTTGGCTTTAGTTTGATGTTCCTAGGCATGTCTCATGTTGTTAGATCATTTTTAGATCCTTATATATTGAGATAGAAAACTCATCAAAACATCAAATTTGTAGGGGATTATCTTGGCACAAACTACACCAACTTCATGTAGTTATTCAACCTTGGTTGAATCCTCAAGTGTATTTATGAAAGCACAACCAAATTAACCTATTCATCCCTGCATGATGTGATATGATGTTCTAGTTTCCAATAATCACATTGAGGAATTTTCAATACTGACTTATTGACTCACAAGATAAATTGTCCTGATGTGCAAGGTTTTGAATGGTATGGATGATAATTTGACCTATGAGGTCAAAATTTACAATAGTTAGTCCTCCTATTTAGACTATTCATCTATTATATATGTTCTCAACATGTCTTATACTACTTGGTTCAACCTTTCCATTTGGCCATCTATTATAAGATGATAAGTTGAACTTAATTTTAGTTTTTTACCAAAATCATGAGTCAAAGTTTCTCAAGTTTAGGAAGTAAATGATTTATCCCTATGATATAATGACTTCTAGAATACCTTGGAGGAAAAAAAATCTCCTTCACAAACTTTTTATCAAGTGTAGGGGCATCATCTATAATATTTATAATAATGAAGTTGGAAATTTTCTTAAATTGATCACTTAATAATAAAATTGTATCATGTGTTCCCATAGATTTAGGCAATCCTAAGATAATGTCCATAAATATCATAACCCACTTTTTGTTTAGGATATTATGAGGATATAAAAAATCTACTATATTGTAGTGTTCATATTTAACAGACTAACACTCAAATAATTTTACTATAAAAGTAGTTTCATCCTTATTTAAGCTAGGCCATTTGTAAAATATTTTTATCTCTTGTGTAATATTTTTGACACTAGGATGAAAAAAATGTCATGTTATATCTTCTTCATTATATACCCAATCCTTTAAATTTTTAGAATTTTGAAAAAAAAAATTCTGCACTACCTCAAAAGTCCATTTTATTCTAGGAATTACTTAACAACAACTCTATACACCTTTTACTTGGCTAGTTTAGAAATGATTTTTTTGAATTCAAGGTCATTTTTAAATTATTTTCAAACATCATAAATGAAATTTGACCTCAAAACTGAAAATATATAAATATGTCATTTTTCATAGAGCATCAACCACTCTTTTTATTATCCCTTAACATAAGTGATGTCAGTATCAAAGTTACTAATAAAATCTAACCACCTACATTACCTTTCATTCAATTAATATTAGAAAAATAAATGTATATTATATTATGATATGATTTTAGCTTAATTTTCTTCCCAATATATATTTTTTTCAATTGATTGATAACATGCACCATAGTATTTAGTTCAATGTCATGTGTTGGCTATTTTTTTTCATGTATTTTGAGCTTATGAGACTCATGGGAAAAAAACATTGACATCTTGATTCAAAATAGCTCCAAATCTCACTTTAAAAACATCAAACCATTTTCAAAATTTCCATTAGGATATTTTATAACAAGGACTGGAGAAGTTAAAAACTCCTTTAAATTTAAAAAAGTTTTCTCACATTGGAGAGACCCTAATTTATTTTTTGGTTGTAATGAGTGATAGGTATAGAAATTATAGATAACTATTCAATGAATATTATATAATATTATGATAAAACCATAAACCAACATACCTCATGCATAATATTAGGTTATAGCCACTCTCTAATGGATTAAATTTTAGCAGGGTCTACTACAAGACCATTTTTTGAGATAATGTGACCTAAGTAATAAAAAAAGTTTGGTAAAATGAAGTTTTAGAGAGATTACCACCAAATAATTTGTGTTACCTTAATCTTTGAA
This sequence comes from Torreya grandis, assembly GCA_037957365.1. Taxonomy (NCBI): domain Eukaryota; kingdom Viridiplantae; phylum Streptophyta; class Pinopsida; order Cupressales; family Taxaceae; genus Torreya; species Torreya grandis. The sequence goes on along the minus strand of JARHVA010005106.1, from coordinate 1,024,711 downwards.
AAAATAAGCATAGATTTTGTTCATTCTCATGTAATTTCTGAAATAAACCAATATGTCATGCATAAAAACCAACATAGAATGACCATGGAAATAATTGAACATGTTATTCATCAAATTTATAAAATAAACAAGGGCATCGATTAAACCAAATGGCATACTTGTAAACTCATAGTGGCCATAAATTATTCTAAATATTTTTTAAGGCACATCCTCATATTTTATGAGTATTTGGTGGTACCTCAATCAAATATCTATCTTGGAGAATATGGGTGTCCCCTTCATTTGATCAAAAACATCATCACTTCTGGGGATAAGGTATTTATTCTTGATACTAGCCTTGTTGAAAATTTTTTAATCAATGAAAAGCCTCAATTCACCATCCTTATTCTTGACAAATGAAACCAAGTATCCCCAAGGAGATACACTTTTCATAATCTATCATTTTTTTTCATCAACTCTTGTCGCTAAAATTTAAGTTCTCATAGATCTTCCACATTTGTTTGATAGGATATTTTTATGTGGGTAAAAATCCTAGTACTAAATCAATGGAAAAATTATAACTCACTAAAATTATGAAAACTAAAATATTTTTCAAAAAACACATAATTGAACTCCATCAAGATAGGATAGTCTTATATAATAGTTTCCTTTTCTTTAGAGAGCTCATTTAATTTCATAGTATATAATTTTTAGCCTCATTTACCACTCTATTTAGTTTCAATACTAAAATAATATTTAGACACATACCTCATAATGCCTTGGATTTCTATAGAGTTTACCATGTCATAAATTTATTTCACCTTATTTCTAAAGTAATAAATCTTGGCTTGATGTTGTTACAATAATCCATGACTAGAATTAGGTCATAGGTTCCAAGAGATGCCAAGAACATAGTTACCTAATCCTAAAGACACCTAAATCTAGTTTATCATGTTCTCAATAATCCAAAATAGCCACCCTCTTACCAAATCCAAACCCTACCTCCCATCCTTATCTTAATTAAAAGGTTTTTATTTTAAATTTAACAACTAAATATGAAATGAAACTATAAGTATAAATTCAATCACTTAGAATAAATAATGAAAAATCATAAATTATACCTTTTTGTTTAAATAGGTTTTAACTAAAGATAAACATTAATATTATCAATAAAAACATAAACTCAATGATTTATAAGATTATTTACCTTAAAATGGGGGAAATACTTCATATAAATTTTATCACCACATTCAAAACATTTGACAATTGTTCATGGAGTAAACAAAATAATTTTTTGTGTAATGGTTTGGAAAAAGAGGTCATTACTACTGATTATGATTTCCATCATGCTACCTAAAAACATTTTGAGTTTTGGAAAATTTATTTATATTAATAAATTCCATAGAATTGGTAATGTAATTTACAACACAATTTTATAGGCCATATTTATTGAAAATTTTTTCAATGGAGGATTGGAAGGATATTTATATATTCCTGTCTTTCATTCAAGTGAGAATTTTTTATTTTCTTCTGCATGATGTGTTAATTTAATTATATTATCTAGGGTGTGAGGTTTTGTAATCATGTAAACCCAAATTGAATATTTTACCTTGGATTATTCTTCTAGCATGTAATTTACATAATGTAAGATACTAAAGAACTTGTTTTCATATGCCAAATCATTCATTGTTCCTTGTTTTAATGACTAAAATTCCATAATTTTTTTATCCTTATAGTTCCTATTTAGTTACATTTAATTAAATTTTCTCTCAAATGTCTCCCAACATAGGGTATTGGAATCATAAACTTTAAGATCACATAATTAGTTCCACTATAATGTCGTATCTCCCACTAACTAGTAAGCTCCTATGCAAGCCTTAAGATTAGATCCCATATTATGCAAGATGAAATAATTTTAAATTTTCACCACCAATGATTCTAAAACATCTATAAATTCCCCACTAGAATAGTTAGGTGGTGAAAGTTTCTTAATATATTTGATGATGGGATCCACCACATCATGTTCCATAAGATTATCTTCCCTTTTCACCTCGTCATGCCCACTTCTTTCTCTCATATTATCTAGGTTTACCACCCTTTATACTTATGTTTCCATCTATACTTAGATGTTATAACATACACCAATTATATCATTTAGGATAATGTTTTCCCAACATTATCCTTAAAATTATCCATGTTTACATCACCACTAACATTTACATTATTTCTAACATCATCATCATCATTTTTAATGTTGATATGATCATCTCTAGAATGAAAATTATTTTTATTGACACCAATGTCATTGTTATTAGCATTCAAATTGACATCATAGCTGTTAATGTGGTGATCAAAACTATTATGCCCATATTCTTTATGAAATTTTTGTTGTAAGTAGTGTTCCCATCATTACTTTTGTTCATTCATGTACTGTTCATCCTAGGAACTACCAAAAAAATCTAGCCACATACTTCTTATAGACCCATAGTGTATGAAATAGGCTCTCATACCACTATCATGAACCTAAAAATCTAATCTACATTTATTTTTACTTTTCAGGTTACGAGTATCAAGTTCCAACACTTAATATTATGTGTTGAAGGAATTACCAATAATATAATGTGTTTTCATTCTAATTTATTTGACCCACTAGTTGTGGTATTCTAGTAAAATCAACTGAGGCTTACTATTATATGTTGTTAGTATCAACCTAACCAAAATCATAAGAATGCAATTTAGTGTAATAATTATAGAGTAATGAAAACAATCTAAACTAATTGTAACTAAATATAAGCAACCACTAACTAACAATTTCTCTTCAAATTTTAATGGTTTACATACGAGAAATACTAATAACTATCGTGCTAGCCATAAAGAACAGTTATCAATAGTTATAATAACCAAAGTAGTAAATCAAAAAATGCATATTTAGTCATATCAATCTATAATATTATTCAAGTATAAATAATAATAAATTAATAATCCTTCTAAAAATGTATTGTAATATTCATAATAAACTATTAATTATTTCATACTCATAGAAACAAATCATGACTTCTCATAAGATTAAATTGTTCCTTAATCATCTACAAATAATTACATGAAAGTCATTAATATGAATCTATATTGGGAATTATGTTAATATTCATATATTAAAGTGATTTCATAAGAAAAATAATGCATATTAATAATAATTATTTATTTACATTTAATATTTGTTGATAGAGTATTATTTCAACTCAACGAATTGGGGATTTATGCCTCCTCTTATGAAACTTGATGTATTAGGATATTTAATAATTTATACAATATCAAATCAACAATGAAACCTAATATCTCCATGTTATCTGAAAGATAAATAATTATTATTCATTAAACAATTTTAGTCATTTTCAATTTCTAGGTTAAGTGTCAAGTGCAATAGTTTCAACTTGATTATTGCCACATTATTCATTGACTACCTTTCCCATTACCAAGTTATCTACAATTAAATTAAAAAAGGAATTAATAAATTTATAACATAATATTAATCACTCTAATCATATTTAAAAACATTATTTCAATGTTTTGACATCTACAAAATTAACCATCAATTGGTGAACATAAGTATAAGTGAACAATTCATATTAATTTATAATCCTTGACCCACATACATTATTTCCATATGAAACATTAAAATAAAATTAATTATCCACAAATGTATGATCGTATCGAAAAAGAGTGTTTAATTTAAATTAAATAGTTACAAGAATTAATAACATATTATTTCTATAACAACTAACCTTATATAGTTATAAATTCTATTACCTAGTATGGTAGAGTGAAACTACTAATAAATAATCATGACTTTTACCAAATTAAATGACAAGTTATAATATTTACTTAAGTACTGAGGGCAAAAAAAAATTAATAATTATTACAACGTATGCCTCATCTAATGCTCTAAACTTAAACCAAAAGCAATATGTTAGAATATGCATTCCCATATTATGTTAAGCCAAGAAATGAATCAAAGTTTAAAAACAACACCTTAATAATATTAATCAATCCACTAAAAATTGTATATCAAACACAAATAAATGTAATATAAGTAAGTATTCAAATTCCAAATCAAATGTACTACAATCTTCCATGAATTCCCTTAATCCATCATATACACACAAGTTTGAATTCTACTCGACCTAAAGAGTAAGAAAGGAATGATATTTTAAAGCACAACACAAATCAAACTATACACATAATATTTTATAATGGTTAAGGTATTGAATTATATTTATCTAATAAAAAAACACCATAATACAATATCCTTCCATTATCTTAATTATTTCAATATCTACATCGATAATAAAATTAGAATAACTCCACACTAAACAATATTTACTATGATATTAAATAAATAATAAAAAATTAATTTTACATGTTTATACCAAAAGCGATTACAATAATACTTCAAAGGCTACATGACTGGAGTAAAATCCAACTTATGTGTTAATACCTAGGAAACCAAAGATGCCAATCTAGACATGAACATTTATCCACGTCAAAAAGAATAATTTAAATACAAAAGGAATTGATATTGAATAATCCATGTCACTCCAAGGTAATTGGCATAAATAATCAACCATTTCATTACTCTCATTGATTCATAAAATTGGTTTTTTAAATCTTTGAACACAAGTAAAAGGAATTGGAAAAATTGATCCCATCCATATGCTGGATATCCATACCCACCCCAATCATTGGTACGTGGTTGAAATAATTCACTAGATGAACACATGATTTCATAAAATCTAATGTTAATAAGGAGTTTAGGAAAGAGATAAGTTATCCACTAACTTGACAATAATACTCATAATGACAACACATTGTTAAATCAGCCAAGAAACTATCAATAATAAATAATCTCATATAGTAACATATTCATAGGTAAAGTCCATGCTCTAGTTTTCATCCATACACATTTTTGGGTAGAATTATATAGAGGTTCAGCCAAAAGGGTTTCTTTCACATGACAAAAAATCCATCAAAAGCTATTCACACAATAAGTATAATGCTAGCCATGATCGTAGAATACACTTACAGTGTACATTATGAAGTTTTGAGGTAAATGCATGAGGTTTTTGAAAATAGTAGCTATAAAGCTTGCACCTTAGAAAATTCCCATGAAAACCCACTCATATACATAAGGTCCACCACCAAACAAATTTATAAAACCAAAATATGTAGATATGAAAGTTTGAACAACATTTTTATTAACTAAAGGAACATGAGAAGAGAAAAAAAATACTTAATTTTTTATCACTTGATATTAATGACATAGAAAAATCATTTTTTTCCTTTCTCACATGTGTTATATCATCATATACATTTTTATATTTTTCCAGAAAAAACCATGGTCATGATCTAATATTACACAACATTAATGTCTCTATAATATTCATAAAAATAATGGCCATACCAATAAATGTTGTAGTGTTCAAAGTATAGAGTGGTCATGGGAACCCGAATATTCTCATTCCCTTTGTAGCTTTCCTTGCTTGAGATTTTAAAAAATCAATTTTATGCCTATACCAACAACATATTTTATGCCTAATGACCATAATAACCTTAATAATTATTTTAATGATTAAATATATCTCCATGCAAAGTCAATGCCATAATGCAATTAGAGTTTCATGACCCATTCATAGGTCACACTAAATATTTTAATTAAATGGTCATGAGACCTAGGAATAATATGTTAAAAAATGTTTCCCCAAAATCCCTTACATACTCTATGGTATAATATTTACTAATTATAAGATTTCCTTATCACACGACCTAATAATTAGATAAATTACAACTCTCACTTATAATACACCCCAAATTATTTAAGTTAATTTAAAATGACTCAACATAGAAAACACAACTGACCATGTTCTAATGATGGTTTATTTATATATTGAATATTAATCAAGAACAAACAAACACAACATTGGTTATGCATAATACAAAACATCACAAAGACTCAGTGGACACCTAATGTATCTCAATTATTTACCTTCATTCTCATTTACCTATATGAAGTCAATGTAATAGTTTGATGGTTCTTCCAAACATAAAAAGAGTTCATTTATCATTTGTTACCTCTAATCATGAGGTTGTATTAATAATATTTGTATACAAATAAACATAGTAATCATAATTGAAATGATGTAACTAATATTTACTAAATTAAAAAACATGAACCTCATAAGGTACATATAGTTATAAGCATAATTTCAATCCTATAATAGTGAAGGAACATCTAAAAAAAATTCAATGACTTCATTATTTAGAGTCTACCAATAAAATATATAAGACTATATCTATTAGCCAAATTTTTCTACCATAGGTGAGTCTAATTAAAAACTTGTTATTTAGCTCATATTTAACTTTGTTAATAACCTTGAAGGTGTTTGTCTAGCCCATATCATGTCTTATCATGGTAAGTTATCTTATTATCCTAGTAGTGTTAGAGGTCTCCTAGGGTGACAACCAAAACATGAGGAAATGGTCCCAAAATTGAATAACCAATTGTCATTAATTTGATTCTTTATAAGGTTTTTAACAAACTTTTAAGGTTATTTTGACAAGATTAAGGTAATTACTCTTTTTTATCTTGTGTTAGTCTAACCTTTCCATGTTAAGTCCAAGTTGGTCCAATGGTGATACAGGTAAAAGAGGACTTATTAGGTAATTTTTAACATGTCAAATATTATATTACAGTTATTTTGGTCTGTACAATCAAAAAATGAATCATAACTCACTCTTCTACCATTATAAGTCATTCAAAGTGTCTTTTTGTTCATTTTATTATGTGCAAAGAAGGATTATTCTAATAAATGGTAGTAAAACGTTTTTAATATGTTATTATAACGTTATTAAATCATATATAGGTAATATCCATGATTAGGAGTGAGTTATGGGACCAAAAATGGCAAAAAATTGATCCACTCCTCCATTGAACTCTTTGCAAGAAGAAAAGGGAAGTTTTATTAACAATGGTTCATGAAAGAGGAAAAAATTTAGGACTAGTGATAGTAGGTGTTTTATGGGGTAAATACTACCTATAAATCCAATTAATTTGTTTTTAGTAATATCCTTTATGCCCTATGAACAATCACTAAGAAAACTGGTTGCCTTTAAACCCTGTTAAGACCCCATAGGCATAGTTTTGATTGTCCAAATGTGTTGGAAAGTTTTTGGATGAAAATTGAAGTTTGGGTGAGCCCTATTGAGTCCATAAAATAATTATTCATCATCCTAAATCCAAAATTTTCATGTGGGATTAGTCAAAGGACCAAAAACCTTTATTTTGATCAAGTTGCAAGATGGTAGTAATGGAGTTTTAACAAGTACAAGGTTTCAAGAAACTGAGAGCATGTTGTTAAGGATATCACACCACTTATAAATATATATAAAATTAATTTATATATCATTGGATATATATATATATATATATATATATATATATATATCTAATGATATATAAATTCATTTAATAAATCCTCAATTCCTAAATGACATAAAACCCTTCACAAACAATGTGTTTTTTTTAGAATGCAAGTGTTACAGTAAGAAATGATGTTTTTTTTTAGTTTTATGTGATTGATTAAATGCATCAAATGGATTTAATGATTATGGGGGAGGGTTGATATAGGTTATAATGAAAAAATAATGAGGTATTTATAAATAATAAAAATAAATAAAATTACAAATCATAGGCATGCAATTATGAATAAATGAGAAAATGCAGAGTAGGATATGAAGAAATGAGAAAATGTAAGGTAGGATAACACTAAAAGTTGCATATCTTGAGTTTTACTAAATGAAACCTAATTAAAATTGAAATGGACATATGTTTTTATGTATTTTAATTTTTAAATATTATTTCATATATATACACCCATTAGTGAGATATAAAATGGAAAAAAGTAGGTTTATTTCACCTACAGGGTAGCAAACATGAAGTTTTGAAAAAAAAAATTGCTTGAGAGTTTGATGAGGTAGTTTTGAGTTTTTAAAATATCATATTTATATACCATTGATAAATTTAAAATGAGTCAAAGGAGAAATTTACGTGAGGTTTTAACCTCATTTTGGACTCCAAAAGTCATATCATGGCTTCTTGAGGCATAGAAAGGCCAAAGTGAGCAACTTGAGAAAGATGAGTTTGAAGAGACAAATGAGGAATGGAGACCATGATGAGATGTTTATAAGGTTTATGAAATTTATAAATGAGAAATAATTGAATATAAACCTTATTTTAACTCTTATAAACATCAAAACCAATGAAGACATACAAGCCTACTAAGAACTCTCTTTTGCAATCCTATTGTCAAAAATACAAAGAAAGATGCAAGGTTTACATTGGAATTAATGATTGTAATTGATGGAAGTGAGTGTGGATAAGACATGAATTTATTTTTAAGGTGTTTACCAGGTTTTAATAATGATCCAAATGACTAAAAATACCTATATCCATGATGTAATCTCAACAATGCATGCAAAACATGAGAATTTGGCTTGTTTGAGAGGTACATATGGTTGATCAAGGAAAACTAATGATTGGATAAGATGAGAAATGTTTGGGAAGACCCAAACCATGAATTATTTTGTATTGAAACCTAAAATAAATCAAAATATGTATTTTATTATTCTTCAGACTCCTAAGGATGGTACTTTTGTCAACTAGGGCTAGAGAGTTGAAATCTTTCATAACTTGAGTTCCATAAAATTAAATGACTTGAAACTTGGTAAATAGACCTAAATTGATGTCCCATAAATGAGTTTTCAATTTTTTTATTGGTACTATATGGACTTTTACATTTTAAAGTAATGTGGGCTTGTATTAGGCCTAATTAGGAAAAAATAGAGGATGATAAAGCAACTCTACCTTGGGTTTCAAATCATGAAATTGTGGGTAAAGATGTAAGGGGATAATAGGTTCCCAAATATACCTTTATTTTTCCTAGAAGTTTCCTATATATCTCAAACCAAGGATATTTAAACCAAAATAGGGATACAATAAATAAGCATACCTAGAGAGAAAACATGATAATGATGAGAGAGATTGTAGGTAAAATGTGGAAAGATGATTAGATTTGGGCATTAAAAATATTTATAATGTAATTAAATTAGTTAGACTCTATTAATGTACTTGTCAATCTATAATGACTCAAAATGGGTAGTTTAAAATCAAATGGATGAGTCATCAAGGCAATGAAGTAACTCCACACCACCTTCAGGGGAATATCATAAAACTAAGTGAACACATTTTGAAGTGGGAGTTTAGGTTTGTTTATTAACATGCCTTACTAATTTTATATTTTCCTTATGAGATGAAATTTGTCATATGCTTCTCCAACACCTCTCTCCTCTCTCCTTCTCATTCTTCTTTATATATATGGCTTGATTTGGCTTGTAAATGGATCCTTCCACCTGAGTATGGTATACACTTACTCTTTTGTATTCTTATTGATCAATAATATTATTATTTTTCCTCCTTGTATAACTTATATTAGTGTAATGATTTTAATTATTGATCTATTGGACATTGTCATTGATTAAGGGAAAGATTATTAAGCATTATATTTGAGTATTGAGATTTGATATTTAATGTTGTCATTTATGTCAAATGTTATGATATTGATGTGAACCTGATATAGTTGATATCAAAGTTTTTTTATGAAAATTATTGGTAAAGTAAGCTTTAATGTATGCATGTGAATAATTTTTCATGCTAACATAATGTGTATTATAGCTATGATGAGAGAATATTATATATAGAATGTTCTAATCATTAAGAAGTAGCATGAGTATATACAAGTATGTATATAAAATTTAAGGAATCTTATAATTATTTGTTTAGACCTTGTGAGATAGTATTTACAGATGACAAAATGAAATGAGTAAGCTTGAAAGAAGTAGTGTGCTCTAAATTTCTATGCAAGTAGCACCAAAGATGTTTTGAATTTGCTATGAAGATGAGAATGATCGAAAGTGAATGATCTAAAGAATACCTAATAGTACTTGAACATGAGAGAGATTGTCTAAGGTTATATCCAAGGTATTGAAGACCTTGTAGATGAGTATTAGGTCAGCTTTGAAGATCTATGTATGCAGCTCTTAAGATGCAACAATTAAGCTCCAAAGGTTTGTTGAAGTTTTGAAAAATAAATGAGTGATAAGATAAATTTTGAAAAAATTAAGTCAAGTTTTTTTAAGTATGTGCATGAAGTTTCAAGACTTTTTTTTCAAAGAAAAGGGTTGAAAAGTATTTCAAGGTTTCATGAGTTCATATAATGAAGAGTTATTTACCTGAGAAGGTTTTATTAGTGCTCATTTTGCACATCAAACTATAGCATGATATCCTAAGATGTTAAAATTAGATGAGGAAGGGTTATATCTAAAATTTACAAGTGTTTATTTCTAACAAGAGGACCTAAGTTTTATGAATCGTCATTAAGATTGGAAGATAATCTAAACCCTCATAAAACCCTGACTATGACCCAATGTTAAAGATTTAGTTAAAAATATCTTTAAATGGTTTTATATGATCAAAAAAGTGATTGAAGTTTTAAGTAAACTCTCCCAAGAATCTCTAGATGTAATTAGTTTTTCAAGTGAGTGAGAAGACCATACAAATAAGTACTTGTCTTTTGAAGATTTACTATTGTAGACAATATTAACCAAGTCAAATTTGCTAACTGGATGAAGATCAAAGTGTAAAATTTTTAGTTGATGATAATAAAGATTTATAGATAGGTTCTAGATATCAAGTATGTAATGTTTGTGATCAAATTTGGCTAGTCACTGAGTAGAGCATGTGGTGCAGATAATGAAGAAATTAGATAGTATTGAAAAGATGTTTCATGATGTATTTTTATGAAAGAGTGATGTATTGAAATGAATGGGGATGTTTTTTAGGTATTTAATGATCTATACATGATTTTTAAAAAAATGGAATTCAGTGTAAGTGGTTGAAACATTGAAGCAAAGATGGCTTATCTGGATGAGTAAAGTCTATGATAGAGAAGGTCAGAAGATTGGTCTAGAAGACCAATAGTCCTCATTATATATTATGGTCTATTTAATTGAAGACGATTTAAAGATGTTTTAAGATATTTTTCATGAATTTAAATCCCTTCAAAATAATCAATCATGTATCAGATGCTCATGTTTCTTTGACTATGTTTTGGAGTCAATTGGTAGTTCTAAGTGAACATCTTGCAAAGGTGTGTTTTAGCCAGTTTACCTTGTGTTAAAGCATCAGATGAAGTTGATGATGACCCTAAGGTCATGAGGATTATGAGTATATATATTTTTTACCATAGGTGTTTGTCAAAATTTAGTATAAACTTTAGTTTTTTAAGGTAGAGTTTATGCATATGTGTAGGCCTTTTATAAGCAATGATTTAAAGAAGAGTTCAAGTGGTAGTTGGAACTAAAATGTGTTATAGACATAAATAAAATTGGATAAGGGATATTAGAGTGGTGTGTGATGTGTTCCTATAATGTGAAGTGTTTGGATAAGCTTCAAAGTGATCAAAGGGTAATGAGTTTTTGAGAAGGCCTATTAGGTCTCCATAAGCCTAAAAGAGGAGTAAGGGCTAATTTATGTATGACCAACCTATTGTAATGATTGATTAATGACTAAGGAATGTTAGTATAATATGATTTTAACTATTCATGACTGATATAAGTTATTATTATGTATACCTGACTTATAATGATATGATCAAATTACTTGTATAAAAGTAGGGCAGTGAGGCCTATTTTGGTGTGCTTAGAGGAAGTGAAGTGGGGATGCTAAGAGTGTGCAAGAGAAAAATAAGATAATTGAATGATATATATCATTCAAAAATATAATGAGGTCATGCATATTATTATAGATATAATCTATATTTAATAGATATTTTACAATAAAGGAAGAAGGTCAGAAAACCTAATTAGCCATGGAAATGACTAGTTGAGAAAAAAGTGCTAAAGATTAGTTTTAAAGGGATGAAGAAGAGTAAAAATCTAAAATAATGAATCATAATATTTTGTAAAATAAAAAAGTATTTTTTTAGGCTATGAAATCAAGTGGTTGAGTTGGTGTTGATTCATATAAGGTGTTGTATCTATAGAGATGGATTACATAGATGGTTAGATCAAACATTAGTCAAGAAATTGAAGAAAAATGCATAAAGAACTAACAATATAGGCCAACCTATTCAATGGGGTGTTTTAAATGATAATTAAGAGTAAATAAAAGAATTAAAATACAAATTACCTTCCCAAGAGCATCTCATCACCCAAATTCATCTCAAAGCATGATTTTACAATCATTTGGTGCTCAGGTCTTCAATAATGGTGCAAGGCTAACCTACTCTACCATCTCAAGAACACCAACTAGACTAGGCTTATGATATGAAATTAAGGTTATGCCTATTAATAAAGCTATCCAATTGTAAATAAAGTAGTATCAAACTACACTCAAATGGATTGTAGAGAGAATCTTGTATTATAAGTTTATACAAATGAAGCTAAATCAAAGTGGCCTTAACCCTCCTACTTATAGATTTTATAAATTGAGCAAGATCAACCATGACCATCCATTTTGAGATCAAGATGCATAGATATGAATTAGTCCAACTATGTAAATAATATCCAAAAATATCCTCATAAATATTTGGGAGGAAGGGGCATTAAAGAGGCATTAGAATCCATAATCCTGATATTTGTTACATCTATGGCTTATGGATGCCACCCCATAAATGATGTCATTTGATGATACATTTAACAGGAATAAATTTCCAATAAATAAATATTTAATAACATCCATGAAAGTCTAACTTAATCTCATAATTTAGTTTAATTTCCCTAAGTAAGATTAATATTTTTTTATGTAATTCTTTAGAAATTACTTCACAATTAATCAAACTGGTCAGAATGTCATATTACTAGGTCATAATTTGACTTGAGAAGAATTAGAAGGTGATGTTAGTTACATATGGACTAGCATAATGGTGTTAGGAATTAGATATCTACATTTTGTCATTATTTGAGAAGGCATGGTAATGCATTGATTGAAGCAATGTATTTTCAAAGAAAGGAGTTGTCAAGAATAAATTGGAATTAAATGACACATTATTCCCCCTTGAGAGGATATACGAGGATGAAAGAGAAGGATGGACTCTCAAAAAGAGAGAAAAAGTGAGACTAACCCATGTGAAAGATTAAATCCATATAAGATAATGCTTTTACATGTTGATACCATTAGTGATAAAAATATAATTAGAATAAAATTAACCCCAAGAATAGGGGAATGGGAATGATAAAATCAAAAAATATAAGTGACACACTTTAAACACACCCAAAGCTAGGGTGCAAGTTGTGCACTTAAGAATAGATTGATGTCGAGAAAAGTTTCACACTTAATATTACCAAAATGAGGGAAAATTTCCATAGAGATTATAATTACAAGAAAATGTGAATCATGTCTCTAGAGAGATGAAATAATAATTTTATCCATTAGAGAGAATTTGAACAATTGATAAAATAATTTTTCCCTAGCAGGGTTGATTTTGATCATTGATAAATAATGGTTTTGACCCTGTAGGACAAATTTAGATTTGTGACTGGTTCATAGGTTGTTCTCATATAGGGAAAATTATCAAGTAATAGCTCAAGGATATAGCCTATTATATAGATTAAATATGAGAAGGTGCAAATGTAGATGTGATGGTCTAATGAATGAAATAGTCATAAATAACCATGCATATAAGAATACACAAAGTGATAAAAGAGTTGGATAGAAGAATGAAGATGGTTGAGTTGACCTAAGATACATCACGTATCCTAACACCACCTACATAGTCCATAGCAACTTCAAGCCAATGTAGTTCACCTATAAGTGGGAGAGAATGGAATGGGGAATAAAGAAAACTGATGATAGTTCGATTAGATTCATGATGTAAGTCAAGAGATGCATGTATTACATAGATTCAAGTGAAATATAAGTCATAGGTACCTAGTTTCATTGGTGTTTGTTAGAGCTAATCATTAGATCTGCATCAATGTTGAGACTTCAAACTAAATCACAAATTGATCTCTATAGTAAAAGGATATTAGCCATCATAATTATGAGGAGCTTCTAATGACATGGAATTTCACCTACATTGAGCCAGTTCAAATGTGAATATTTAAAACTAAGGATAAAATACTAGAGTTACAACCATTTACATTTAAACAAAAATAAACAAAAACAAAACATAAATGAACCAAACATAAAATCAAGATATGAATAATCATGACTTAAGTAGGAAAAAGAATGTGTAAAACAAAACAAAAGCATCATAGTAACATGAGATCAAGATATGAATAATCAATATCCATGTGGACCATCAAGATGTACACAAAAAATAAAATAAAAAAACAAAACCAAACATGAAATCAAAATACCAAACCAACACACAAAACAACAAAAAAAAAATTATTTAACAAATGGTTTTGGAATTTTCTAAGTATCTTAACTCAATTGAGGATTAAGAGACATAAAATGGTATAACTAATGAAACATCGAGAATACACCAACCTAAAATGATCTCAAAATGGCAAGAGCATATGAAAATGAGGGACTAAGGTGACCTCAACATAAATCAAGCATGACCTTCATAATCCTAATAGGAACTTAAGTCACAGTGATTCAACCAACATAAAAGGTA
>JARHVA010005106.1:937500-1005000 GCA_037957365.1 Torreya grandis | reverse complement strand
TATGTTTTTTTAGTGTTGTAAAGTTTTTATGGTTAATTTTAGATTTTATTATTTTGTTTAATTTTAAAGTATAAGCAAAAAAAAATTCTTATTATTTATGTCCAGATTCAAGTCCTTGTCATCTTTTTTTAAGTATGTGTCATTGTCTTTGAGTCGCAAGACATCAAATAATCCTTTAAATGCACCTTTTAATAAAATGGGTTTCTATTGAAAATAAATCACATATTTGTAATCAAATGCATTATCAGTTGAAACTGACATTTGAGTTTTTAACGCCATGTTATAACTATGGGGTGAATGTTAGGAAATAGTCTTGACATGGAAAAGTAAATAAATTATAGAATAAAATAGTTGTACATATAAAAAACTCATTAGAATAGGAGTTTGTTAAAGGATATTATGAGATTTTAATGGAGTTGGATGAGGAAGCTATCCTATATTATAGGATCCCTATTCCATATTTATGTAACCTATGTTCATTAAATAAACATGTTATGTTTATTTACAAAAATATGGTGTGCTTTCACACATTTAGAACTACTAGCTTTTCACCAAATGAGGTAATACCCACAATAATACTAATTTACACAAATGTGGTTATAATTAGTGGTATCAAATAAAATAATGATTTTCCCATAGGTGGTTATAATTAGTATCACTAGATAATATGTAAATTAAAGATATCTTGTCATATAAATTGTCATACTACTTCCATAGACTGTCATTTAAACACAAAATTCTAAAAACTATTGAAACTAGATCATAATATCTTCATAGAAAGTGCATGAAGAACCAAAGGAGCCAAGATCAAAAAGGGGTAAATAGGATGGCTAAAAATAATATTTGGTCAATATTAAAGACATGATATAATAAGATGGTAGGATGGTATAATTAATTGTATAAGGCATGACAAAGAAAAAATGATAAGATGTCATTTGGATATAAAGGAAACAAGGTTAACCCCAAGTGATGATTGGCTTACTTTGCTCACAATATGGTGAGATCATAGCTTAGGTTGATCTCAAAATGGAGAGAGTGTTCAAAATTAACAATTTATCTAAATTTTTTGAGAGCATGGTGAAGGTGAGCGAGCTAACATTAATAGAAATTGAGTGCTACCTACATAATCCTAAAGGCCCTCAAGTCAATGTAATTCAAACTAGAGAAATAAATGGGATATAATGGTACAAGATGACTAAAATGAAATGGTATATAGATTTATCTCCAAGAGACAAGGTAAGTTAAACTAAAGGGTAAATGGAAAATGAAATATGGTTCTTCTAATCATGTTGATGTGGAAATGCACATCAGAGTCAACATGTGAGACAACCAGAACAATCAATTATATGAATTACTACCAAACACTTTGTATAAATAGATACTCCATAAATAAATTACTATATATTTGTAATTTAATAATATTCTTGTGATTTTTGTTGGTCATTTATTCTATTACCTTCAAACATAAGGACAAGGCATCCTTATAGCCTCTATAAAGGAAAGTACATCTAGTGATGGTAAATAATGTTAGGCATAAGATACATGGTATAGTTTGGTAATGAAAATTTGGATGATAATATAATGTATAATAAATAGGAAACAAATAAAGATCAAGACTTTAGGCAAAAATAATGTTTTTGATTGCAGATTTGACATAGTTTTGGTTGTGGTGGGGTTGAAAACTTCTAAACATGCTCTCAATAGGATCACTAGATTATCCTATTATTTGATTTTGAGTAGAAACCATATGAATATGCTATAGAGTGGAAGATATATAGATTTTATCTTTAATAATTTATTCATTAAATAGTGAATAAATTTTTTGCTCAGTTATTGGTTCCTTGAAGAGGTTTTCACCAATGAATTTGTATTGTTTATCCCATAACACCTCTTAGAAGGTGTTATCACTTTAGAGTGCACCCTATTTAAAGATGTGGAAAACACACCCTCACTATAGCTAATACAATTGGAAATTCTCATAGTGGGGTGACTCTATATTGAGAAGAACCTCTAGAGAGGGCTCGTTCCCTTAAGAATTATCAATTAAATTTAATTTACTGTGATTTTGGGATGAAAAGGGGAAGGGAAAACTAAAAGGAAAACCTATCAAATTGGGTGATGCACCAGAATTGTCTATATCCATTGAAATATGATGAAACTAATGCACACATGTGAATAAATAAAATTCCTATATTTCCCTTAAGCATAAATATTTCAAATGAAGGATTAATAGAATTTTGGATTACAAAATTCCTTTTTTATCTCTTCAAATGACCTACATAAGGTGAGATAGAAATCAACAGGTGAGGAATAGACCTACCAAAAGGAGATATAATATAACTTATATGATAATAAACAATAAATTACACTCTATTATATATCAAAATTAGTAAAAAGAATCTCCTCTATTGATTGTGGTCCAAATTACAATTTCTGCTTCAACTCCAGGAATAATGAAAAATAGCTTCAAAAAGCCAATATATATGTTTCTAAACCTAACTACATCTAATGTGGCATTGAAAAGGTACAACGGTTAGTCTTGGTTGAATAAATAAATACTCACTCCTTTTACAATATTTAAAATAGTCTTTTAAAACATCAAATTCCACAAAAATTGCATGATTCTCAATCTTGGCGTAAGCAGAAAAGGTGGTGGGGCCCATTTGAAAAGTTGAATCCTTCTCATGAATGGAATTTTATGAAAAATATTTATTGAATAAATATAATTTAAGTGATTTTAATCTGATTTACAGCATGATATTGTCTTCCTTTGCATGGAAATCAATAGTGGATGTGGCACTTGACAATTAGTCAACTAGAGCTCAAAACTAGTCAACCCCAATTAGCTTTTTCCCTTGCATGGAAATGAATATTGAAGAATGAAATGCACATGATAATTAATGATAATATCATAAATATGTCATGTAAATCAAATAAAAATCCTTGAATACCAATTCCAAAACCAAACTCAAACTTGACAAATTGATCAACTAAACCATTTAGACCAAAAAGGCCAAAAGGCTAATCTATGCTTTTAGTCACCATTAGATCTGAAATAAGAAGCCATGAAACATTAAAAAAACAAAAAAATATACCTGGAAAAGCTTTATTCATAATCAAATATGTGATTTTGACAATAAAACCTTCTCCACTCAATCAACAGGGTTGACTAGGCCTATTTTGATCCATTTTCAGCAGACTAGCCATTTTTATTGAGCTTTTAGGGATTATTTATGATAAAATTAATATTTTAGGATGATTAAAAATTCTTAGGATTAGAGATGCATTTATTATATTCCATTGAATTACCTTGTACTTCATTTTACATGTTTTTTCCTCAAAAAACATGATTTTTACCCTCATCTGTGTAACTCTATGCATATAATTGACATTTTTGGAATCCTCTTTGAGTGAAATTTATGATGAAAAATGTTTTAGGTTAATACATGGTGATTTTATAGCAATAAATTCCACTTTTATCAAAACTAATTTTGAGGGGTTTGGGAGGGTTTTAAAGCTAAATATTCAAACTAATGATTCATGAAGTAAAAACCTCAAAATACTAAACCATTTACATTTATTAATATTAAATTTACCCCCTAATATCCCTAAAAATATTGGGTTCCTATGCAAAATATATTAAAATTTAACATGTAAATGAAATTTGCCTGTGGGGTTTAGCTTGCATTCTAGGCTACTTACGCACTTAACAATAGTTCATAAAGAAAAAACCCTAAATTTATCTCAATTATTCAAAAATTATAATTAAATATTGTTCCTCAAAACATACTAAGAACGTTTGGTGAAACTCCATATGTGGTGAACAAAATGAGGATTTGAATAGGTGGCTTGGAAAGGTGCGTAAAATTAAAGTGAAAAAACTTTACTAAAATGAAAATGAATATTTCATTGCTTTAAAAAAAAATTAAAAATGATAATATAACCTATAACATGCTATCAAAACACTTTTAAATTCCTTTTTGCTTGAAAATTCCAAAAATGCCTTTTTGGCCCATGTGCTTATTTTCTTGCATAAGCATGTATGAGCATGGTTTACATAAAATTTGTATTTTTAACACTCTTTAAAGTTCTTATTATGATTAAAAAATATCATCCCATACTTTTTAAACTTTCACCTGGGCTTATAAGATTTTGTAACACTCCAAAATGATACCTGCTCCAATGGTGGCCTCCAATGGATAGGCTAAGGTTTGAGACAAAAATATTAATAATTCCAATCATAAAAAAATAATTAAATTTTTTTATATGATTTTAAAACTCATGATGACATTTTTTTTATTAAATTTCAAGTCCTGATTCCACTTGTAGATCTTAGAATACTTAATTTTCCCTCAAATTTGACCTCTGTGCATGGACTATCTACATATTTGACTAAGTTTTAGTGTTGTGGATGGTTTTTCATGGTTTTTGGAGGTTTTAAAGGTCAAAATAGTATTCATTTATAATATTATTCCTCTCAATAATCATGGAAACAACCTCTACCCCTATTTCAAACACTCTTTGACCCTTCTGGCAAGGCATTTACGCTCCAAATGACTATATTTACAATGTTGAAGGTGAGAATTGATCTGGTTTGAAAATTATTAGTTCCCATATCATCTTCAATATTTTATTAAATACTATTTATACCAATTTAAAACCCTCCACATATCTCCTTCAAGACAAAAAGACTCAAAACCAAGCTTTTAGGCCTCTATATTGTTATAGTTTGTACAATGGATTGAGTACCTGACTGTAGGTGATTGACATTAGATAAACCTAATTGTATTCATACTCATGAGAATCCCTTAAAACTCTCTTATATTTTTGAAGTTATACTATCCATTTGACATGATATCTTGAGACAAGAAAACCTTTAGTAGGTCACTGTGTTTCCTTGATTGATGGTTGTAGGTGGAAGCTTCTAAGGTGATTGAATACATATAGTATTGGATTCCCTTCATTGTCTCATTAAAATGAATTTCTTAACCTTGTGACTCATGTTCATGATCAAGAAAACAACCATGTACCATAGTGTTCCTATCTTCTCTTACGCATTTGAATGGTAGACTACCCTTAAATGGTTGTAGATGAGCATGAATGAATGAAATTGACTTTATTGAAACCCTAAATAAACCTTGAAATGAATTTTCTCCATTCACTCCATTATGATTTCCAAAATAAAAATCATGACTACTACTTTAAGGTTATAAACCTTACCTAGCCTTACAATCCTTTAGATAATCAAACCCTTACTTGGTTGTAGGGTTTCACTAAGAGGAATATAGGTGAATATTTTTTACCTCAAAACCACATATACCTTGTTTTCTAGCCTTCCTTTGAGGTTAATATTTTACATGTGTTCTAATCAAACTAGTAAGATTATAAGTCTACCTCCATCCTCTCACTTATTGAATAGGCCTACTTGAGATAGAACAGGCCTATAAGTGGTTAAAAAGAAACATTTGTATAAATTATTTCATGTATTGAGATATAAATAACCTCAAAAACCCCTTCAATTATCTCCAATGTAGCTATTCTCTTCACTAGAAAACTTGAATCTCTACTCTCCTCTCAAGCACCTTCTTTAAATTAGGCCTAATCTTGAATTCATCTATAACTATCATGGTTGTAGGTCATTATTTTTGATTGAATTTAGCTCTTGACCATTGTACACCTAGCCTTCATCTTCAATGAGTATGACTATCTCTTTGGACTTGACATCTTCATACCTTTAAGGAGGCCTCCTTTGCTGACCTTATATCCTCTAACTATATGTGAAAACAAGGCAATGCAAATCACTCTAGGTTACTTGATCTTGACTTTAGGTGACTCTTTATGATGGTTAAGGGTCTATATTGGGGCTACAGGTCATTACGCTAATTGTAGGTGTACAATTGCCTTTTGATTACATCATGTGGAAGTCTTTCAATACTATCCATGTTTTATTCTTTTGTTGGTCAAAAATTATTACTTGAAACATTTCAAAGTCCAACTTATTACCAAAAAAAGGGGCTACCTATAAGACACATGCTTGTAGGTGCCCTTTAGGGCTGACTATAGGTGTACAACAAGGAGGGGAAAGCCAAAAAGAATAAACAATATTTCTTCACAACACAAAACCCATGGAAATGCTTCATGAAATTATCTCTATTTGGTAGTTTCCCAACTTAACCTCTTTGTTAGGTCTCTTTGGAATCCCAAACCCTACTAGGCTATAGGAGAGGTTTGTACAGTGCATATAGGTTTTCATTTAGATCCATCCCAAATCTTGTGTGAACTATAGTGTCTCCTTTCAAAATTATTGATATATTCTCAATACTTAAGCCCTATTGAAATGATCAAAACCCTTTAAAACCCTCAAAGCATCCCTATAGCATCAATGACCTATTTACTTTGGCTTCTTCTTAGTAGAAGCTATATGTCTACATTTGGGTGGTTGTAGGCTCTTATTTGATTACATACTTGACTATAAACCCTTAATTGACAACTGAGTTGATCCCCATATCACATGTATTTTGATGTTCCTATGAAATAGGCTCCCAAGCATAAAACCCTCCTAAGAATTCACTTCAAGTTTTTCCCTCACCTCAAACATAGAATATGGCTAGGTATGGTGGCTATAGGTGAGTATTTGAAGCTCTTAGGGATGTAAGTGGTCAATTTAGACAATTAATGACTACTTACTTAACTTATCTTAGATATGAATGAAATCTTGTAAAGATTGAGAAACATGTATTGCTTATTTACTCTCTTCCTTAATAAATTGATATCATGTCTAATCCTCATAAGGCTGGTATATGGCTATGTTTATTCCATTTGTAAAGATCATGATTATCATAAGCCCTAGAGAGGTCATTGGATATGACTATGGATCACTTCCCCTCTCTCATATACTACTTGATAAGATCATTTGTATAGTAAAGGTCATTATACCCATGAATAAAATGATTGTCATTCAATCTTTGGATTATGTCTATCATGACTATGTCCTATATAGGGGCAGGTCTCCTTGATGACTATAAATGATGCTTGTAGGTGCCCATAATCTTTCTCATGCTTTTTTTTTACCCATATATGGGTTACTCATGTATCCTCCTCATGATCATAAGTAATTGTCACAAAATATTGATAAATACCTTTCCTTTCACAACATATCATCCTTGTGAACACACTTAACTATGTATCCTTGTTGTAGGTCCTCATCATAACTGTAACTTGACTCTTGATTGGTCGTATGCTCTTTTTCATACTCATAGTAGCCTTGCTATTCCTTTGGTTCCTTGATGGTGATAACATGGAATGTAGGTGGGGTGAGGGCTGAAAAGATGAGGGAATAAATGAAAGGAAGGTGAAAAGAAGTGAAAACATAGTGTGAAAGGTAGATTATGATAGTGATATGGGGTGAGTGAAATGGAGGTATGAAAGGAGAATGAAGGAGCATGAGAAGGCTAAGATAAAGATAAATATGTAAAAAATGACTCATCAAAACTTCATATAAATTTGAATACCATTTAAGGAGGGAAACAAGCCAAAAGTGAATCCTGGTTTTCT
Organism: Torreya grandis; assembly: GCA_037957365.1. Classification (NCBI taxonomy): domain Eukaryota; kingdom Viridiplantae; phylum Streptophyta; class Pinopsida; order Cupressales; family Taxaceae; genus Torreya; species Torreya grandis. The sequence goes on along the minus strand of JARHVA010005106.1, from coordinate 997,446 downwards.
TCAAAAACCTTAAAATTTGTAAAGAAACCTTAATATGTGCTAAACTGACCTCCTTTAAGACACATCAAAGTATGGAGATGGGATTTATTGCATGAAACAATAATAATCTCTGAGAATTATGATTGGAAATAATTAAAAACCTAATAAAAACCCTGAAAACACAAAATTCTTGAAAACTTGAACCTAACTTCTCCTCTTATGACTGTATAATTCTTCCTTGCAAGCTTGCCAATACTGCAGATTGATTGGCTAAGTTTGAGACCTTAGTTTGACCTTTAATTGAATGAATAAAACCTTCAAAATTCCATGTAAATGTAGATAAATTCCTCAATATTTTGCGTTAAGTTGAATTTTCCTAAAACTCTACCCAAATGAAGAGAAATTGATTGCCTTCTTGGATGTTAGGCAAAAAAAAATTTGACCTAAATTTAACTAAATGGTTTATGATCCTAGTGAATCAAATTTATAAACTACTTATAACATTAAGAAACCCTCAGAGTCTACTTTATTCACCATAAATTTGAGAATTATACCCTCCTCCAATAGACCATACCATCAAAAAACCTATAGATAGGTCTCTCTATGCCAATAAGCAAAGTAACAAAATAATAATGGTTTAGGGCCTATATGGCCATGAATCACCATGGAAATATTTCTAAATCTTGGTAATGACCTTCAAATGATAAAACCTACCTTGGATGTATAGAATCCATGTTATTACTTATGAAATTAAAGAAAAAGGCTATTTTGCCCTTTTAAAAGCCAAAACAAGTCCTCCACCACTAATTTTAGAATATTTTAGAATAATTTCATGTAAATAATGTAAAATTAGACATTTTAAAACCTTTTCCATGTTTTAAAATTGCCAATTTGGCATGTGTGGGGTGAAAGTGGGCCCTTTTTTAGCTCATATGACATATCAAATGACTTTTTTAAAGTTTGAAACCTTAGACTTAAGATATTTTCACCTTTTTGAACCTATTCCAAGTTATTTTGAGATAATTAAATGACTTTTAAAACCATTTTTGATGTTCTTCACCTTATTTTTAAATATTTTTTACCAAAATTTACATTTTAGACCATAATTGACTAGTTTGACCAACTAAAAAGGTTAATGGAGTGGATTTTTGAAAGTTTATAATGATATGGGTAGTAATTTGGACTTGATAGGACAAATTAATAAAAAAAATTGTGAATTTGGAGGGTTGACCAGCCTGTTGGTTAAAAGAACTTAGAAACTCTAGCAAGGATAGACTAGGACAAACACTAAAACTCGAAAAGCTTCTAGACCAAGACATAATAAGAGAAAATGACATAAACAATAAAAAACATAAGCACATATGAACTTATAAGAAAGGACAACAAAAAATACTACAAAAGGAAAAATAACTATTGAAATCATACATGGATATGCACTTAGAGAAATGAAACTATTACTATGTATAAAAGAGTGACTCTCCTAATAGTATTATTTAAGAAACATCCCATTCAAAATAATGAGAAGATCTTCTACACTAAATTTGGAAAATTTAAAATCATGTTATTCTTATAATCAGTGATAATATAAGGTCCACTCTAAAGGCTATCAAATTTAGTGTGCCTACGTAGCTTTGCACACTCTTCATCCCATTTGAGCACTATGTCTCCTTACTAAAATGTTTTTGATGAAGTTATCTTGTCAAATGTCTTCTTGAATTGCTTGTGATTTGACCATATTTTGTGCATATAATCATCTCTTATCTCCTTCAATTCTCTTAGTTCATTCATTTTGACTTCCATTGCATCACTTTCTAGAATCTCTAGCTAGTGTGCATGCTCTAAAGCTAGAAGCTCCAACGAGATAGGTAGCCTTGATTCTCTTCCATAATCTAGGAGATAAGGTGAATGACTAGTGACCCTCTTAGGGGTGATATTATTATCCCATAAATTAATCTTCAACTTTATATTCCAAGATCTATGATTATCTTCCATTGTACTTTTGATGATCTAAATCAATTTCTTGTGAGTGGACTCAACTAGTCCATTTCTTTGTGGATATAATGTGATAATGATGTAAAATAAATAATATTTTCAAGAGCCCATTTTCATACCTTTGTGCTTCTGAATGCCAAATTATTATCTGATATTATAGTAGAAGTTGCTCTAAAATGAGTGACTAGACTCTCATAGAATTCAAGCACATAGTTCTCATTTGCCGCTTTCAAAGGCATTACTTTCACCCACCTGGTGAAATAGTCTATAATTATCAAAACCCACTTATGACCAGCACTAAATGGAAGATGAATCGTCATAATGAATTATAAACCCCATTGCATGAAAGGTTGCTCAATCTAAATTGGCTTTAGTGGCCTAGTGGATAGTCTCTATTTACCTACAAAAATGCACACTTTGTACATTTTCTTGACCATTAATGTGTATATATGAATAAATTAGTCCAAAAATAACCATCTATAATGATTTTTTCAGCTATGTTCTTGGCTAAAGAATGACCTCTAGAAGGATTATCATGAAATTGCTCAAAAAGCTTGTCAATTGACTAGTTTTAGCACACCTTAAGCATATCTCCAATGTATTTTATAAAATCACTTCATTAATTAAAATGTATGGTACTAATTTCAGCTTTAATTTTCTTATTTTTTATGCATTTAAACCCCTTGGACATTATCTATTTTGAATAAATCTAGCATTGTTTTGTGTCCAACTTGTAGGAAGTGTATTTTCAGCTTCATGTTGAGTGTCTTGAATTGTCAAAATTGTTTATTTTCCTTCTTTCACATATTCTAAAACATGTTCACATAATCCTTTTCCTTATAAATTTTTTGTAAAATTGACTATAATTTCATATTCCATGCATTTAGTGACCCGTCTATCTCTCTTTTCGCTCAAATCTCTGTTGAGAATGAAGTCTTTCACACTTGGATGAGCTACCATTAGTATAATATTATAATTTGAAACCAAACGTCTAAATTTTTTAACACCTCTTATAAAATCAAGAATGTTTTTTATAAAAAATAATACATCTCTTCATAACCCTCTAAATCTTGACTAAAGAAAGAAATGGGTTGTTCTAAACCTTCATCATTTTGCTTCATAAACATGGCTAAAATAGTACTGGAAGTAGAGAAAGCATACAAGAAGAAATACTTACTAAAATATAGATTGAAAAAAGTAAGAGCTTGGTTGATTGATTTATTGATAAATTCAAAACTCCTTTTACCTTCTTTACTCCAAGTCAACTCTTGATGTTTCTTTAGCATTTGAGTAAGTGGCTTTACTAGTTCTACAAAACTAGGAATGAATCTTCTAATAAATTTTATCTTACCCAAGAATATTTTCAATCCTTTCTTGTGTTTAGGAAATGATAGAGAAATTATTTCCTCTATTCTTTCAATATCAATGGAAATACTAGATTTTGACACCACATGCCCAAGAAGTCTCCTCTCATATACTAACAAAATACATTTTTTTGGATTTAATGAGACTCCAAATTATCTACATCTATCAAAAACAATTCTCAAGTCTGTTAGATGATCATTAAGATTATTTTAAAATACTATAATATCATCAAGATATAATAAAACCATTTCACTCAAAAAACCATAAAAAACAACATGCATTTCCCTTTGAAAGATATCTCCAGCATTAGAGAGTTCAAAAGGCATCTTATTGTAAGCAAAAGTACCCCATTTGGTAGTGAAAGTTGTTTTATACTGATCTTGATCTTTCACATATATCTGGTTGTATCTTGAGTATCCATATAGTAAAGATAACCTCTATGAACCTAATACTCTCTATAAGATTTGACCCATGGAAGGAAGTGGAGAATGATCTTTCATTGATACTTTCTTCAAATCTCTAAAATCTACACATAATCTTATCTCTCCATTTTTATTGCTTACTAGTACAATATTTTATACCCATGTCAAATTATTTATAGGAAAAATAATACTTAATTCAATTAGCTTTGTAATCTCCTTTCTCATGAGAATTTCCACCCTGGGGTTTGATAGGCCTTTGCTTTTGTCTAAAAGATTTTGCATCCTATTATAATTCAATAATATGATGTGCCAATATGGGATCAAAACCTTTAAAATAATGATATTCCAAAGCAAATACATCCATGAATTCTTAACATAAATAAATGCAAGATACTCTTTCAGAATCAATATTAACTTTTTCTAGTTTGAGAAGTTTACCTTCAACTATACTAATTGGCTCATAATGATCTTTCCTGGAAGAAATACTCAGCTTGTCTTTCCTTAATTTATCATCTTCATTGAAAATTATTTCTAAATTCACCAAACCTTTAGGCATATTGTTTGATTTCAATTGCACAATTTGATTTTCATATTGATCCTACAATTTATCATGATTTCTTTGGTAAAACTCTACCTCATTCTATATAAAATATGTTATTTGCTTATCAGAATAAAAAAATTTCCAACTTAAATAATTATTTGGAACTAAAGGCCTACATACAACCTTTATTTGGGTCTAATTTATATTATCCTTAATCTGATCTATAGTATCATATTGTGCTCCTATGGCAACAAGTCTATCAACATGCTAATTTGCTCCTGTAGGATTGGAGTGAATGTCAAATGCAAGAAAAATTTCCATAAGATCCAAAAATATATGTTTTTAGGCCTTAAAAATAGGATTATTTTCTTCACTTAAACCTCTAACTTTCTAGACTATCAACTCACTATCACCTTTTACCTACAAGATCTTAATATCCCTCTTTGTAGCCTGCTGAAGACCATAAATAAGAGCTTCATACTATGTATTATTGGAAGTAAAAATAAACTAAAATATAATAGAATAATAATACCTTTGATTTTTTGGTGAAACCAATATTACACCAACCCCACTTCCATTATTTTTTTTGGATACATCAAAGAATAAATTCCAAACTTCTTCTTGATCCTACACTGAGCTAATGAGACTAGGCAATAAATCACTTTCTTCATGCATATAGTAGACTCCAAAACTAGCATCTTCAATAATTTTATAGGGGTAATTTACATTTTTATAAGTATCCCACTCATTAAGAAGAAGATCTGGAATACCCTCAAGAGGCATAAAAGGCTCTTGCTCAATTATGTTATTATTTTCTTCTAAAATACTGCTATTCACATTTGACATTTATGGATCAAGATGAAATATGGAAATATGATTAGGTATAATAGTTACTTTGATTATATATCTAGCTATAAAATCCATGTATGACCAATATGAGGAAAGGTAACCTCTTATTTTGGAAGTGAAATCTCTGGATAGGCATAGTATAAAATATGGAGGTAGATCCACAATAACAACATCTTGTAAAATGGTGAAATTTGGACAAGTAACAAGTATGAGTTTTAGATCTTTCAACACACCTAGATTATTGGTAGGAGGCCCATATAATTACAAGACACATTTCTCATGTGGTTTTTATTGTAATCCTAACTTATCAGCTATTGATTTGGGCATGATAGAGGTACTAGCCCCACTATCAATCATATAGTTATAAACAAGACAATCTCCAATGATAATAGAAAGGTAAAATGGAATAGGTTTACCACCTTAAAAGGTTGAGACTCAAAAAATAGATTATTATTAGTTAGGATAGCACTTAATCTTTATTTTTTAGATGGTCTATCAAGGATAATGATCTTTGAAAGTTCCTCTTGCAAGTACACTTTTTGTCTTGGGATTAGTAGTGTATCCCACATTAAAATTGATACTAAAGTCTTCTTCATATGATCCAGAATAATGAGTGGATAAGTGGCTTCCCTTGACTATAATTTAAGAGTACAAGGAGAGCTTAAATGTTGTGTGAATTGAGGTATGTAAGGCACCTTCACGTTCTTATATTTTAGATCTTGAGCTTGCTGATTTGAACTATTTCGAGGTAACTTATGTGTAGTCATCTTTTGTTGTGGCTAAGAAGAAGAAGGGGTTTTCCTATCAGAACCTTCACCTTCATGAATTGATCTTTTCTTAGATCTAGTATGGGCTATAATTGAATTATCAATATTGAGTAAATATTGACTTTGATTTACAACCAAGTGCTTAAAAGAATTCTCACCTTATTAGAAGTTCAAAAATGTAGTTTCAATAGGTGCCTTACCACTACCTTCTCCTTGTTGATTTCACACTTCTAATTAGTGAATGAAGGAATGTCTCCATATGGTAGAGAGGCTTCATTATTCTAAGAAGGTGTGTGGTTTTCAAATTAAGGAAGAACTAAACTTTGTTGCATAAAATATTGATGAAAACTCTCACCAGTTGGAGCCATTTCCATGTTGTTTGCTTAATCCCATTGATTATTCCATTATCCTTCTTGAGCATAGTTTCTATGAGTTGGCACAATATCTCTTGAATTTTGAGAATTAGGATTATACTACCTTTATTGATAATTATACCCTTGTCCTTGCTTGTTATATTGATAAGATGGCCTATTGGATTGATAATTCTGATTAGTATTCTGATATGGTATGTTGGTAGAGCTTTTTGCCTCTCTATTACAACCAACTTGTCAGTCTGAGCCTTAAGAAGGCTCTCTATCTTCCCTAATTTATCAATTTGGTCACCTTCTATTTGATGGAACTTTAATGACTCTAGATTTGGAGAAATAGTTGGGGTAGGAGGATGGATATCTTTAAAAAAGAGGTATTGGTGGCCTTGGAGATAACTTACTAGCTTGTATAAAGCAATTTTCAACCTTGATTTCTACTTCAAAAACTTCAGGTAAAGTCTTTCCTCTTATGGATTGGATCATGATAACGACATATAAATTAAGAGCCTTTACATATTATAGAAAATAATAGTTGGGTGTAGGCTTGATCACTACAGGAATTCTATCCCAAGTCTTCTAGAATCTATAGTTGAAATCCACCATGAATTCATGATTGAATCTCTTCATTTCTATAAGCTACACCACAAGTGAAATATGATCACTTTTGTCTTCAAAATATTTGCATATAAGTTATCCAAATTCATCCTAGTTGTTTATTGATGCAGGATCCAAACATGTGTACCACTGAAGTGCCTTTCCTTTAAAAGAAGTTACTAACAACCTCAATGCTACATTTTCCTGTGTCACATGATACACTAAACAAAGATTCAAAATATTTAAAATATGATAAATAGGAGTTTTTGGATTTTCCCTTATAAAATAAAGAAAATCCTTTAGAGGATAAATCAGAATATAATCCCATTGACTAAGATTTAGAGGACTACCACCATTAAATGCAATAAAAGCCTATCTTCTAGGAATAACCATTTAAGGTATAGGATTTAAAACAATATTTGGTGGAACATTATTGGCTTAGATAGGAGGATTATATGTAATATTAGGGGTAATAGAAGGTGTAGGATTTGGATTTGACTAAGAGGTTTTCTTCTTCTTTGTTGATTGGAAAGATAGCTTAGAGAAATTTGTTTCTTTCCCTTTTGTAGAGGATCTTATGATAAATATTGGTGGCATGAAAAGTATAAAAATATGAAAATTAAAGTCTATAAATAAATAATATACTCAGATACATAAATCATAATTCAAAAGTGTGAATAATTTGTCTTAATGGGCATGCCAAAAATTGTTATCACTCTAGAGTGCACCCTGCTTGAAGATGTATAAAACACACCCTAACTCTAGCTAATACAATTGAAACTTCTCAAAGTGTGGATGAGTATATATTGAGAATAACCTCTAGATAGGGCTGGTTCCTTTAAGATTTATCAATTAAATCTAATTTATTGTGATTTTGGGATGAAAAGGGGAAGGAAAAATTGAAAGGAAAGCCTATCAAATTGGGTGATGCACCTGAATTGTTTATATCCTCTAGAAGATGATAAAACTAATGCACACATGTGAATCAATAAAATTCCTATATTTCCATTAAGCATAAATATTTTAGATGAATGATTAATAGAAATTTGGATTACAAAATTCCTTTTTTACCTCTTCAAATGACCTGTAGAAGGTGAGATAAAAAGCAATAGGTGAGGAATGGACCAACCAAAAGGAGATATAATCTCACTTATATGATGATACATAATAAATTAAACTCTATTATCCATAAAAACTTATATTGAAAATTAAAAAATATCCTCTATTTATGTATGGTCCAGATTACAATTTCTACTTCAACTCTATGAATAATGAAAAATAGATTCAAAAAGCCAATATATATGTTTCCAAACCTAACTACAGACAATGTGGAGGTTAAAATGGATAAGGGTTAGTCTTGGTTGACTAACTCAAGACTCACTCTTTTTAAAATATTTAAAATAGTCTTCAAAAACATTAAACTCCACAAAAAATTTATGATTCTCAATCTTGGTGTAAGAAAAAAGGTGGTGGGGCCCATTTTAAAATTCAAATCCTCCTCATGCATGGAATTATACACCAAATATTTATTTAATAACTCTAATTAAAGTTATTGTAATTTGAGTTGGAAAATTATAATTTCTTCCTTTACATGGAAATCAAGAGTGGATGTGGCACTTGACAATTAGTCAACTGGAGCTGAAAACTACTCAACCCTAATTAGCCTTCCATTTCATGGAAATGGATCTTGATTAATTAAATGCACATGATAATTCATAAAAACATCATAAATATGTTGTGTAATCTCAAACTAAACTCCTTGATAACCCATTCCAACACCAAACTCAAACTTGATAAGTTGATCAACTAAGCCATTTAGACCAAAAAGGCTAATATGTGCTTTTGGTCACCTTTAAACCTATAATAAGAAGAAATTAAAAATTAAAATCCCAATAATTATACCTGTAAAAACTTTATTCATCATCAAATATGTGATTTTGACAAGAAAACCCTCACCACTCAGTCAACAGTGTTGACTAGGCCTATTTTGCTCTCTTTTCAGTAGACTGGCCATTTTGATTGATCTAGTAGGGAAACTTTTGGGATAATTTAAGATAAAATAAATATATGAGGATGAATAAAAAGTATTAAACTTTGAGCTCCATTTATTAAATTCCATTGAACTACCTTGTACTTTATTTTACATGTTGTTTTCCAAAAAAACATGATTTTGGCCTTCATCTGTATAGCTCTATGCATAAAATTGACATTTAAATAATCCTATTGAAAGTTTACTTAATTATTTAAAAGTTTTTAGGTTGATAAATGTTTATTTTTTATAAATAAAATCCACTTTTCTCAAAACTACTTTTTTAGGGGTTTAGGAGGGGTTTAAAGCTAAATCTTCAAACTGATGATTCATGAAGTATAGACATTCAAATCCTAAACCATTTAAATTTATGAATATAAAATTTATCCCCCTAACATCCCTAAAAAAATTGTGTTTCCATGCAAAAGATATTAAAATTTACCATGTAAATGAAATTTACATGTGTAATTTAGCTTGCATTTTGGGTTACTTATGCTCTTAGTGATTGTTCACAAAGCATATACCCTAAAATTATCTCAATTGTTCATGAATTATAATTAAATATTGGTCATCAAAACATACTAATAGTGTTTATCCAAACTCCACACATGATGAACAAAATGAACATCTGAACAAGTGGCTTAGAAGGGTGCCTAGAACTGCAAAAAAGTGAATAACTTCACTAAAATTAAAATAAAACTTTCCTTGATTCAAAAAACTTGAAATCATTATATTACATGTATCATGCTATAAAAACTCTAAAAGTCATTTTTTCTTGAAAATTCTAAAAATGCTTTTTTGGCCCATGTGCCTATTTGCTTACATAAGCCTGTATGAGTATGGTTTGCATAAAATTTGGAGTTTTAACATTATTTAATGTTTTTATTATGATTTAAAAAAAATTCCATACTTTTCAAACTTTCATCTAGGCTTAGAAGCTTTTATAGCACTCTAGAATGATGTTGCTCCAATGGTGGCCTCCAACAGAGAGGCTAAGGTCTGAGACAAAATAAAGAATATTTACAATCATCCAATGGTTATGAAATATTTTCATATTATTATAAAAATTATTATGACATTTTTTATCAAATTTTGAGTGCTGACTGAACTTGTATCTCCCAAAATCCTCAAATTTCCCTCAAATTTGACCTTTTTGCATAGATTATCTACATATTTAACTAATTTTTAGTGTTTTGGAGGTATAATCATGGTTTTTAGAGTTTTTAAGGTTAAACAAATTATTTATCATAATGTTCCTCTAAATAATCTTGGAAAGAGCCTCTACCCCTCTTTTAAGCATACTTTGACCTTTCTAGTAAGGTATTTAGGCTCCAAATGACTATGTTTACACTAATATAGGTCAGAATTGATATGGTTTGAAAATTATTAGTGCAAATATCATCTTAAATAGGTGATTAAATACTTTTTATACCAGTTTAAAACCCTCCATGTATCTCCTTCAAAGCAAAAGACTCAAAACTAAGCTTTTAAGCCTTTATACTATTATAGTCCGTATAATGGCCTAAGTAACTGACTATAGGTGATTGACATTAGGTAAAACTAATTTTAGTCATACTCATGAGAAACCCTTCAAATTATCTTATGTTTGGAAATTATTACTATCTATTTGACATGATATCTTGAGATAATAAAACCTTTAGTAGGTCACTACATTTCCTTGATTGATGGTTGTAGGTGGAAGATTCTAAGGTGATTGATTGCATATAGTAATGGATTACCTCCATCATCTCATTATAATGAATTGATTAACCCTATGACTCATGTTCATGATTAATAAAATAACCATGCACAATAGTGTTCCTATTTTCTCTTTCCTATTTGAATGGTAGCATACCCCTAAATGACTATAGATGAGCATGGATGAATGAAATTAACTTTATTTAAACCCTCAATAGACCTTTAAATTCATTTCCTCCCTACATTCCATTAGTCCTACTACTTAAAAACCCTACCTAGCCTTTAGTCCTTTAGATAATCAAACCCTTACTTCGTTGTAGAGTTTTACTAAGAGGACTATAGGTGAGTATTTTGTACCTCAAAACTACATATATCTTTTTTCCTAGCCTTCCTTTGAGGTTAATATTTTCCATGTGGTCTGATCAAAATAGTAAGATTAGTAGTCTACCTCCATCCTCTCACTTACTAAATAGGCCTACTTGAGATAGAACAAGCCTGTAAGTGGTAAAAAAGAAGCATTTATATGCATTTTTTCATGTATGGAGATATAAAGAACCTCAAAAACCCCTTAAATTATCACCAATGTATCCATTCTCTTGACTGGCATACTTAAATCTCCACTCTCCTTTCAGGCATCTTATTTAAATTAGGCCTAATCTTGAGTTCATCTATAACTATCATGGTTATAGCTCATGTTTTTTTATTAAATTTAGCTCTTGACCATTGTACACCTACCCTTCATCTTCAATGAGTATGACCATGTCCTTGGACTTGACATCTTCATACCATTAAGGAGCTCTCCTTTGCTAACCCTATATCCTCTAATTTTAAGTGAAAATATGGAAATGTAAAACATTGTACGCTATTTGATCTTGATTGTAGGTGCATCTTTATGATGGTTGAGGGTCTATATTGGGGTTGTAGGTCATTATGCTATTTGTAGGTTTCATTTTTCCTTTTGATTACTTCATGTGGAAGTCTCTCAATACTATCCATGTTTTCTTATTTTGTTGGTAAAAAACTATTACTTTAAACCTTTCAAAGTATAACTTATTACCAAAAAAAGGGGCTACCTACAAGACACATGATTGTAGGTTCCTTTTGGGGCTGACTGTAGGTGTACAACAAGGAGGGGAAAGCTAAAAATAATAAACTTGATTTATTCACAACACAAAACCCATGGGAATTCTTTATGATATTCTGTCTATCAGGTAGTTTCCCAACTTAACCTCTTTTTTAGGTCTCTTTGGAATCCTAACCCCTGGTAGGCTATAGGATATGTTTGCATAGTGCCTATAGGGTTTCATTTATATCCATCCCAAACATTATGTGAACTGTAGGGTCTCCTTTCAAACTTATTGATCATATTCTCAACACTTAAGCCCTCTTAAAATGATCAAAACCTTTTAAAACCCTCAAAGCATCCCTATAGCATCAATGACCTATTTACTTTGGTTTTTTTCTTAGTAGAAGCTACATGTATACATTTGGGTGGTTGTAGGCTCTCATTTTATTGCATAATTGACTATAAACCCTTAATTGACAATTTAGTTGATCCCCAAATAACATGTATTTGTATGTTCCTATGAAACAATCCCCTAAGCATAAAACCCTCCTAAGAACTCACTTCAATCTTTTCCCTCACCTCAAACATATAATATGGATAGATATGGTTGTTATAGGTGAGTATTTGAAGGTCTTAGGGATGTAATTGGTCAGTTTGGACAATTAATGACTACCTCCTTAACTTCCCTTAGATATGAATGGAATATTATAAAGATTGAGAAACATGTATTGCCTATTTACTCTCTTCATGAATAAATTGATACCATGTCTAATCCTCATAAGGCTGGTATATGGCTATGTTTATTCAATTTTTACAAATCATGATTGTTATAATCCCTAGAGAGGTCATTGGATATTATTATGGATCACTGCCCCTCTCTCCTATACTATTTGATAAGATCATTTATATAGTAAGGGTCATTATACCCAGGAATAACATGACTGTCATTCAATATTTGGATTATGTCCCTCATGACTATGTGTTCTAAAGGAGTAGGTCTCCTTGATGACTATAACCGATGCTTATAGGTGCCTATAATATTTCTCATGATCGTATTGTACACATATATGGGTTACTCATGTATCCTCCTCATGATCATAAGTACTTGTCACAAAATCTTGATAAAGACCTTTCTTTTCTCAACATATCATCCTTGTGAACACACTTAATAATGTATCGTTGTTGTAGTTCCTCATCATAATTGTAACTTGACTCTTGACTGGTCTATATGCTCTTTTTCAAACTCATAGTGGCCTTCCCAATCCTTTGGTTCCTTGATGGTGATAACATGGAATGGAGGTGGGGTGAGGGGTGAAAAGATGGTGGAAAGATAAGGGAATACATGAAAGGAAGGTGAAAATAAGTGAAAACATAGTGGAAAAGATATATTATGATAGTAATATGGGGTGAGTGAAATGGAGGTATGAAAAGAGTATGAAGGAGCATGAGAAGGTTAAGATAAAGAGAAATATGTAAACAAGGACTCATCATCATAACTTCATATAAATTTTAAGACCATTAAAGGAGAGCAATAGGCCAAAAATGAATCATGGTTTTCTTCAAAAACCTCAAAATTTGCAAAGAAAACTTAATATATTCTAAACTGGCATCTTTTAAGACACATGGAAGCTTGGAAATGGGATTTTTTTCCATGAAAAAAGAAAAAAAAATTAACATTTTGATTGGAAATCATTTAAAATCTAATGAAAACCCTATAAACACTAAATTCTTGAAAACATGAAGCTAACTTCTCCTCCCGTGACTGTATAATTCTTCCTTACAAGCTTGCCAATACTATAGATCAACTAACTAAGTTTGAGACCTATGTTTGACCTTAAATTAGATGAACAAAACCTTAATAATTCCATTTAAAGGTAGATCAAGTCCTCAAAATTTTGGAACAAGTTTAATTTCCCTAAAACTCTACCCATGTGAAGAGAAATTAAAGAAAACATGTTGCCTTCCTAGATGTTAGGTAATAATTTGACCTAAATTTAACTAGATGGATCATGATCCTATAGAATATAGTTTATAAACCACTTAGACCATCAGGAATCCCTCTAATTCTACCTTCTTGACCCCAATTTTGAGAGCTTTACCCTCTTCCAGTAGACTGTACCATTAGAAAACTTACAGATAGGTCTCTTTGTGCCGAGAAGCGAAGTAACAAAAGAAGGCTGGTTTAGGGCCTATATGGCCATAAATCACCATGTAACTCTTTCTAAATATTTTTAATGACCTTAAAATGATAAACCCTACCTTGGATGTATAGAATCCATATAAAATCCACACTATTGCTTGTGAAATGAAAGAAAAAACTCTTTTTGTCCTTTTAAAATCCAAAACAAGTCCACCACCAAGTTTAAAATATTTTAGAATAATTTCATGGAAATCATTCAAAATTATACCTTTTAAAACTTTTTCCATATTTTAAAATTGCCAATTTGGCATGTGTGGGGTGAAAGAGGGCCCTTTTTGGCTCATATGACATATCAAATGACCTTTTTAAAGTTTGAAACCTTATAATTAAGTTATTTTCACCTTTATAAACCTATTAAAAGTTATTTTGAGATAATTCAATGAATTTTTAAACCATTTTTTATGCTCTGTACCCCATTTTTTGACATTTTGACCAAAATTTATGTTTTTAAACCATAATTCACCAGTTTGACCAACTGCAAAGGGGGAAGGACTAGATTTTTGAAAGTTTCTAATGATAGGGGTAGTAATTTGTCCTTGATAGGCCAAATTAATAATAATTTTTTTCATAAAGAGATATTAAAATTTGACTTTGATTGTCTTCTAGTACCTTCGAAAAGGTTTCACTAAAAGATGTTAAGTTTTAACTTTGATCATATCCTAGTGCCTCCAAAATGGTTTCATTAGGAGAGTTTTCTTCTTATAGATGAATTTTATCTTAGTCCCCCTGATATTCTACACTTTATATGTTTCCATGGATGTAGTTCAATAAAGTGTGATTCTGTTGGTCCCAATCAATGTTTGTGGGAGGTGAAATGTTAATATAATGGCTACATTGGGTGGTGATAAGAGAATGATTAATGACATCACAATCTTCATAGAATATACTAGGATAATTTTTTTGATGTTAAATTAATCATACTAAAAAATAGTAAAAGGATCAAAAATATATTCAAATTGATCTGCAAGACAAGTGTAAGCAATGTTATAACAGCCATGACTGTACACTATTTTTGAAGTTGAGCCTGAGTCAAGGGACTTTAAATATAATATTGAGGATAATAGTTGTTTTTATTTTGATGTTAAATCCTATTTTGGTTCAAAAAGGGAACATGAATCTAATGTTAACTCTTCATTTGATATGGGTGTTTCTATAATGATGTTTTGTTGAATGTTAAATGTCTAAAAAATAATGACATGTGATGGCATAATGGGATTTGTAAAAAGTGATTCATTTAGGAATGGTTCAACATAGATTTAATTGTCTAAGTTAAGCCCCTCAAAGAGAGGGAACCACTCGAGGGATGACTTGACAGAATCTTGTCTATCAAAAGGAGACTCACAGGTCTTAATAACACCAACTAGACTAGGCTCATGATATGAAATTAAGGTTATGCCTATCAATGAAGCTATCATATTGTAAATAAATCATTATCAAACTACATTCAAATGTCTTGTAGAGATAATATTGCAGTATAAGTTTACACAAATGAAGCTTAATAAAAATGGTCTTAGCCCTCCTATTTATAGATTTTTAAAATTGATTAGGATCAACCATGACCATCCATCTTGAGATCAAGATGTGTGGCCATGAATTAATCCAATTATGTAAATAATATCCACAAATATCCTAATAAATGTTTGGTTAGAAAGGGCATTAAAGAAGCATGGGAAGCTATAATCCTACTATTTATTTCACTTATGGCTTATGGATGTCACCTCAAAAATGATGTCATTTGATGATGTAGTTAATATGAATAAATTTCCAATAAATAAATATTCAATAACTTCTATATAATCCTTACTTAAGCTCGTAATTTGGTTTAATTTACCTAAGTAAGATTAGTCAATTTTTATGCAATTCTTTGGAAATTGGTGTATAATTAATCAAATTGGTTAGAATGTAATATTAATGGGTCATAATTTGACTAGATAATAATTATAAGGTTATGTTATCTATGTATAGACCATCATCCCATTTAGGACATTGTTGAGATAAAATAATATATGTATGTGTCGTGTGCTTTTGAATTAGATGACAAGAGTGATCCAAAGCACCAAAATGTGTTTTCATAATGTTTACTCAAAATGATTTGAGAAAAGTTAATAATCACATAAAATGAATTTCTGAATTTAGGGATACATTAGCCTAAATCAACACTTGTACATGACAAGCTCGAACTATTTAGCATATTTTTAGTAATTTTGACCTAAATTATGCATTTGAGTGCATTTCATGTAAGATTGGAAATTTTAACACAATAGTGTTAGGAATTTGATATCTAAAGTAGCCTCCTTTCAAGTTTGATCTTTATAAATCAAAGTGGGTGATTGTTAAATTAAGGGTTGGTGCTCCTTGCTAAGTTGGTGCTTAGATAAAGATTGTCAAGTTGGTTCTTGATAGATTGGGGTTGATTCTCCAAGTTTAGTGGGTGTTCAACTAAATATTGATGTTTTTCTTATAGGAATATATTCCATTTGCTTCATCATTGGGTCTTCTTACCCAAGATGGTTTCCCATGTAAATGTTGTGTTTATTGTTTCATGCTCTTATGTTTTGTTGTTTATGATTGCTGAGCTATACACGCATGTTAAGATGGTTCATACATATTTAAGTGGAATTTAATGAAAAGTTTTAAGAATTTTTCACCCCCACCTCTCATTCATATTATTTCCAATAATTTATATAAAATTAGGTCCTTTTGAATAGGCTTGATAGCCTAAATGAGATCTTAATAAATAAGGATGACTAGTCAACAAGATCAAGAAGGTTTTTCTACAAATAAGGCTCCATTATTTAATAGATCTAACTATGCCTTATGGAATGTTATAATGAAGATATATATGATGTCATAAGGACATGATATTTGGAAATCAGTTATGGATGGATATATTTCACCTCTAAATCCACCAATAGATGCAATAGGTAATAAGGGTAGAAAAAATAACTCCAAGGTAATGAATGACATTCTATGTGTCCTATTAGAGATAAAACTAGTAAATGTAATGCATTATGTTTCAACCAAGGATATTTGGGATAAATTGAAAACCATCTATAAAGGAGACACCAATGTGAAGATGGCCAAATTATAGACTCATAGAAGATAATGTTAAATATTAAGGATGAATGAAGATGAATCCATTCCATCCTATCTATTGAGATTTGATGAAGTTTTCAGCATCATTAAAGGATTGGGAGAAGAAGTGAAAGAGTCTACTATTTTTATAAATGTATTGAGATCACTAACTTCCAAGTTTGATTATAAAAATTTTGTAGTAGAAGAGATGCAAGATTTGGAAAAGCTAGAGATGAATGGGCTACATGGCATATTTATAGCCAATGAGATGAGATCAAATGAAGGAAGAAATCTCAATAAGGATGCAACTTTCAAAGTTGAAAAGAAGTAAAAATCCAAGAAGGACAAATATGAGGTATGTTTAGACATTGATGATGATGAATTGATTGTTATGTTTTTTAGAAAGCTGAGAATAGGTCTAGGTAAGTACCAAGGTAAGTTTCCATTCAAGTGCTTTAACTATGGAGAAATTAGACATTTTGTAAACAAGTGTCCTCATAATCAAAATACTAAGGATGATGATGTAGATAATAAGTCCTATAGGTCTGACAAGAGAAAGACGAGTTTTATAAATTATGAAGGAGAGAAGAGGTCATTCAAGAATAAGAAGAGATTATACACAAAAGAAGATAGTTCATCTGATGTGAGTGATTCAGACACATCTAATACTGAAGATGATAGAAATGAATCTTATCATGACAATAATGAAACCCTATTCATAGGTATAGAATTAGATAATGAGGGTTGCTCAAATGGGAAATGTCTCATGATTAATGTAGAATTATATGAAGAAAAATACTATGATAGTGAAGAAGCTAAAGTGGATCTTGAAGTAGAGATGAAGAGTGCTCTAGAGGAGTTAAGGATTGTGAAGAAAAAGAATAAGAAACGAAAGTCATTGGTTCAGGACTATGAGGATCTATTTGGATTATTTGAGGAAAGGATATGCAACACCTCGAGGAATATAAAGAGATCATCCAACAAGTTGAAACCCAAAATGAGATTATGCTAGAAAGCCTAAAGGTTAGAGAGGAAGATTGTAAAATGTATAAAACTAAGATAGAAGCTTTAAAAGTTGAGTTGAATTAAGTGTCTTGCAAGGTTAAGACTTTGTGAAGTTTGAAAATATCACTGATGATCTAGATGATATCCTAAGTAGCCAAAAGTATATAAGTGATAAGATAGGTCTTGGATCTAAAGAAGATCAAAAGAAGGTACCTCAAGTTGAGAAGAAGACTGTTGAAGACAAGAAGGTCAAAATACCTATTTGATAACCCAATACTACAAGGTATGCTAATTATTTCAATGTTTACTATACTACATGTAGTAAATTTAGTCATAGAGCTAGAGAATGTAGAAGATACTCCAAGAATGAAAAATCTTAGAACTATGGAAGGAGAAGAAATTGGTCATAGGGAGATCACAATCATCATCAATCAAATGATATTCATAGAGTGGTTTATTACTATTATCATGATGTAGGACATATCGTAAGATTATATTTTAATAGAGTAAGAAAATCATTTAGTCAAGAGAAGAAGGTTCATAGTCATTCCATTCCAAAATGGATCAAGAAGACAAACCCTGTAGATAAATTAAAGGTAGAGCAAAACACTAAAGAAGAAGATTCTATGAATGATCAGAGTAAATATAGTGGATGATCAAGCCACATATTAAGAGACATGATAAGTATTGATTATTATATGAATGATAAAAGCAAAAAGAATAAGTAGCCAAGAATAAAAATAATGACAAGACGAGTCATGATCAACCAATAAACCAAGGTGGGATGTTTTCTACTATAGATAAAAATTCAAGTAATGATTGTCAAGAACATTTATTATTTGCATGTGTTGAAAAAATAGTCAAATAAAATAAGAAGGTTGACAAGGTTGATGATGAGATCAAGCATAAAGATCCACTCAGGTATATAAGTATGTTGAACAATATTCAACCTAGTAAACATATGGAGATCTAGGAATCTCGTGAGTTCATGTTATTTTAGTACCCAATGAAAATAGGTGTCTCCATTAAGCATCATGGACACATTCTTATATTAGCATAAGCATGAGGTTATATTCAAGATTTTATCTGAAGACAAAATTTAGACATTTGGCATATAAGAGGTAAGCTTTAGAGATATGTTTGTTGTAAATAATTGAGCCTGATCTATGAAGACAAAGGGGGAATCCCTATTTATGTAATTGGTATTGGTTTATATCAATTAGTATCTAGTATGGGATAGCCTGACATGTGTGGTCAAAAAGTTTGGGATCTTCTTCATCCATGTCAAAGAAAGTTATGTGATCTTGAGTTCTTAGTTAATTAAGAGAAGATGTGTTTGGTAAAAGGGGGAGCTTGGTATCTCTGTGTTAGTTACCAAGAGAGTGATTTCTTTTGATATGCATATATTTAAGGAGAGGTTATGTCTGAGATGTTTTTTATTGATCATTTGATGAATTAGTTGGGAGAGTGACCTATTTGAGAGGGATTTTAAGATTATGTGTCGTTGAAAGATAGTATCAACTCATAAGATGAGAAGAGTATGATTTTAGTAGTTGCAAATGATCCTTGATGACTACTATAATAGAATAATGATGGATGTTTGGTCTGGGGGGAGCTATTTAATTAAGTTGACTGAGTTTGATATATATTGAATTTATCTAGTAATTTGAGTTCATTTTGAAAGAGATGATAGTTATGGAAGACCTTTTTCATTAATGGAAGATTAAAAAATGGATAAAGTTCTAAAAGTTTAGAAAAGGATTAGAATATGGGAGAAATATTAGAAAAGATGAAAAAAGGAGCAAGATTAGTAAGGGAGAAAGAATAGGCAAGAACCAGGTTTAAAAGATGATTTCCATCAAGAAGTGGTTAACAAATTTTTATATAGTGTGTTTGCCATTAATGACACAAGGGGAGATTGTTAGACATTGTCATTTATTAAGGGAGTGATTATTTAGCATTATATTTTAGTGTTTCTCTTTGATTTCTAATTTTGTCATTGATGTCAAACATTCTAATATTGATGTCAATCTAATATATTTGATATCAAAGGTTCTTTTGAAAATGCTTGGTAAAGTAAGCTTTGAGGTATGTATGTGAACAATTTATGTTGCCAACATAATATGTCTTGTAGCTGTGATAAAAGAATACCATTATAGAATATTCTAATCATTGAGAAGTAGCATGTGTAAATACAAGTTTGTATTAAAAATGTAAAAAATATTTTAATGATTTATTTAGACCTTGTGAGATAATATTTGTAGATATAAAGATGAAATGAGTGAGCTCTTAATAAGAATCAATGTGCTTCAAAGTTATACACAAGCAACATCAAAGATGTTTTGAAGGTGATACAAAGATGAGAATGCTCTGAAGAGAATGCTCCAAAGAATACCTAACAATATTTAAACATGAGAGATATTATGTGAGGTTGTATCTAAGGTATTGAATACCCTGCATATGAGTAGTAGGTCAGATCCAAATATTTGTGTGATTCAAAGATCTATATATGTAGTTCCAAAGATGTTACAATCGAGCTCCAAAGTTTTGTTAAAACTTTGTATAAGATGTGAGTGAGTAGATGAAAATTAACATAAGTAATTCAAGTTTTTTTAAGTATGTGGATGAAGTTTCAAGACTTGGTTTATAAAGAAAAGGGTTGAAAATTATTTCAAGGTTTTATGAATGGATAAAATGAAGAGTTATTTACTTGAGAAGGTTTTATCAATGTTCATTATAATATGAAGCAGTTGCATGTGATCCTAATATATTAAAATTAGATGAGGATGGGTTATATCTCAAATTTCCATGTATTGGTTTCTAGAAAGAGGATCTAAGTTCTAAGAATGATCATTAAGAGTAGAAGATAGTCTAAACCCTCATAAAACCTTGATTATGACCTGATGTTAAACATCTTGTTTAAAAGAGCATAGAATAGTTTGATATGATTAGACAAGTGATTTGATGTTTAATTTAACACTCCTAGACATCTCCAAGTGTAATTGGTTTCTCAGGTGAGTAAGGAGACCATACAGATAAGTGGTTGTATTTTGAATATTTGTTATAGTAAACAACATTGACCAAGTAAAAGTTAATGAGTGGATGAAGATCAAAGTGTAAGACCTATAATTGATTACCATAAATGTTTATGAATAGGGTCTAGATCTAAAGTGTGTAAATTATATGATCAAATTTGGCTAGTTACTTAGTAGAACCTATGGTGCATATAGTGATTAAATCAGATAGTAGTGAAAATATGTTTCATGATGTATTTTCATGAAAAAGTGATGCATTGAAATGCATGGTGATGTTTTTTATGTCTTTACTGATCTATCCATGATTTTTTAAAGCTTGTAAATTGATGTAATTTTTTGAAACGTCAAGGCCAAGATGGATTATATAGATAAGTAGAGTCTATGATAGATAACGTCAGAAGATTGGTATGTATGACCAATAGTCCTCATTAAATCTTATGATCTAATTAATTGACAATACTCTGAGGATGTTGTATGATCTTGTTCATGAATTGAAATCCCTTTAAAATAATCAATCATGTATCCAATGTTCATGTTTCTTTGACTATGCTTTGGAGTCAATTAAAAGTTCTAAGTGAACATCTTGTAAAGGTGTGTTTGAGCCTATTTACCCTAAGTTGAAGCATCAGATGAAGTTGATGATGACACTAAGGTCATGAGGATTCTAAATATATATTTTGTTTCCATAGGTGTTTGAAAAAATTGAGTATATACTTTAGTTATTTAAGTCAGTATTTTTGTATATGAGCATCCCTTCTATAAGTAGTGATTTGAAGAAGAGTTCAAGTGGCCATTGGACCTCAAAGGTGTTTTAGAACTCAATCAAATTTTCTAAGGGATATTGGAGTTGTGTTTTATTTTTCATTCTATTTTAAGTGTTTGGATAATCTTCAAAGTGATCAATTGGTAATGTGTTGTTGAGAAGGCCTATTAGGTCTGTATAAGCCTAAAAGAGGAGTAAGGGCTAATTAATGTATGGCCAACCTATTGTAATGATTGATTCATGACTAAGGAATGTTATTATAATATAATTTTAACTATTAATGGCCAAAATAAGTGATTTTAATGTATATCCTACCTAGAAGGATATGATAAAATGACTTGTATAAAAGAAAGCAGGTTAGGCCTATTTTGTTGTGTTTAGAGGAAGTGAAGTGGGGATGCTAAGAGTGTATGAGAGTAGAACAAAATAAGTAAGTGATATAGACCATTTATGAGTATAAGGATGTCATGTGAACCAATAGATATATCATGTATATCTAATAAATGTTATTAAAGAAAGGAATAATTTTAGAAGACCTAATGGAGCCATGAAAATGGCTAGTTGAGCGAAGAGAACTAAAGATCAGTTTGAGAGGTTTGAATAAGAATGAATAAATGAAAGAGTATATCATCATATGTCTTAAAATAAACAAGGATTTATAAAGGTGATAAAATCATGTGGCTAATTTGGTATTGATCCATCTAAGGGTTGTAGGCTCCTTTCATGTTTGAGCTTGTTAAAGTCAAGTGGGTGTTTGTTAAATTAGGGGTTGGTGCTCCTTACTGAGTTTGTGCTTAGCTAAATAATTTCAATTTTGTTCTTGAAATATTGGAGTTGGTGTTCTATGTTTAGTGGGTACTCAACTAAATGTTGATGTTTGTCTTATAGGACTATAATATATTTGCTTCATCAGTGGGTTTTCTACTCTAAGAGGGTTTCCTATGTATATGTTATGTTCATGCTCTTATGTTTTACTATTTATGATTGTTGAGATATAAATGCATGTTAATATGGTTCATACATAGTTAAGTGGAATTGAATGAAAAGTTTTAAAGAGTAATTCACCCCCCTCTTAGTCATATTATTTCCAACATGATCTAGGCAAGTGCAGACTTAACTCACCTTGTCTTGTTGTCTTATTCTTATTTCCTTATTATAGTTTAGTTATCTATTATAGTCTGTGAATATTGTCATTAGGGGTTATAAATTTGATTAGAAGTGTAAAACATCTTTCATTATAATCTCATATTACCCTACCTCTTTGTAAATCATTGATTTGATAAGTTATCTTAGGAGAAGTGTATTTTTATGGTAGTTTTATATGTCTTAATGCACATACAAATTTGTGGTAGTAGTCTTAGCATTTGGTGCATCACCTCCCTTTTAGTTCATAGTTTTCTCTTACTCTTTTTTTTTGAAAGAATTAGCATGGTTTTTAGTTCTTAAGTGATGCATCAAGGGAGATATCCCTATCTAGAGGTTTAATTCATTCTTTAAGTCACCCATAACTTAGGATTATTCCCTTGATATAACTTAAGTGAGGAGGATTGAAAAACCTCCTCAAGTGTGCAAATTTTGATGATAATGGTTCTGACATGTCTGATGGGACAAGATACATCATCCATTCAAGATTTATTGGTGTTTTTCTTTAATGCACCTACCTTTGGAGGTATGAACCCAAGCACCAATGGTAACTCTAAATTCATTTAACTAGCTTTATTAGCCTGTGTATTATTTTAAGAATGTTTTCCTTCTATTATTTGTTTCTCATGAAATGGAATGGCTGAGTTTGGAGTGGATTTTAATTTTAATCAATATGGTGAGCTATGTCAATCTTATGTTTATCCTTTTCAATATTTTTTAACTCTTACAAGTAACCTAATGAGCCATATTAGTCCTATGTTGATCCATATCATCCCTATAATGACTCTACTTACCCTCCATATGATCCTAGCTATCAATTTGATCTGGCTTGCTACCAAGAGTAATATCCTCCCTCCTTTCCTCATCAACCTTACCAAGCTTCCTATCCTTCATATAAATCCTATCAATATTTCAATCAGTAGGAGTTAAGGTATATGGAAGATTATATAGCTAGGGAAATTCAAGTTAAGAAAGAGCGAAATTCTCAACTATTGATGAAGATGTTAAATAATGAAATGGTAATGATAACGGTACATAGAGGTGTATAATTTAGTTGAGTTGTCCTTAGTCATCTAATTTAAAATATAAGGGAATCATTAAATTTTTTAAGAAGTAAGTGGGTAGAATGTTTAGAAGGTAAACCGACATGTCCTAACCAATGAAAGGCTGGAAATAAGAGATTTAAATCAATGCATAGAGGATAGGTTAGTAATATGGGAGAAGTAAATATTTAAAACTATTAAACCTCAATTACCCTCTTTAATCCTAATTTAGTCCTCTTGTGTTCCTAATTTGATCTATCTTACAATATATTATCAAAACAATGCTTGATTCTATGAAGGCTCACTCATTGTTCCTCAAGCTCAACTTATTCTCTATCAAGATCCTTCTCCCATGCTCATCCAAAATCAAAAATCTGAGGACAATCCAAGGAAGTTTTCAAGCTTCCTAAAACCTTCACCCACTCCTCAAGTTGAAACACGCCATTAAGAGTAAGGTCCTAAGTTTAAGGTTCCAATTTGGAAACAAGTGGTAGAGTCATGGGAAAAGAAAGATGAATCATGCCTATATAAAAAAATTGAAGCTAAAAAGGGACTTGTGCCTACTCAATCTCCATCAATTCCTCCTCAAGAACCTAAATTTTTTCCATTATGGAATTTTATATTAGAAGGAATCCAAAAAATAAATATATCATTATTGATAAGGTTAAAATCCTAAGCTTTAGGAGTGCCTGGCCAATTTCCAAGCTAACTCATGAACTTATCAAATCTCTACCCACCCCTCATGAAGAACCTAAAACTTTCCCATCATGGAGGTTAATTCAAGAGAGAGTTAAAATGAATAAGGAATACCTTGATAAATGTAAAGACCAAAGGATATCAAGGTTTGAGGGATTGATTAGTGAATGGAAGGAAAATAATGATAGGCTCTTTGATCTCAAAAGTCCAAAAATTGTTCATGAGTTTAAGTTTCCCATTATATAAGAAAGACATGTTATATGGGAGACAAATGAAAAATTATGAGTTATAGTTGTAAGTTATCCTAAAAAAGGCTATGAAAAGGAAATTTGAGTGAATATGAGGAAGAACTCACCATTAGCACCTCACATGGTGAATAAAAGAGAATAAATCTTTGTAGATGAAAGGAGAGATGATATTTATCATGTAGCAATATAATTTGAAAGAGAACACACTATTAAGGATTAACAAAGCTCAATTGAGGTGGTTGAAGTAGTATTCTAGCCATCTAGTCATCTAATTATGACCATGGATGATTAAGAACAACATTTATTAGAGATTTATGAGGAACTAGAGTAGCTAGATGTAATTGAGATGCATTTGGATACTTTCCAAGATGCCATAAGTGTCCTAAAAGAGGTATAATATTGTTTTGAACTCTCTCCTTTGATTGAAAATGTTGGTGTTCATTCTTGTTGCAAAGAAGAGTTAGTTTAGTTAAAAATAGAAGAATCTCATGCAAACATTTTCATAGAGAGTTTTCATGAAGTTGTAGCTGATCTTGATATAGAAGATACCATAATTAAACAAGATGAGGACTTGAGTGGGATTGAAATGGTTTTCAATGAGCATGAACTCATCACATTTGAAGATCAAATCTAAGTTATATCAATTATTAATGACTTCCAAAGTAACCACAATAACTATTTTGATCATATGACAACAAATAGAAAGGTGATATTGATAAGCCCTCAAGGTGATAATCATATAAAATATGCCTTCTCAAGTCAATATGAAGAGTTTCAAGATGATATGTTGTAATAATATTGGGATATTTGTAATGAATTTGAGGCTCTTCAAGGGTCTACATATCCTCTTGGGAAGGCTAAAGATTTTTGTGAGGATACTCTCTTTCTTTAAGAATAACGAGGGAATACTCAAGAGATCATTTAAGATAAAACACACTATTTAGTGGAGCCACTTAAAACTCAAGATGATGTTATCCCTATGATTCAATAAGTGGTCATGTTTTAGGTGAGTTCAAACATAAAATAGAAATATGAGGTGAGTCTTGGGCCACAAGATGAGTATGTTTTCACTAGAAACATGTTTGTTTTTTATAATTCACTTGAGAGTATTACAAATGAGTTGGAAAGCAAGAAGAATCCTCCACCAAACATCATGTCCAAAGGGAAGCTTGCTCTAAATCTTTTCTCATCTCATGGTGAAAGAGGTTGTAGAAAATTTCCTTTTGATTCAGGAGGAAAATATCTTAAAGTTAGTTATTTTAAGTAGTGTTCTTGTGTTTTATTTTCCCTAAGTGCTTTGTAGCACAAGTATGTGTGTGTTCCTTCATTTAGTGTTTTGTTTTGTCTTATTGTTTATTTCTGAGGTATTCAATTGTCTTTTCTATTTCAAGAGATTTCCAATCTAGTTTAAGTTCTAGTCATGTTTGAATTTGACTAGCACATGACTCCATAGCCCAATAGATGGATAAGTCAACCAATATAAGGTAGATAGAAATCATGAAATCCAAGGAGGTCACCAAAGATGTTAGATATATTTGGCTACCAGAGGTGAGTCTAATATAAAACTTTCTATTTAACTCATATTTAACTTTGTTGATAGCCTTGATGGTGATTAGCCAAAACATGAGGTCATGGTCCCAAACTTGAATAACTAATGGACATTTATTTGATCCTTCATAATGTGTTTAACAAAGTTTAAGGTTGTTTTGAAAAGATTAAGTTAATTGATCTTTTTATTTTGTGCTAATCTAAAATTTCCATGTCAATTCTAAGTTGGTCCAAGAGTGATAAAGGTAAAATAGGAATTTCTAGGTCATGTTTAACATGTCAAATATTATCTTACACGTCTTTTGGTCCATACAACCAAATAAATGAAGCATAGCTCACTCTTCTAACATTATAAGTCATTTAAGGTGTATTTTTGCTCATTTTATAATTTTAAAATAAGGAATATTGTAAGAAATGGAAGTAAAATAGTTTTATTATGTTCTTGGAATGTTATTACATCCTCTTTAGGCCATGACCATGCTTAATATTGAGTTACATGTCCAAAATGGCAGAAAATTGATCCATTCTACCATCAAATTCTTTTGCAAGCAAGAAAGGGTAGTTTTATTAACAATGGTTCATGAAGGAGGATGCATATTAAGACCATTGATGGTAGGTATTGGATTAGTTCCATATGACATATCAATCCATGGCATTTATTTTTATCAAGAGACTTTGTGCTCTATGAATAATGACTAAGAAGACTAGCTGCATTTAAACCTTACTAAAACCCCATAAGAATGGTCTTACTTATCTAAATGTGTTGGAAAGTTTTAGATTGCAAATGATATGTTGTGTGAGTTCTAAGGGGTATGTAAAATCATTTTACATCAACCTCCATCCTCACTTATCATGTGGGAGTAGTCAAAGGATAAGAAACCTTCATTTTGATCAAGTTGTAAGCTGGTGGAAATGAAATTTTAATGAGTTCAAGGTTTCAAGAATATGAGATAATGGTCTAAAATATATCACACCATCTATATATCTCTTCAATTATCTATAAATTCATTGAACATCTCCTTAATGCCTACATGACCTAAAACCCTTCATAATCATTGTGTTATTTTTAGAATACAAGTGTTTCAGTTAGAAAAGATTTTTTTTGTGTTTTATGTTATTGATTGAATGAATAAAATGATTATAAGTATGGGGGGTAGTTCATATAGGTTATAATTAAAAATAATTAGGTATTTAGCATAAAACTCAAGAAAATGCCAAAATATAGACATACAGTCATGAAGAAATGAGAAATGCAAGGTGGGATAACACTAAAAGGTGCATATCTTGAGTTTTACTAAATGAAACTATTGACAAAATTTGACCCCAAGTTAAATTTGGGTCAACACATACTATTTTTGAACTTTTAAGAGGGTTCTCATGTGTCTTATTGGGTATCATGTTGGTCTATTATCATACTTATCCTCTTCCTAATCCTTGTCGGAGTCCACCCTCTTTGTGTTAGGCTAGTCAGCTAAAGTCATAGGTTGGTCCACCCTAGTCAAAGGTATTAAAGGGTCAAATTGTGTTTAAAATATCATAAGGTAGTTCTTGACATGTTTTAATATGTTTACAAGTCATACATTGGTCATAGGTTATGTCTCATGCAAAAATGGGCCTTTTGGTCACATTTTAACCCATTTAATGACTTGTATGGACTTTCATGCAAGAAAATTTGAGACCAAGGGGATTTAAAACGTGTAATAAGTCAATAATAGTTATATGTTAGACAATAAGTAGTTATGTTTAGTGGATGGTAGTTTCTCCTTGATTTTAGGGGCTTTTAGGCACTTATATGGACTTCTTGAGTCTATCATCAGCTAAAAACATGGGTAAAGTAATTATTAACCTCCCATAATATATTTAATTTCTTATTTTTCAAGGAGAATGCAAAAAATTTCATTTTTATCTTCTTTTCCTCCATTTTCCCTTGACAAGAAAAGAATGATCAACTTCAAGCACTTGGCATGGGGCATACATGTGGAATTGGGAAGAGTGATTATATGGGAGGATAATAAAATAAGAAAACTTAATTTTCATAAAAATAACTTGAGATTTGGTGCATTATACTTTACGAACAATCAGTTTGATTCTAGATAGCTTTTTATGCTTATGCAACCATAAGGGTGTCACTGTTTGATCTTGTCTCATATTTTCTTGATTTGTATTGATGTATTTGTGTGTTGTAGGTGTTTATATATTATTTTAAAGAAATTTTCATTTTTATTATTATTTTGGAGATTTCAATTGTTTGATAAATCCTCTTCTAGGCTTGTAAAATGCCTAGTTTGCATTTGCATTCATTTTACTTGCCTTAGAAATCTTTCCCCCACATTGGCAAAAGGTGTTTTGGTATTTTTTTTGAGATGATATTTATGTATGATAAGAATATAAATGTTTTAAATTTATGTTATGGAGTTTGGAAAACCTTCCTTGCATGTTTCTTGTCATGTCATGATTTCCATGTATGTTATGTTTAAGAAGCTCCACTTTTAGAAGCATGCTGATGTCACAAGTACAATTTGGAGGGTTTGATATGGTCCTTAACATACTTGGACCACTACTATACATTGAATTTTTTTTATGGAGTCATGTATGTGCTACAAACTTGCATATTTGGAGAATGGGCTCAATTCTACCTATGTAGAAGGAATTATCATCTACAATTGATGCCATAAATATACCTTCTAGAGGTGTTCCAATAGTTGGTCAATCCCTTTTGAGATCCCGATCCATGGAAAATGTTTAAATAAAATCTCTTCATAATTCTAGTTGAATAAGAAAGGTATCAAAACATCAAATGGGAAGTTGGATTGTGATCAGGCCCTTTTGCTCTAAAATGACCAAACAAAGGTCCATAAGGTTTTGTATGACCTATTTAATAATTCCCCTTAAGAGACTTAAGGAACCTTGATAATTTAATCCTATCATAATCATATAATACAAGTCCTATGCTAATTTTTATAATCAAAGGATGAGTTGAGATTGGATTTTTCAAGGTCCAAAGATGGATGGAAAATTATTGAAACAAGGCAGTGTTATCTACAAGGCATTGATCTAAATGTTAACCTTGCTCTTTATGATGACGTTATAGGTCGTGCCATCAAATTGGAATGATGGAAATATTAAAAATGATCATTTTAATTTCTAAATAACATGAGATAAGTTCAATTCAATCTCTTAACCCCTAATACATACTCCTCTATCTGCACACAGGACTATGAGGAAATAACATACATGCAAAAAGGTCAAAGTTTGTGAAATACGTATAACCAAGAATAAGGTGAAGAAAGTTTATGGTTTTTGAGCAAATAAATACTACCAAAGAATCATCAAGATACATAAACAAGTCCATTATTCACCTAAAGACACCTACAGGCCTAAAATGAATGAAAGATAGCCACATATAGCTGGGATAATAGTGAAGTGAGATGATGAACCTTTGAGGCGTATTAAGGCACTTATAGGCTAAAAGAGATATAAATGTTAAATATAATGACTTAGAGGACCTAAATATGTTTTAAAAGTATAAATAAAGATAAATTTCATGCCATTATAACCCTAAAACAACCTACAACCAACCATTAAAGTGTTAAGAACACACACAATTGCAAGTGGGATGAAGATAATTGGAGGGTCAAATGCCTCCACAAGGCCAAATGAGAATATCTAGGGATTAAATATAATGCTATTAACCTTAAAGATCATGAGGATATAGATAAAACTAGGTAAATCTATCAAAGTTCTCCACTTATGAGGCAAAAAATGCTGATTTCACCCTCAACTTAACGATGATCACCTTTAAAAGTTAATTTTGAGTTTCATGTTATTTTAAGGGGTAAATTGGGGATTTAAGAGATAAAAATTGGTAAAATGGGTCCTCGTGACCTAAGTAATCCTCCCACGTATTCTAAATTGATAAATAAGAAGGGACAATACTCTCTATTTTATCTTAGAGATAGGCCAATTTTAGGGCTTAAACATGCAAAAGAGAGAGAAAATGGTGGAAATTGAAGGTTAGAGTTGAAGTGGATATGAAATTTTTTTGGGAAAGTTTTTATAATCATGGAAAAACATAAATGATTTATATTAAGGTATTGGAACAAGACTAGGTGTGATAAATCTATGAAAGAGGATACAAAGCCACTAAGCCTATAATAAAATTATGGACTCCATCAGTCCAGCTTCAGACTCCTCCAATAAAACTATAAAGTCCATAAGTACCCTAATACATGAAGGAATTTTGTTGGCAACTCCATGAGGATCAAATCCATGGATTCATATTGTACAAAATCCATACAGATGGAGTAGGGGACTAGTTCTTTTGAAACTTTCTAATGTTTTGTAGGTTTTGCAGATGATCAAAAGATGATAATCACTTGAGAGAATATATTTGGACTTGAATAAACTCACCATGTCATTTAAAAAGATCAAAAAATTTCTCAATTTTCTCTACTAAGTTTCTCACTTCATCTAATCCAAAATGAGAAAAGTGATCACATAGTGGAAAGAGTGGCAACTCAAATTTGGAGATCTTTAAAGGTGTTTCGGATGGAGCTAAGCATATGAGTTGTCCTAACATGTGTCTTAAGACCCTTGTAACATATTAGTTAGGGAAAATGAGGAGACGATAACGCCACATTTCAAGAAAGGTATAAAATGAGTGATCATAGTGATAGATGATGATTCTTCTTGTGTAAGAGAATACAAATGATTTGGAAAAATTCAAATATAGGTAGAGGATTCCTTGAAACTTTCTCTTGTAAGAGCAAAAGAGACAGTTTCCCCTAGTCAGCTTTGGAATGCCAATGAAGGCCAATAATGAATTAAATTTCATGGAAGGTGTTTGAAGAGATTTTATGCCAATTTTGGAAGATAATGATTGTTTAGAATGGACACATGCAAATCAGTTTCTAACTCCTCTTACACTTCACCTACATGCATTGTAACTAGTTTCCACCTTTGGACACATGTCCTTGTGTCTCTTAGACTTATTTTTCCTCTCTCTCTTTCTAATTGATATAATTATGATCCATTTTGGCCATTATAATGGAGACCATAGTTGGTATGGTGAATCCCTTCTAAAATGACATTACACTTTGATTTTGAACATTGAATACAAGTCTAATTCTAAGTTGTGAACATTTTGTCTAAGTGTGTGAGTAATGTATAGTGGAGTTAAGTGATAGTATCATCCTTAATCCCTTTATCCTTCATGTTTAAGTAAGATTTATGATGGTAATAGGTGATCTGAAGTGTGTTTAATGTACTAATCTCTCTTTCAAGTATGAAATTGTCTCTGTGGTGTGCAATCTACCCTTAGGTCAAGTATCTTGTTGATTTTTCTAAGTATGCTAACTTCACATTGAAACACTATGTCAAGATCCTTTAATGCATTTAATTGGTCTTGTAAATCATTGTTTCTTAGTATAAGTATTATAGCATATGGGATATATCTTGGTGTATCACCTCTCTAGTATATTTTTCATTTTATGCAAACTCTTAATTCTTTTCATGAAGAAGCACTAGATTAGGTGATGGGCACTTAGAGAATAATTCAGGGAGCTATCCCTTTCAATATTAGATATTAATATATCATATAATTTCCCAAAAACTTGAGAGATGATTTAATATTTCATCAAATTTAAGGATCTTCATAGAGTGTCCTATGGTGCACAATTTGATTACAATAGTTCTGGCATTTTCCAATGGGACAACTGGTCTTAATTATTTCATGTCAAGGTGAATGCTAGCCTTGAAAAGACCAAGGTTGAAGAAGTGTTTCTAATATTTCATTTGGTGACTCCAGAAGGTGAGAATCTCTAGTTTTAGATCAAGTTCATCACATTATACTTCATGGTCCTCACTAGATCATCTTTTAGTAGAGTTTTCAATCATGTCCCTCTACCTAAAACTCCCCTTGAAGAACAAAATCATGAACCATTCCTAAATTTTAGAGATAATGAACAATAAGGTTTTGAAGAGGAAGAAGAAGAAATTTAAGAGATAGGAGATCAAGAGGAAGGAGAAGAGATGGCTAGGCAACATCCTTTCATAGCCTTTAACACCCAAAATCTAGTTAGCCTTCTTATATATGATCCTATTCCTCCTAATGCTACCAAAAGTTTTACTAGTTTTAATGGAGAAGGTCCTATTACCCTATTTGAGCACATTAGGTACATTTCAAACTTTTACAATTTCTATAATATCATCCAAGATAACATAACTATTAGACTACTTGCCATGTCTCTAAAGGGTAAGGTACTTGATTGGAATATGACATTAGAAGGTGGTTGTATTACTAATTGGGATGACTTTAGGGAGTTGTTGGTGAATATTTTTGAGAATAAGAGTGACCATTCTTCACTAATTCACCAGTTGAATGTGATAAAGAGAGGTTCTAATGAGTCCATGTGAGATTTGAATGAAAGGTTCCAAAGGACTTGTTATAGATTGCCACCTATCATGAGGCATGCTCTAAGATTTGTATTCCCTACTTATCTCAAGGTAATTGGTGCTGATGTGGAAATAATTTTGTAATAAATGGGAGTATTTACTCTACCTAAGGCATATGAGATAACTATTGAAGATGATAATAGTTTGATACAAGCTAGGAGATTACCCTAAAGAGTTTCGATGCCCTTGTTGTCTCATAATTTAGTTGAAGATCCAAGTATAGTGAAAGTTCCCAATAAAAATTCTAAGACAAAACTGACTCCTAAGAAGGTGGATAATGTTATAGATAAATATGACATGATTTAGTCATTTCAAGCTTAACTCAAACAAGCTCAATTACATGTAAGTGTTCCACCCAATCCCTAATACTATCCTTCAAAAAGCTATAGACCTTGACCCTAATACAATTACCAAGGAAGAGGACAAGATAAAAAGGTTTTAAATAGACATCCCAATCCATATAATATTAATTTAATTCCATCCACAAGGGTTGTTTCAGTCCATACTAATCTAGTCCAAGGAGGGGAACATTTGGATCAATAGGGACAATCTCAAGGTCATTTTGGGTATGAAGGTGGAGAATTTTGTCATGATTTTTTGGAACAAGAAGGAGCCACTCCTTGCCTTACATATAAATAATAAAATCTCATGCAATAGTACACTTATGGAAAAGGTAGCAACCAAGGTAATATTCTCATGAACTTTCAAAAGGATGATGACTATGTGTTAAACCAAAGTACATCAGTTGTAGCCAATACCAGAGCTAAAAAGAGTGCTATGGGAGATGTTCCCAAAGCACATGTAAATCCAATTGATGTCTTTAAAAGTTTACAAGGTGTGAATCCTAATGTATCACCTCCTACTAGTCACATTCCTCATCAAAGTTAGAATGTAAGCAAAGTTATCAAGCCTACAATGAATTAAGTTCAAGAATCCTCACTACCTTCAAGGACGAAATAAAAAGGTAAATACTTCCCCTCAAAACATTACTAACTCTTTGAAGAATACCAAGACTATAATATCTCTTTAATAGGTCTTGTAAATGTTTGGTCAAAAATAACTCCTACAAGAACAACTTGCCAACATTAATGTAGCCCCTCAAGCTCCAAGCTACCTTAGTATAGCCCTTATTAATACACCAGGTCATGTCTTAGAACCCTCCACCAAATTTTAAAAGCCTCCACCTTTCTACCTCGCACTCATTATAGGAGATAAATTGGTTCAAAATTACATTATGGATAGTGGAGCTAGTACCATGGCTATG
This sequence comes from Torreya grandis, assembly GCA_037957365.1. NCBI lineage: Eukaryota > Viridiplantae > Streptophyta > Pinopsida > Cupressales > Taxaceae > Torreya > Torreya grandis. Next base: position 963,303 of record JARHVA010005106.1, on the reverse strand, counting down.
CTTAAGCTGGTTGCAGATAAGTTGGGTTTAAAGTATGAATCACATAGTAAGGGTGTGTTGCAACTTGATGGAACTCAAACTAGGATAATCAGATTGGTTAAAGGGTTGAAATTTTTTCTAAATTATTATCCAAGCTTCCCTATTATGCAATACATTATGGTGGTATACCTTCTAGCTCATTCTGTTATTTACTTGTCAAGGGAATTCATGACTCAAATAAGAGGATACACTTCTACTGATTGGACTTTTCTAACTTTTAGAAAAATATATGGGACTAAGGTAAACATAAGAACATAGCCTTTGGAAACATTTCATATTCAACCATATGATAAATCAAGTACAAATTAGAATTATGTGATTAGTGAAGAAGAAGAAGAAGGTGTCATGGAAGGTGAAGCATCCTCTCCTCTCGAAGGTATTTATGACCTTTTACTTGGTGAGTATGGTTCTAAAAAATATGATCATAACCCTTACGCATCCATGGAAGAGATTTATTTGGGGACTTATTGTGTACATGAGGAAGATAATCCTATAATCCCACTTACAAATGAAGATCATAAAATAGAAGAGGTATGTCCTACTTTGCCTATTCCTCCTCAAGATGCCCCAAGTTCCTTGTCTATTTCCCAAAGTTTATCTTTTTGGGAATCCATCCAAGAGAGTAACCAAAGAGGGAAGACATCATGGTGGAACAAGTTAGATTATGTGGAGAGTATTGTGAGGAAAGAATAGAGGTTTCATATTGGTTGAATGATGAGAAATATCTAACTCCTTGTGAAAGTGATGATCCTTGTCTTGAAAAGGATGCCTTATAAGACTTCCCTTGAATCCTGAAGAAGAAATGTTTTCTCTCATTTTTCCTTTACATGATGTAAATCAATCAAAATATGATGGATTATGGCAAATGTTTGAAGACATATGCAATGAATTTGAAAGCCAAAAGGGGCCTACAAGTCATATAGAACTGACCACAAGCCATGACAATCTAGAAGTTGGAAAGTAGGTATGTGTTGAGGAGTATTATCACCAAGAGAGTTTGGATCATGATGAAAAAATATATGATGATCTTGGGCCTCTTAAAATTTATTTGAAGATTGATCCTAAAATAACCCATGAAGCTACCTCCACCATCATCAAAGAGGAGTTTAAGTAAGAAATGATTCCAAATTTCTATGATATAATACTTATTAGAGATTCTGAAGAAGGTGTAACTTTTGAGAAATAAGATGAGATCTATCAAGGAGACATGAACTTGTAACAAGATGTCCTATATATGGACATGCAAATTTGCTATAAGGAGACAAGAAGGTAACAATGTGAGACATGTTTCCAAAACTAAGAGGAATTCAAATACATGGGAGACCTGTTTGAGATGACTTCATCAAGTGACATGACAAGTCAAGGAATAAAGAGGAAACATGAGTCATCTAGAATCACACCCAAAAGGAAGCATACATGGAATCCCCATTCATCTAATGAGGAGGGAGATTAAATATACTCCCCTTTTGATTTAGGAAAGGAGTGTGATAGAAGTTTAGTGGGCCCATAACCTTTGTTAGGACCTATCCAAAGTCTTAAATTGGCTTAGGATTTTGTTGTTTTGGGTTAATTTAATAATTGTAAATGGGGAGTGCATCATTTATAAATACAACCCCATAAATAAATTAGATTAACTTTATTTAGGTAGTTTTTTATGTTTAAGTTAATTAATAATGTAAACTACATATCAGGTGGAATTCCCATAGGAGTTAGTTAATAGGTTAGTTGGTTTTACTAGTATTAGGTAAAATATTATAAATAAATGTTTATTTCATGTAAAATGGATAACGGAGTAAAGGCACCCTTTCTATGTACTTTATTTTTGGTTATTAATAAAATGCATGTGGATCCGTACTCAGTGGGCACAAGATTCAATTTATTTTGGTTTTTTGTTATCAATGGTATTAAAACATGGTTTTGGAAAGCATGGTGAATACAAGGATCTTGGTGAATTTGGGAGAAGGCAAGGTGAAAAGATAATTCATGTGGAATTGAAAGTCTCATGTGAAATCAAATTCTGGAGTATAAGGTAATCTTTTTGAAATAAACTTTGGAGTAGCTTAAATTGAGAAATTCAAATAATATTAAATTATTTAATTTCTCAAATGTTTTTAGTCATTGGTTAATTTCAGTTTGAAAGAAATAAGCCTATATATTGGTCTTGTATGGACATATAATTGATTAAGTCTATCATACTCCCTGAATTGCTTTAAAAACTCCTTTCTTAACATTCAAGATTTAATTTTGAAGCTACAAATTATTCAAAATTGTTTTAAAACTCCAAAAAAATTTGCAAAAGCCATTTTTATGGTCTTTTTCCTCTAGATATTCTTGTCACTATTTGAAATGGCCTTCATTTGTTTTTAACATCCATTTGCTTAGTATATATTATCTTTTTGAGTTCTTGGAGATCAGTTATCAATTCTCAAACCCTACCAAAATCTTTTGAAGCTATAAATTGTAGTAATATGACCCATATTTGTAGAAGTACAACATTCCAATGTCCTATATAATAAAAAATGAGTTTTACTCAACTAAGATTGCTTCTGTCAGTCTCAATCATTAGTAAATAAATAAAGATTCAATGTTTTAATGTTTTTTATAGCCCAAGTGAAGTATCAAAGGTTTTCCAACTTTCCCAGATCAGCCATGGTGTTTAAATCCTCAGTATGGCATTGACATATTGTAGGAAAATAAAAAATTTAATTTTTCAAAGTTGGATATAGTTTTGATATAATTTTAGGGTTTGGTGGGGCCTATATAAAGGTTGAAAGAATTGATGTTTCATTTTGGTCAAAAAAATTCATGGGATTTCTTAATTTTACTCACCCAAGTAATTTTTTTATTAGTATCATAGAGCTAAAAATAAACTTTATATAGAACATTATATCTTTATAAACTTGTAAATGTTCATAGAGCACTTAGAAGGACATATTTTGGATAAACATTTGTAACAAGGAGGTCAAGAGTTCAAATCTTGTTTTATGAAATAATTTTCTTTATGAAGATGCTTTCTTGAAAAGGAATATTACCTTTTTGAAATCATTTAATATGCTTTACAAGTTGTAAAAAGCATATTTGATTGTAAAAATGTGCATACTTGTTGAAAATTTGCATGTGAAGTTGTTATCTTTTGCTATTACATAACTTGGTGACATAAGGGTGTATCTTGGTAAAATAAGGTTGTTTTTTGAGAAATAAGGTTTTAATGATTTAATTTTTGGTGTGGTTAAGTTAAAAACCCATCAAGAATTCTTTTTTCTGCTTTACATGGAGGTTAAGTGCAAAAGCCCTGTAGAAGTAGTGTTTTGAGTAGTGAGTGTGGTATTTTTCCATTTTGTTGCATTTATTTGCATTTTATCACACTTAATTTCCTTGCTACACTTGCATTTTTTTTAAGATTCCAAAGATTCAAAATTTTATTTTAGATGGTGATATATTAACAATTTATAATTATTTAGATTGGAAACATTTGATGGAAACTTCATTAATTTTTAATAAATTAAGGGATAGTGTTAAGAATGAAAATCCCACATTGCCAATAGAATAGATTAAACTCGATGCATTAAACTTGTGTGATTCTAAGGCCTTAGCATTGATAAAATGTTGTTTTACTCATGATACTTATATTCATATTGAAAATTCTCCTCATAGTTACACTACATGGAAAATATTATCTGATTTGTATGATAAGAAATCTAAGCATAAGAAGATAGACATTCATGTGTAGTTTTTTAATTTGTCATTAGATGAAGATCTGGATATGGGACAATATATGTCTAAGTTGAAAATTATTGCTATTGAGTACACTAAGGCTAGGTTTGGAAAACTAGATGATGATCTCATAGTCACTATTACTTTCAAAGGACTACTTGGGTCCTATAAAAACTTTTTAGAAATGTTACTTGTCTCTTAAAAGATCACAGGCATCACTTTTGACAAGTTGGCTAAGTTTCTCATCCAATATGACCTCTCTCTACCCAAAAAATCCAATAAAACTAAGGAAGCTTGTGTTTTAGATTTTAAGCCTAGTTCATCATCATCTGGGCATCAAAACAATAGAGGGAACAATTATAGAGGAGGTCAAGGTTATAGAGGAGGTAGATATAAAAAAAAAGTAGAGGTTATTCAAATAAAAAACAATCTATCCATTCTCATTCAAATGAGACAAGTGATAGAGGATGTGGTCAGAAATCTTATAGGGGTAGAGGTCAAGGTAGATCAAACATTCAATGTCATAGATGTGGAAAATTTGGTCACATTGCTTCTCAGTGTAGGATTCCTTTTGACAAAATTCAAAGGCCACAAAAAGTGACTATGTCTAACTTTACTCAATATGTTGATCATGACTATGATGATTTTAGCAATGTTGCTTATGAATTTTTATTCACTACTTTGGGGCATATTGATTATATAGAATATGAGGCTAGAGACGAGCTCATAGATGTATGGGTTTTAGACACAGGAGCAAGCAAACACATGACATTTAGGTGAGACTTATTTTTGGACTTTCAAATAAGCTTTTTTTTATCCAATTGCTTTGGTAGATAAGTCTATGCATATTCCTTTAGGACTTAGGTCTATTCAAATTCTTTTTCCTAATGGTTCTATAAAATACTTGGAAAATGTTTGGTACGTTCCCACATTGAAGAAACATATTCTTTCCTTGGTAACTATTCAAAAGAAAGGTTATAAAATTGTTCTTGAAAATGGGCTCATCCATATCAATTCAATTAAGGATGGTTATAAAACCATGTATACAAGATATGAGGATGGAAATTTGGTTAGATTGTATTGTAAAATGCTTCCTCCCATAATGGAACTTGCAGCAATTTTTGAAAAATGTATAGGTACTATATCTACATAAAATTTATGGCATCTCTACTATGGACATTTCAATATCAAATATTTAGTAGACTTGTAGAGATATGGTATGGTGGATGCATTTCCCACTCTTCATAAAGATAGTATTTTTGTGAATAATGTGTTGTAAGTAAACAAAATCAAGAAAAATTTCCCAAAAAATCTTCATAGCGAGCTAATAGATGTTTACAATTAGTTCATAGTGATGTATGTGATATGAAAAAGTCATCCATTGGAGGGTGTAGATATTTTGTGTTGTTTATTGATGATTTTTATAGGATGACTTGGGTGTTTTACATGAAAAACAAATCAAAAGTTTTCACTAAGTTTATTGATTGGTTACACTTAGTTAAAAAAGAAACAGGTTCACACTTAGCCACTCTTCATTCAGACAATGATGGGGAGTATACTTTAAACAATTTTTTAGATGATTATCAAGACCATGACATTCATTGACAATATAGTAATGCTTACACTCCATAGTATAATGGAGTATCTGAGTGAATGAATAGAACCTTAGAGGGAACATCATGAGCTATGTTGCACTATGAATAGCTCGATGATATGTTTTGGGAAGAAGCCATTAGTATTGTAGTGTATTTGAGAAATAGGTCCCCCACAATAGCTCTTTTGGGATGAACTCCATATGAGGCTTGGTATGGGTTTAAACCAAAAGTTAAACACTTGAAAGTTTTTGGATGCCTTTGTTCTACTTTAGTTCCCACTAAAAATATAACTTAGTTGGAACTATGAAGTCTAAAATACATCTTTCTTGGATATTTAGAAAATAAAAATGGGTATCATTTGCTTGCACAAGATACAAAAAAATTCATAATGAGTCAAGATGTAGTATTTGATGAATTTGGGACTATGAACAATGTAGAGATTAATTCTTAACTTGATATGTTAGAGAGTAAAAATGCAATAAGAGACAAGGTTTTAAATAATGGTGACAATTCCTCAAGGTTATGGTATGAAACTCAAATTCCTTAATTTTCCTCTCCTTCATCTACTAGTTCATAGGTTGATGACTTAGAAATTGTTGAAAATTGTCTAATTCTCCCTTCAAATGGTGCACATGATGAGAATTCCAGTGTTTATAATTTGAATAAGTATCCAAAATTGGATCAAAGTACTCTTTTTGACTTGAAAGGAGATGAAGTTGGTTTAACAGGTCCTAGGAGTTCTCATAAATAGGTGAATTATGGCATGGTTATTACTACATATTCCACTAAGCCATCTAATTTTGAGGAGGCATCTACTAAACATGTTTGGAAATAGGCAATACAAAGTGAGTATGAGGTAGTACTTAACAATAATACTTATGTTTTGGTTGATCCTCCTCCACATATTCAACCCATAGGATGTAAATGTGTTTTTAGGAATAAGTATAAATTGAATGGATCCATTGACAAACATAAGGCAAGAATTGTTGCAAAAGGATATGCACAACAAGAAGGTATTGACTATGAGGAAACATTTGTACCAACTACCAAATGACACACTATTCATATGGTACTTTTCTTAGTAACACAAAATGGATGGAAAGTTCATCAAATGGATTTTAAAAGTGATTTTTTGAATGGTGATTTATAGGAAGAAGTATACATGAAACAACCTTAGGGTTTTGAATAGGTGGGTGTAGAACAAAAAGTGTGTAAATTGATAAAAGATTTATATGGGCTCAAATAGGCACCTAGGGCTTGGTGTGAGAAAATGGATTCATACTTGAAATCCATTGGTTTTAAATGTATTGAATTTGATGATACTCTATTTTTGAGTGTAGGGTAAGAAATTGGTGATTCTTGTTCTTTATGTCGATGACTTGTTTATCATAGGAATGATGAAAACCATAACAAGTCTATGAAGAAGGAATTAAAAGATGGGTTTGAGATGATATATCTTAGACTTCTTTATATATTTTTTCATTTAATTAAAATAAGGCATAAAGGTAACTTATAAAGAGAATAGTATTTTAATTTAACCAACTAAGTATATTTATATGTTATTAGATAGGTTTGGCATGAGTGATTGTAAACCTACCCTCACTCCCATGAAAAGTAACTTGAAATTGTCTAAGGATGATAATCATGCCTTTTTTTATGGCACCAAGTATAAACAATTAGTGGGAGGTTTGATATATTGAATGATTACTAGGCTTGATATATCATTTTTAGTTGGAATTTTGTTTAGGTTTATGCATGAGCCTAGAGAAATTCATTAGCATGTAGCAAAACAAGTACTTCTTTACCTTTAGGGAATGAAAACATATGGACTTGAGTACCATCGTAACAAGAACTTCAAACTTTTTGGGTATTATGATGTATATTTTGGTGGATGTGTGGATGATAGAGTGTCTACAATAGGGTACACTATGCATATGGGTTCAACTACCATTATTTGGTGTTGTAAAACTCAGGATATAATGGCAAATTCATCATTAGAATCGGAGTACATTATAACATGGGATGCTTCTAGAGAAATTATTTACTTATGGTACATTCTTGAATATCTTTAGGTTTCTCAGATTACTCCTGCACATTTATACATTGATAATTAGAGTGCAATCAAGATGTACAAAAATCTAGTTTTTTATGCCAAAACAAAACATATGGATGTCAAATATCATTATCTGTGAATGTTGGTGGTGAAGAAACCTCTTGATCTAATATATTACCCAACTATAGATTAGACAACTGATATTTTCACAAAACCCCTTGACAAAATCAAATTTAAAAAATTTAGAAAAATGTTGGGTATGTGTCTAAAGACCTAACTTTGGATCATAGGAGTTTTTTTTAAGACTTATCCAAAGTCTTAACTTAGCTTAGAACTTTGTTATTTTATGTTAATTTAATAATTGTAAATGGGGCATGCATATTTTATAAATACACCACCATAAATAAATTAGATTAACATTATTTGGGTAGTTTTTATGTTTATGTTAATTAATAATATAAGATACCTATCAGGTGGAATGCTCATAGGATTTAGTCAATATGTTAGTTGGTTTTATCGGTATTAGGTGAAATCTTATAAATAAATGTTTATTTCTTGTAAAATGGTTAACGAAGTAAAGTCAACCTTTTTATGTACTTGATTTTTGGTGATTAATAAAATTATTGTGGACCCATACTTAGTGGGCATAAGATTCAACCTATTTTGGTTTTTTGTTATGATTACATATTAGTTTGTTTTTAGTTATGCTTTGTGTTCCCTAAGTGCTTAGTATCACAAGTGTGTATCTATTTTATGTTTTGATTTTGTCTTGTGTGTGTTGTAATTTATATATGTGTTTTGTGTAATGTCAATTATCTTTTGTTCAATTCAAGGTCTGTTCATGTCAATCTGAGTGCTCATATGCATGACTCCATGCCCAATAGAAGGATTAGGCAACTGGTCTTAGGCAAAATTAGCATGCTACCCCTATAAATCATTAATAATGTTGACTAAATTTGACCCCAAGTCAAATTTGGGTCAACCCTAACTATTTTTAACTTTTAAGAAGGTTCGCATGTGTCTTATAGGGTGTCATATTAGTTTATTATCATATTTATCATCTCCATAGTCCTTGTTGGAGTCAACCCTCTTTGTACTAGGCTAGTTAACTAAATTCAAAGGTTGGTCAACCTTTGTCAAAGGTATTCAAATGGTCAAATTATGTTGAAAATATCTTAAGGTGGTCCTTAACATGTTTTAAAATGTTTACAAGTCATAAATTGGTCATAGGTTATGTCTCATGTGGAAAAAGGGGCCTTTTGGTCATATTTTAACCCATTTAATGACTTGTACAAACTTTCATGCAAGAAAAATTGACACCAAGAGGAGATAAATGTGTAATATGTCAATAATAGCTAGATTTTAGACAAGAAGAAGTTATATTTAGTGGATAGTAGTTTCTCCTTGATTTTAGGATCTTTCGGGCACTTGTATAGACTTCTTGAGTCCATCATCAACTAAAAACATGGGAAAAGTAACTCTTCACCTCCCATAATCTATTTAAATTCTTGTTTTTTAAGGATAATGCAAAAAATTTCATCTATAACTTCTTTTCCTCCATTTTTCCTTGACAAGCAAAGAAAGGTCAATTTCAAGCACTTGGCATGGGCCATATAGGTGGAATTGGGAACAATGCTTATGGGGGTGGATAATAATCTAATAATGATTTATTTTCATAATAATAAATTGAGATTTGGTACACTACCATTTATGAATAATAAGTTTGATTTTAGGCAACTTTTTATGTTTATGCAATTATGAGGGGGTCACTATTTGAGCTTGTCTCAAATATTATTGATTTATCTTAATGGATTTGTGTGTTGTAAGTGGTTATATATTAATTTCAAGACATTTTCCTAATTTTTTTTAGAGTTAAATTATTTGAGAAGGCCTCTCATAGGTTTGTAAAATGCCTAGTTTACACTTGCAGTCATTTCACTTGCCTTAAAAATGTTTTCCCCACATTGGAAAAAGGTGTTTTGGTAATTTTTTAGAGATGATAATAATGTATGTTAATAATATAAGTGTTTAAAATTTATCTTAGGGTGTTTTTAAATCCTTCCTTGTATGTTTCTTGTCATTTCATGATTTCCATGTATGTTATGGTTAAGAAGCTCCACTTTTAGAAGCATGTTGATGTCACAAATGCAATTTGGAGGGTTTGATATGCTTCTTAACCTATTTGTAATAGTAATGTACATAATTTTTTTTATGGAGGAATTTAGGTGCTACAAACTTGCATATATAGAGAATGGCTCAATTCTACCTGTGTAGAAGGAATGATCATCTACAACTGATGCCATAGATATACCTTATGAAGGTGTTACAATAGTTGGTAAATACATTTTGATATCAATTTCCAAGTAAAAGGTCTAAAAAAATCTCTTTATAATTCTAGTTGACTAATAAAGGTGTAAAAACATCAAATGGGAAGTTGGACTGTGACTAAGCCCTTTTGCTCTAAAATGACCAAATAGAGGTCCATAAGGTTTTGTATGACCTATTTAAGAATGCCCCTTAAGTAACCTAAATCACATTGAAAATTTAATTATATATTAATCATGTAAGAAAAGGACTATGAAAATTTTGAGAAGTAAAGGATGAGTGGATATTGGATTTTTCAAGGTCCAGAAATGGCTAGAAAATCACTTAAACAGTGCAGTGTTATCTACAAGACATTGGTCAAAATGTTAACCTTGCTCTTCATAATGGTGTTAGAGGTTGTGTCATAAAATTATAATTATTCCAATGGTATAAATCATACTTTAAAGTTCAAAATACCATGAGATAACTTGAATTCAATCTCTTAAACCCTAATGCATACTCCTTTGTCCGTACACATGACTATGAGGAAATAACCTACAGGCAAAAAGGTCAAAGTTTGTGAAATAGGTATAACCAAGAATAAGGTGAAGAGAGTTTAAGTTTTAGAGTAGAACACTACCTCCAAAGAATCATAAATATCCATAAATAATTCCATTATTTACCTAAAGATACCTATAGGCCTAAAATGAATGAAATATAACCACCTACAGCTGGGATAATAGTGAAGTGAGATGATGGACCTTGAAAGAGTCTTAAGGAACTTTTAGGCTAAATGAAATAGTAATGTCAAAGAAAGTGACTTATTGTACCTAAAATGGTTGTAAAATAATCAATCAAGATCAGTTTCATGCCATTATCACCATAACACAACCTACAACCAACCTTCAATGTGTCAAGAACACACACAACTACAAATGGGATGAAGACAATTAGAGGGTCATGTACCTCCACAAGGCCAAGTGAGAATCTCCCATTATTGAATATAATTATATGAACCCAATAGAACATGAGGAGATATATAAAATGAGGAAAATATATCAAATTTCTCCACTTATGAGGTCAAAAAGGCCAATTTCACCCTCAACTTATAAATAGTCACATTCAAAAGTTAGTTTTGAGTTTCATGATAGTTGGAGGGGTAAATGGGGGAGTTAAGAGATGAAATTTGGTAGAAGGGGTAATCATGACCTAAGAAATCCTCCCATGTATTCAAAAGTGATAAATAATAAGGGATAATACTCTTTATTTTCTCTTAGATATAGGCCACTTTCAGTCCTTAAAACATATAAAAGAGAGAGAAAATAGTGGAAATTGAAACTTAGAGTTGAAGTGGCTATGAATAAAAGTTTGGTAAATCTTAGATAAGCATGGAAAAATATGAATGAAGGCTCCTAAGGTGTTATACAAACCCAATTATGATAAATACATAAAAGAGGATCCAAAGTGACTAGGCCTACAAAAAAATTATGGACTTCATCAATCCAGCTTCAAACTTGTACAATAAAACTACAAAATCCATCAGTACCATAGGACCTAAAGGAAATATTTTGGTAACTCTATGAAGATCAAATCTATCGAGTCATATTTTATAGAATCAATATAGATAGAGTAGAGGACCAGTTCCTTTGACACTTTCTTATGTTTTGCAGGCTTTGGAGATGATCAAAGGATGCTAATAACTTATTATAATATATTGGGACTTGAATCAACTCCCCATGTCATTTACAATGCTTAGAAATTGACTTAAGTGTCTCTACTAGGATTCTCACTTTAACTAGTCTAGAATGAGAAAAGTGATCACATAGTAAAAAGAGTGGCATCTCAAATTTGGAGATCTTTTAAGGTGTTTTGGATGGAGTTGAGCATATGAGGTGTACTAACATGTGTCCTAAGACACATAGTATGTATCAATTAGGGAGAATGAGGAGATTATAAGGCCACATGTAAATAAAGGTCTAAAAGGAGTGATCACAACAATAGATTATGATTATTCTTGTGCAAGAGAATAAAAATGATTTGGAAAACTTCCAATGTAGGTAAAATATTCCTTGTAACTTTCTATTGTCAGTGAAAAGGAGATACTTTCCCCTAGTCAACTTTAGAATGCCCAATGAAGGCTAATAATGAAGGCAGTTTCATGGAAGGTGCTTGAAGAGATGTTATGCCAAGTTTAGAAGAGGATGATTATTTAGAATGGACACATATGAAAATTAGTTTCTAACTCCTCTTACACTTTACCTACATGAATTTTAACTATTTTACACCTTTGGACACATGTCTTTGTGTCTCTTAGACTTATTTTTCCTTTCTCTTTTTCCAATTGCTATAAGTATCCACCATTTTGGCTATTATAAAGGGAGACCATATTTGGTATGGTGAAGCCTTACTAAAATATCATTATAATTTGCTTTTGAACATTGAATACAAGTCTAACTATAAGTTGTGAACATTTTGTCTAAGTGTGTGAGTTATGTATAGTGGAGCTAAGTGATAGTATCATCCTTATTCCATTTATCCTTCATGTTTAAGTAAGAGTTATGATGTTAATAGGTGATGTGAAGTGTGTTGAATGTACTAAGATCTCTTTCAAGTATGCAATTGTCTCTATGGTGTGAAATCTACCCTTAGGTTAGATATCTTGTTGATTATTCCAAGTATGATACCTTCACATTAAAACACTATGTTAGGATCCTTCAATGCATGGACTTGGTCTTGGAAATCATTGTTGCTTAGTAGAATTATGATAGTCTATGGGATATATATTAGTGGATCACCTATCTAGTATAGTTTTCATTTTATGAAAACTCTTAACTCTTTTTATGAACAAGCATTAGATTAGGTGATGGGAACTTAGATAAGAATTTAGGGAGCTATCCCTTTTATGGAACTTAGATTAGGTGGATCTCCTACAAGTTCCCACAAACATGATAGATGATTCAATGTTGCATAATGTTGAAGGAGATTCATAGAGTGTCCTAGGGTGCATAATTTGATGATAATAGAAAACTCATGAAATTTACATGTAGTTATGTTCTGATGTCTTTAAATTTTTACAGGTGGTTTCATATTTGTATACCCATTGATGAGAGAGAAAATGGTAAAACATAGGTTTATGTCACCTAAAGGCTAGAAAATAGGCACTTTTGGAAAGAATTTTTTTTTGGTAGTTTGATGAGGTATTTTTGAGTTTTTTAAATCTTATGTCTCTTCCCCATTGATAACTTTAAAATATTACCTATTATATATTCATGTGAGGTATAAAACTCATTTTGGACCCAAAAATCCCTATCATGACTTTTTGAGGCATAGTAAGGCCAAATTAAGCAACTAAGAAAGATGAGTTTGAAGAGAAAAATGACGAATTGATACCATGGTGAGATTTTTATAAGGTTGATTAAAGGTATAAAATATATAATAATTGAATATAATCCTTCTTTGAACTTCTATAAACATCAAAAACAATGAAGACGTATAAGCCTACTAAGAAATCTCTTTTACAAGCATATTGTCAATAATCAGAGGAAAGATGCAAGTTTTACATTAGAATTGATGTAAGTGAGTGTGGATAAGCCATGAGTGTATTTTTAAGGTTTTTAATAGGTTTTAAGAATGATTTAAATGAACAAAAACACCTACAATAATGACACAATCCTGAAAATGCATGCAAAACATGAGAATTAGGCTTGTTTGAGAGGTACAAAAGGTTGATTAAGGATAAATAAAGACTTGAGAAGCTAAGGAATGTTTTAGAAGAACCAACACAAGAAATATGTTGTATTTAAACATATAATAACTAAAAATATGGATTTTTATCAGCCCTTAGCCTCATCAAGCCTATGCTTTTATCAACTAAGGCTATAAATTTTAAATCTTTCATAACTTGAGTTCCATCCAATGAAATGACTTGAAAATTTGAGAAAATACCTAATTGGATATACCATAAAATATTTTCCAGGTTTTTGAGTGGTATTATATGCCCTTATATTGTATCTATTACTGTGTACTTTCATTAGGCCTATGCATGCTTAATTGGGAGAATAAATGATTAGAAAGTAGGTCTACCTTGTGATTCAGATCAAAAAATTTGGGGTAAAGATTTAAGGGGATAATAAACACCTAAATATACATTTAATTTTCATATAAGTGTCATGTATATCTAAAACCAATGATATTTTCACTAAAATAGGGTTACAAGGAATATGCCTACCTTAAGAGAAAACATGAGAATGATAAGAGAGATTATAGAAAATTGTGGAAAGATGATTGGATTAGGCCATATAATAGTTTTATAGTGTAATTCAATTATTTATACTCCATTAATGTGGCTTATAAATCTATAATAACTCTAAATAGGAAGTTTCTAAGAAAATAGATGAGTCATCAAGGCAATGAAGTAAAACCACTCCTAGAGAGGAATATATTCAAACAAAGTACACACATATTTAAGGAGTTTAGGACTATTTATTAACATGTATTCTTGATTTTAACTCATCATCATGAGAATACACTTGTCATATGCTTCTCCAACGCCTCCCTCCTCTCTCCTTCTCAATCTCTTCTATATGTATGGCCTAATTTGACCTATGAATGGATCCTTCCACCTAAGTATGGTAGAGACCTAATATTTTGTATGCCTATTGATTGATAATTTGATTTTTTACCTTATTTTATGGGTGTTATTAGTTTAAATATTTGAATTGTTTATCTATGCAACTATATACTTAGCTCACTTGGTCTTGTTGTTTTATTCTTCTTACCTATTGAAGTTTGGTTCTCTATTGAAGTTTTTTAAGAGTGTCATACATAATTCTATATTATAAGTGGAAAACATCTTACCTTCTACTATCACATTACCTTACCTCTTTTCAAATAATTTATATGATAGGTTCTTTTAAAATAACTCTATGTTTATGGTAGTCCTATAAGTCTTAGTGCATATGAAAATAAATGGTTATGGTCCTAACATTTGGTGTATCAACTCCCTTATAATTCATAATTTTATCTTACCCTTTTTATTTTCAATAAGTATCATAGCTTGTATTTATTAAGTGTTTCATAAAGGGAACTAGCCCTATCTATAGGTTCAATCCATTCTTTATGTCACCCACAACCTATGATGGTTCCCATGTTATCACTTAAGTGAGGAGGTTTAAAAAACATCCACAAGGGTGAAATTTTTGATGATAATAGTATCTATGTTTTTATAGTATAATTTATGTCCATATAGGTTATTATAATTAGTTGAAACTTGTATTCATTGGTCAAGACTAACTTGTGTGGAAATGAGGTACTATGACCATACAATCACCTTCAACTATGTGTATATATTTTTTATGTGAGATCTCAAACCTTATGATACATGTAAATATATAAATTATCTTGTTTAACCTTGATACACTAGGTGAGATTTTGAGGGCTAGAAACTTAAAAAACCTAGGAAAGTGTAATGTATGAGGCTAATAAAAATAACACTCATTTGATGATTTATCACTTATTATGTATATGATACTAGAAGGATGGAAACCAATCCACATGTGTTTCACCTACTTAGTGTCGTTATGAAATTGTGATCCTTTGATATGTGTATATAGTTAATTATTTGTATTTCATACTTGATAATGATTACTTTGAATTTTATTTAGTATGTTCTAAACATGGCTTGTGATTGCTCCTAGTGATATATTTGTAATTTGGGAATAAAATGAAATATTTTATCAATGTAAAATAATGTATATATGTGTATCAAATAGGTTATAAATTAATTTTAAATGAGACCTAAATTTATTTATATATGAGTCTAATTAGTTTATTTTATCATGCCATTGACATGCTAGGAAAATGGGCCAACCCTACGTTAAGATTATATTTTAAAAATTAACCATTGTTCAGAGAGGGTTGGTTCCAGTTGTATTAGATCAATATTGATTAGTGATACTAGTTTAAATTTATGGAATTGTGTAATGTACAAGTGTACAAAATTGAGGGTCTTGATATGTCTATGCAGGTAATTTTTAAAAGTTTGAAAAATACAATGAAATTTCTATAGGTGTATAATACTAGAACATAAGGTTCAAATCATAATATATCGTGTAAGTGTGAGGTAATTGTGTATTATTACCTTGGTTATTTAATTAATTAATACATGGCAAATGTGTATAAATCATGTATTTTTTAGTCCCTAATACCATTTTATAGTATCTAGACATATCTTCCTTTATGTACACATGATTTTCATGGTATACATGAATGTGATGTAGGAAACATAGATTGCATATGATACATGGATATATAAATGTGGGATATTCCTTATATTTATGGGATACCTTTCTAAATTTATGGCATGTCTACATTATGCATTTTTTATAATTTGTAAAGATTATAACTTTCTATGGTGATTACATTAATCATTTTGTGTTACTTATAAATTTTATACATTATTTTATCATGTGTATATTATTTAGGGTGATATTATATATGGATATTGTGATTTTATATATTTTATGATGATAGTGATTTATGTGTACTAAAATTTCTTTGTCTATTCATGCTTTATATTTTTTATTATTACATAGTGTGATAATTTATGTGTGTAATATTGTTTGTGTTATAAGTGCATTTATTGTGTTTTGTTACACTATGTGTCATTTGTGTTTAGTATCCTCTAATCCATATCATGACCATGTTTTATGTGTTGAGTTAAAATTGACTCAAATTTGATTCATGTCTTGAGTGCTTGTGTGATTCATGATCATGATATTTTGTGCATAATAACATTAAATATGTTACTAGGTACAAATGTTTATGGATTAGTTTTGAATATACTTATAAATAACATTTTGGAGATGATAATATTGATTTTTATTCCTTATTAATACATGTATTAATAAATATTTATCTAGTTTTATTACTATCCACACATTCACATACACATTACACATATTTTATTTAATATAGCTTATATTTACTCATATATAAGTATACAATGTATGTTACATTCCTTAATTATCTTTACTCTATACCTATTCTCTCTATTACAATATATTTATTACATATATTATCTATTCTCTAATATACTCTCTATATTATCCTTTATTACCTATGATTACATATGATATTATAAATTTTAAAATATTATGGTATAAGTATGTACATGATACATATATAAATCCAATGGACATTAATTTTAGGAAACATCAATTCTTCATGAAATTTTCCTTTCATTTCCATGATATGTCATACCTTAACACATTTACTAGGAAGGCATAATTCTCTATTATATCATCATGTAGATGTATTCTACTATTTTATTCAGGCTAGAGTCTATAAAATGAAATTATATGTGTCTTATATCTATGTATAATAATATTACCAACATTTACTTGGATTTTAGTCCATTTTATCATCCTCAAGACATCTCTAAATAATCCTAGAAAACTCAATCCAAAACAATTCATTTGTCATTATGTAATAAAAGATCATAAAATTTTATTGTGAAATGGTAAAAAGATAAATAAAAATAAAATTAGGTGTTTCACATAAGATAAAATAGCATCCACAATTGAATTTACCATTTTTAATTATCATATTAATGCCAACTTCTATCTCAATAATATATTATTTTAACTAGTGATTGCCCCTCCTTGAGTATATTTTTATTACACATTTGCACCATAATTCTAGATAAGGTCTCCCAATTTAGTAATATTTCCTTGGATTTCATATTTTTATGTTATATTATATTTTTTTCCTTTCATTATTTTGCAACTTCCATTGGAACTAGTGTATCATCAATGGTTTTGAAATATACCTCAGTCTCTTCGAAATTTCCTTCAATCTTCCCCATCAAGTTTCTTAGTAATTAATCATATTCCTCTATTATATATATATATATATATATATATATATATATATATATATATATATATATATATATATATATATATATATATATATATATATATATATATATATATATATATATAATATATGCTTTATATTACCTAGACATATTCTTCAAATCAATCAATTTATTCCACTTTTCCTTGGTGGGGATCTTATTGGAGTCATAGCTAGTGGAAGATATAGTAAATTTCCTTTATAAGTTCTCCATGGTTTTTGTATTATCTTGAGAGAAATTTGGACATATAATGGATTATGAAAATAATGTTACATATATATCCATTAGTTTCCATAATTTTTCAACTTGATATTTATAATCTTCCATCCTACGTTTATTCTCTCTAAGGAGTGGTCTTATGAACTTTGCCTCATACAATAAAATGTATTTTGTCATTATTTTGACCTAGTTTATTGATGTTATAGTGTGAATTATAACTCTATACAATATATTTTCTAATTTTTAAAATCTATTATAAGAGTGTTATCTTGATCATATGAGGGTCCTATATTGACTAGAGATGTTTGTGTCCACTTTATCTTCTCTCGCATATATATAAATCTCAACATCATCCATCCTAGTTATTTTACTCAAACTAATTCTAATATCTCTTTTAATATTTGAGTTATTTTCCACAATACAACTCTGATATAGCCTCCTATGTATGTTTTGGTAGGATAGGTGATATTATGATGTTAACTATTTATATTTATTCATGTCAACTTTAACCCATATGAGAATGTCATGAGGTGTAATTAAATGGCATGGGATACATCCAATCACTCCAAACACACAAGGTAATTTTCCCTCTATGTCTCTTCTTATCTTCACATAACTCTCACATATGATATTTTTAATTTATACTCTACTAATAGTTATAGTTTCTATTTTTATAATCTTTCTTTGGAATTTATTCATTTGTTTTTATTTTTCCTCATTTTTTATTTTATTTTCATTATTATTATTTTCCCTTTTTATCTTATTATTTTTTTATTTTTCTCCTTGTCCTTTATTTTCTTCTCCTTTCACCTTGTTATTTATTATTTCTCCTTTCTTATTATTTCTTATCAATATCATCTTTTATTTTATTTCATTGTATTATTTTTATTTATCTTCCTTTTATTTTTATTTTTTTTCTAACTTTTATTTTTATACTTTTTATTTTTCTTCCATTTGTTTTTTTACATTTTTATGGAATATTATAGGCATGTATGGTTGCCACCTCAACTATTTATTTAATTTTTATTATTTTATCCTCTTCTTATTTCTATAATTCCTTCTTGGGTTGTTTGTATGATTATTCTATATCATATATTGTATGTAGTTTCCTTTGTTTTTAAAGAGTATAAGGTAAGAGTTTAATATATTATTTTATATACATCTCTAACTATGAACTCTCTATATCCTTTCCTTATCCTTTGGAAACATTTTAGTCTCTATTAAACAAGGATACACATACATGCATTCACTAAGAAATAAGAAAATTCTATCTACTAAATTAAATAAAGGAAATAGGTAAATTTAAAAATAATTACCTTGATGGGGACATGTCAAGACTCCAAATTTCTTAGGAAATGGTGATTTATAATATATTATTTTAGTTTCGAAGACCTCAAAGGCTAAATCAATTTTTAGAATAAATAGAATCATCCTAATGAAATTCTAAGACTTCCATAAGAAAAATTTCCTTCAAGATAAGATTATAGACTTAACTCTTTTATATGTTAATTAAGGTAGAAGAAAAAGTTAAATCACAATGAATAGAGTGTGTTTGATATGTTAGAATTAAAATTTGACTTTTATATAGAATTATCAATTACCTAAATCGACCTTAAAAACTAGGTCGATGAAATCAAACTAGCTCAATGTTGTTAAAAGGAGCCAGTTAACATAAAATTATGTTGGCCAAGAAAAAATAGTGAAAAATTAAAAATACATGATAGGAAATACATCAAACACATTGATACAATATAAAAAGAGAAAAGGTGTGAAATGAATGGCATCAAACTGGTCTCATGTCGTAATAATTAAGTAAATTGACATGGCTAAGTGAGATAGGATGGAAGGAGATAGGTATCAATAAAAAATATGAGGAAGATGAACTAGAAATATGAATGATGTGATCATGAACAGATATAAATATATATCATAAATCACTAAAGGCCTATCCACCCCTTTCTTAGTGTACTCTTTAAGGCAATAATTCATGGATATTTAAGCTTGATAGGTTTATATAAAATAAAACATCAGTAATGATAAAAGTGAAAAATATTACATATATACATATACTCCATATTAAACTCATCACATGTCCCAATAGTGTAACATGATATCGTGCTTTGAAAATAATGTAATGAAATAATAACTAAGCTAACTTAAATAAAATATTGAAATAAATGTTAAAATTGTTATTAAATGAATAGCTAAAAGTACTAGATACATACCTTGAATTAAATTTATCAATAAATGTTTGCATACAAGTATTATAGTTTCAATAATGGAGGGTAAAGGAAATACATTTAAGAAACCCTAAGGATAAAATACTAAAAAAGTAAAGCAAGTAAACATAATAAAGCCAAAGTAAATGGGAAAATATCGAAATTGATTAACTCACTTGGAAAAGTTAGAAAGAAAGGAAAATTATATATATTTAGAACCAAAATACCAAGCAAAATGAATTATGAGTAAGATAAAATTTGGTAAGCTAAAAATTCAAGGCTACTTATGACCAAAAGACCTAAAAATGCATACAAGGTAAGATAATTAATTTTTAAACCCTACAAAACTAGATTGGGGTTATCTAAGGTTAAAGGGGATAGAGTTAGCCTAAGATACAAGGGTGAAAAATTGTCTCTATAATAGGTAATTAGATGATAAACTCAAATATAACATATGTTGAATTCATTATACAAGGATATGTTAAAAATACTAAGCACAACTATGATAGATATGGAGATAACAAAGAAGTAATGTACTTAGTTGTTTTTTATGATAACATAGCTCTAGATTCTAATCAGGTATGAATCAGACTAGAAGAAGATTCTTTAACATTTTTCAAATATATGATTGAGTGCCTTTAGAATTGTAGACACTAGCATTTGCCTTAGATAGTTGTATCGATGTTACTGATTAAACTTAACATAGGTGTCCTATATGGAATACTTACTATAAAAGTATTTTAATACCTTAATACTTTTAGGTTCATCTTCATGTTCACCTTAGTGCTTTCATATATGGATCATGGACTATTGCTCTTTATGAAAATTTCAAAATCCTAGTTATTCATCTTCATAGTGACCTTAGGGGAAAATGGCTTACTAGGCACACCATGTTGAGTTGACCCTAAATACCCCTCTATCAATGAGCACTACCTATATAGATAATACTTAAAATAGGGCCTCAAACTAATATAGTTCTCCCCTATGTGTTGGCTTATGTTTGAATCATGTAATATGTGAAAATTAAGTACAACAATGACCTAACTTGTAATATGGAAAATATAACTCATGGGCTAATATTTGAATAATTAAAACTTATATATGTGTTGTCCCTATAAATGATATAAAAATAAGATAAAATAGGTAAATATTTTCCTTATTGAGTACTTGATTGACTATTTTATATAGCTTGCCTTGGTCTGTGTTAGCTAAGGAATGAATGAGGACTGATTGTGAATACATACCACTCCTATCAATAAATAAATCACATTAAAACATAGAGTCTAACCATTGGGATATATTTCATTTAAAAATTGGATTATTTTAGGGTATTGGACAATTGAATAAGATTAGGACACCTTCATCAATGTAGGTGTCTATCTAAGATGTTAGTGTCTAGTAAATAAGAAAGTAGTTACAAGCTCATAACTTGTAGGGGTATAAGATAAGTATTTTTTAAACATTCTAGGAAAGATATAAGGTCCTGGTCATTTTCATAAGACTAGTTATACCAATAAATGGGACAAAGGGCACAAGATAAAATAAATTCAAGACTTTCATGATTAGTAAAGGTACATAACTAAGAGGTACTATGCCAAATGTTAATAACATACTTATATGACATGCCTCAAATAATATTCCACCTCTTTAAGGTGAGGGAAGAATATAAACCAATATTTAACTCACCTCAAAAGGATAATAAAACTAAATAATTTGTGAATTTAACCATATAACATATAAAAGAACATGTCTAGGTAAATGTAATATTAAAGTGCATAAAATAATATGATCACATGAAGGCCTAAAATGCATGATAAATATCATAGTAATGTCTATATATAAATATTACAAGATAAAAAATAAAATCAAGCACACATAAGAGCACTCAAAAGTAAGTCAAAATAAAATGGTCCTAAGAGACCACAAATAAGGGGCATGTTTAAATGACACACAATCAACGGGTCATGACTTAGTCAAATGTCCATAAAAAAATAATGGCATGTCTAAATGTCAAATAAACTACACACATGCATGGGGAATACTAATAGAGGAACATATTCAAATTATTTATTATGTAATATGATAGAAAGGTAAGACATTCAAGGAAGTGAATAAAGGAGAACATAAGAAACTAGCATAAACATGTCATAGTAACCCATGGATCAAATGTGTTAGCAAAAAATGTCAAGTGTATAACATATTAAGTATCCTATGAAAGATATAATCATGGATAAATTCATGTGTAACTACATATATGATATCAAAACATGATAATGTAAAGTGACCATAGAATGATATAACCTGGAAGTATCATGATCATAGAGGTGGATGGCCTTAATTTTCATATGATGTGAGTAGAGGAAAGAACCAATATTTGAAAATAGGAATAGATCATGTTTGTGTGTATGCATGTATCACCCTCAATTAAAAGTGTGATAAATATGTGTATGTAGGGTAACTGATATGTCATCTATTAACATTGAACTAACACATAAATGTCAAGGAGTCAATATAGTATGTAGGTGCTGAAACTGCTTTTGGATCTTTAATTTTTTTTGTTTTTTTGGTCTTTTCAGAATATGTGGAGATGTTTAATCAGGTAATTCATCATCATAAAAAGGTGTGGGAACATATATAAAATTTATCAATATTTGTTTATATCTATGTAATGACACCTCTTTAATGTTTTTGTTTGATGATTTACCTAAAGCCAATGGTGTAGGAAAATAATCATACCCCTATTTTGTATGCAAATATTTGTAATCATATCAATAAAGTAAAACACATGTTTATAGTATATATCTTATCATTCCAATCGACTAGCCAATTTTGTCTAAAATTTAGTTTCAAATGTGGTTCATGGTCTAATATCCATATGGTGGAAGGCTCTAGACATGTGACATAGGCTATAGTTAACTGAATGTGTCCTCGAGATTTTAACATTAATGGAGTATATTAGTTCATTTTTAGTATGTCCCAATTATGAAATAAATTTGGTGACTCAATTTGTATCCCACTTTTTAATATCAAAGCAGAGATGGTAGTTTTATACCTCATCAATATTTGCAGTAATATTTAAATATTCATACTTTGATCATTTTGAGAGATAATTATCTTATGAAAGATACTAATGATTTTTCTAATTTCTCATGTCAAACACAATATTTTTGTCCTTAATTCTTATATTATGAATTATTTTCTTTAATGGCTCACATTGATTGGTAATATTTCTAACGATCTCATGATATTTATAATATGGTACCATATCTTCTATAGGTAGAAGTCTAATGTATGATTTATGTCTGGTAGAAGGTAATCATTATATGTTCAAGTAACATAGATAATTTGGTATATATAGTATCTTCTTGTGTCATGATTTGTAAAATTTATTGTGAATCCTTTTAAGAAGACTCCACATTATTCACATGCTGAATTTGAATTTGAACTTTGTAAGGTTGACTCAATGTTTTCACCCAAAAGGGATGTATGGAATAACAAGCATTTACATGTTCTTATGTTTGTTTTGTTTTTTCCTTATATGGATTCAATTTAGCATCCTATCAAAGTGGATTTATATTATGTGTTTTGGGACCTATAGGTTCAAATAGGTTGTATGTAATATGATCAACTGGATCAACTTTTAGTTTTCACATTTGTTCATCTATCATGTCATAAGTGGTATCATCATCACTGTCATATTAATTTGAAACATGGCCATCTTTGTACTTAGTATTGAAAAATAAAGGAATGTAAAATGATGGGGGATATTATGGTTATATTATCTCCTTTAGCAATGTTTATTTATTTTGATATGCATCTATTTGTACCTTAGTATTTAGTTATTTATTTACATTTAAAGAAAAAGGATCCATTGTACTTGACTCACTTATTTCATATGTGTGTAATTTCTAAAGAGGAATGCATTTTTTAGGTGGTACCACTATATGAATGCCATAAATTGTGAAATATATCATTTTGTAAAATTTGAAATTTTTATCATCAACAAACATGGATAATAAGGTCCCATCATGTATGAATTTTACACATCAGTGAAGTTTAGACTACATAACTTTAATTCAATTTATCTAAGGTCTAACTAAAAGTAAATTATAATTATAATTATTGATACATTACCTAAAATTTATTTAAAAATATTTTTGGTCCTAATGTCACATCTAATGTGATTTGATGAACTAGAGAGATATGTGAATTGTCAAATAATTTTGTGTGCATAACCATTTTTAGAAGAGTATTGGTGTTAATATCCATGGTGGTTAAGAATTTTATTATTCAAATGTTTAGGCCCAATCTATTATAAATGAGTACCCTTTTTATGTGTTTATTTTTCAAGGTAACTTGTATGACAAAGGGAAATTTTGCTCAATAATATATTTCAATGGTAAATAGGTTGGATCAAAGGTAATGAACTTGGGATTATTCTTGAAAATTTTCATGATATCCACAAAAAAGCAAGCTTAATATTACTTATAACTTGTGTCTCATGCAATTCTTCATATATGATATACTTATAAAAATTAGATTCTCTTAAGAGATAAAGGATTAAAATTTTAGCATTTGTATTTCTCAATTGGTCAATAGTTCCATATCCCTTAGATTTTATTACAAGATTGGGTTTAGGAGGAACTTGTTATATATTAACAGGTGGTAGAATGGGTTGAGAATATTTACCTCTCCAAGTATTAGTAAAATTGACCATATAATATAATATAAGGTATGGCCAAATAATAGGTGTGGGATGGTAGTTGTCATTCAAATAAGATTTAGGTATAAGAAATGGTTTAGAGCATGCACATTGGTGTCTAGATATTGGATCCATAGTATTTCAAAAGGAATTTTTAATTGATATAAAGTGTTGTTTCCACTTTGAAACCATCTCATGATGATTTTGAATTTATTTAATATATTTAACTAGTAAAATAATGTATAAAAACATATAAACTATGGAATATTTGAACCCAAAATGGGTGATAGATTCATCCATGTTACACATATTAAATAACAATAATAGATTAACAATAAAAAAATTTAGAAAACACTAATTAATTTAGGGTTTGGAGTTTAAAGATTGGGTTCACCAAATGCTTAACCCTACAAATCTAGATTAGGGTTATCTAGAGTTAAAGGAGATACAAATAGACTAAGGTACAATGAGATAACCTATCTTTACAGTAGGCCAAATAGATTCTAAAGTAAAATATAACATATTTTGAATCCATCAATCTAAGATAGGCTAAAAATAATAAGTATAAATATGATACATATGAAAATTACAAAGAATTAATGTGCATAGGTGGTTCTAATGATGACATAATTCTAGATCTAGAACAACTAATAAGTAGACTAGAAGAGGATTTTGGAATAATTTCAAAGTTCTAGATTGAGTGCCTCTAGAGCTATAAACACTAGCATTAGCTTTGGATGGTTATGTTAATGCTATTATCTAAACCTATTGAAGGTGTCATATAGGGAATACCTACTATAAAAGGATGTGACCACCTAGATGCTTTTTTAGTTTTGTTCACCTTCACCCTAGTGAATTCAAATATTGGTCATAGATTGTCACTCATGAAATTTCTAAAACCCTAATTCTTCATATTTATAATGACCTTGGGTAAAAATTGGTTAGTGATAATATGGTATCAAGATGACAATAAATACCTATCTATCAATGAGATTTTCCTACATAGCTAATACTTCAAATAGGGTCTTAGACTGATGTAG
>JARHVA010005106.1:892500-932500 GCA_037957365.1 Torreya grandis | reverse complement strand
ATCTATTTTAAGGCACTTAGATTCATTGAAGTGAAATGTTAAAGTTTCTTCAAAAAAATAAATTTTAACTTTGGGTAATGATTCTATGGTGAATTTATATTTAGGTTAGGAAACTTATATTTTAATTTATTTTAGGGTCTATGAATTAAAATCGATAGTGAAATTATGAAAGTATTCTTTGATAGAGATAGTTTGGTTGAGGCATTCAATCAAAATGATCTCTTCATCAAGAAGAGACTCTTGAAGGTTTCTCATAGCTGGTATGGGAGGAATAGAAAGTTAATCCATGATGACTTGGTCTTTGAATAGTTTTTTGGTAATAATTATTTAATCAAATTCCATTAAGAGTAAGATCCACTATCCAATTCTATCTTCAAGATTAAAGTATATAATGCCAAATATTATTGGATGTAAAGTTAATTAAAAGATAGCTACATTATAATTTTGTGTAATTAGATTCATAATATATTAAGGTAGGACTGATGTATTAGATAACATACTATTTTCAAAATTCATCTTGTTTCACAAGCATTTCCATAATTAATAAGGGGGTGGATGATATATATAAGATGAGAGAGTGATCACTAAAATGTTTGTAAATAATATCAAAATGAAATAATTCTTATTTCATGTTTTCTAAATATTTTTGGCATGTGTCAGTATAATCAAGAACATTATCTTTATTAAGGAGAGAGTTTACCAAATATATATAGTAAGATATATTAGGCATGAATAATAATATTTACCCAAGTTTCCCAAGATATATATGAATTTTAGGGATGGATCAAGGAATATGAATGTTGATAATAATGTTTACTTTGGTAGGATATACATCAATCCCTTGAGAGTAAACTATGAACCCTAAGATTTCTTTGAAGGTAACACTGAAAACACACTTTTAAGGATTGAGTTAAACTTTTTATTAAATGAGATAGTTGAAAATTATATTAAGATTATGAGGATGGTTTTCATAATAATTTTATTTGGAAATAATTCCATCCACATCATTTTTGACTATTTTATGGATGAGATCATGAAATATATGGGTCATCACACATTAATATGTTGCTCAAACATTTTTGAGGTTGAAGGGCATCTAAACATATCAATATGTGTCCCATTTGGTGTTGAAGTTAGTTTTGTGTTGATATTCAATATCAATATGAATATAATTATATCCTAAAAAATCATCCATGATGGAGAGCATCTCATAGCCAGTTGTATAATCAACAATGCAATCAATTGATGGTAAAGGTAAATTATCTTTAGGACATGTTATGTCAATATTTTGAAATTTAGTGCATATGAGAATGACCATAGTTACTTTCTTAAATGTGATAATAATGTTGGGTACACATTATAAGTAATCAACAAGTTTGATGAACTTAGCATCTAAAAGCTTTATAATTTATTTATGGCATAAGATATAAATCTTTGGGGGAAACTTGCATTTATTTTCATGCATAGGTTTCACATTAGGATATGTAATGATTCTAGGGACAATGATTCTAGGGTCAATGTCATTCATGTGCTCATATGAGAAATCAAAGGATTCAAAATATTTATATAAATAGGCTAAAATTATATTTCTCTTTAGAGTTATGTTCTTTAGCGACAAGAATTGGTTTAGGAGAGCTAGTTGTTACATAGTTAATCATGAACATTTCATTAATGGTCATAGAGTTTCAATCTTTGAAGTGGTATGGATCATGAGTAATCTTAGAATTAATATGAATTTTAGTATAAATTCTAGAAACAATATTTTTAAAACAAGTTGCCTTTGTCTAAAAATTGATAAGCTTGTGATGTTGGCAAGGAATTTGAGGCTCTCTAATTATAATATAACTTCATCACTAGTAAGTGTGAGTAAATATTTATAATATTAAAAATCTACCTCTAGATTCAAAAATTTATTACATTTTTTCTTATAATTAGAATGAATTATTAAGTAAATAGAGTATTTTAAATCTAGTGTAATTCTAGGGGGAGATGAAGAACGTGAGGAATTTGATTATATGGTATCATCGTAGCCTATATAGTCTAGTATAGAAGATCAAAAGTAAAAACCATCAATATATTTGATAAAATTAATAGTGAGTTTAATAGTTTCAACTATATTAGGCTAGAAAATATAATATAATATAGCAGATACATCATAGGGAACTATATTATAATTTGGTAATACCTAGTCGATTCAATATGGGACATAATTTTTTACTATATTATGCTATTTAATATAATAAAAATCTTAGATAAAAAGGAAATGGTATCAGGTTAGATTATAGTGTTGAGATAAATAAATGATATAATATTAGCTGATGGCATCATACGTGATATTAGTAATAAATTTATGAAGTACCCATGGAGTGTCTACTAATAGTGGGTTAATAGAAGGGACATGCCCTTCAGGTTTTGGTTGATTATTAATATAATTAGACAATATTTAAGTCACATGAACATCATGGTTATAATCATGCATTTTGGAAAGGGTATTTTTATAATTAATTATATCCAAATCTCATGATTGGGCTTGGGCCATAATGAAGGCATCATCATAAGAAGTAAAAATGATAAATGCATGAGAAATTGGCTAAACAATTTTAGTGTGTCTTTTTTGAAGACATTCATATTACTAAAAGTGTTGAGAGACATGGGTAAAGGATACTTATATAGTTTAGATACCCCATATTCATTTAATTTGAATTCATCCTTTGTGTAAGTTTATTCATTATAATTACATGATGGGGGAATGTCAGTATCATAATTAATAAAGGTAATTGTATTATCTCATGGAAAAAGAGAAAGACAAATCAATTAAAATATATAATGAGGTAATGAAGTCATATTTAAAATATTTTAAAACTCATTGAGATCATTAACATTTGAATCTACAAGAGTGAGGTGTAAATAAATATTCATGTTGACAAACTAAGGAAGAGGTGGACTATTAATATGAGGAACAATGGGTATGTGACACTAACTTTTAGGAATATATATTTGGATGTCCTAAGGGTTGGGTTTGGATTTGTGATTGAAATGTTTTCCATTATGGATGAAATGTTTGCATTTGATATTTAAATATGTGATAGATATCATGTCATAAAGACATGGACAACTATAATAATGTTATAGGAAAGTGAAAGATCTAAAACCATAAAATTGGTGCAGATTATTTTGGGTCCAATAGTGAGAGGGAGACAAATTAAACCAATATGATTTTGATTGGTTTTATTAAATCCACAAAAAATAAATCTAGTTTACTTAAAATTTTAGTTTGATTATCCAAGTTATTGGAGTAACCAGAGGGAAGTAATGTAAATTTCATAACCTTCATCCACTAAAACCTTTATTATTAATATATTTTTTATTTCAATATAAATGAAGAGGGTTGGTCATCAACTCAAAAAATGATTTCATCATTAATCATATCTTCTATAGGAAACACTATGGAGGGTTTTGTAGAGGGATAATATTGAGAGGTGGTTTTAATAACATTAAATTCTATAGGTACAGTAACTTTATGGGTTGGGATAGGCACATTAGATTCTCTACATGGGGGATTTAAAATTTTTTCAATTTTTTTCATGAATAACTTATGATGATAGGGAGAATTTATCACCAATTCCATCAAAGGGATTCTTCAAGGCATTAATTTAATCTCAAATATAAACATCCATTATGGTTTAAAGGTAGAGAAAAAATAAGGCTTAGATCAATTATTAAAAATGGTTTCAGTAAAGAATGGAAGAACTAGGTTGAATATATAGTGGTGGAGTTGTCTCATCATTAGTTGGTTAGTCCAAAGATGAAATATGATTGGTTATAGTATGTTTAAAAAATTTCTCTTCAAGAAAAGGATTCTTAGGTTTGGTAAGTGGATATTTATGAGAAAGCTTACAATGGTAGTTGACATTTGATGCATTCACATAGTGTGAATTGGTACAATATTGGTGATAATCATCATCAATAATATAAACATTCACATTGGAATATTGTGTATTGGAATAAAATAATTGAGAATCATTTTTATAGGGTGGGAAGGACTTTTATTATCTAAACTAGATACTCCTCATTTGGGTTGATGAGACATGGATTGAGGGTTGTTAATGTTGATTTCCTTATTTTTAGTATGTAAATATTATTATTTTAATTTTGACAAGGTTAAAATTAAGCCATAAGGAAATATTTCCGTTTTTATATAAATCCTATTCTAAGGTTTGGGGAGAGAATATCCCAACCTTGTATTGAAGAGGGAATTTAAGAGAAGTAACAAAGAGTTTATATATGTTATCATCACTCATGTTATGGTCTGATTTATCATCTAAGGAATTACATCATCTAATGAAAGTGTGGGTAAATTCCTCAATAATTTTCTTATCATTGATGAAATGGCTAAGGCTATTTTTAAGAATATCAATATGTTAAAGTTCCTTAACTAGAGCATTGACTAAATCCTAAAGCTGCATGATGGAATCTTTAGGAATTTAGTTATACCATTATATCACATCTCCTATGAAGTTTTTAGATAGAAGTTTTTTTTAGAAAAGCTATTATTTTTGACCCATTATTTATACACATTACCAAAATATTTAAGGAAAAATTTGTGATCTTTAGTCCAATCATATGTGATAGCTGGAGAGATGATTCCAATGTCTGTGACACAATTAATGTGTATAAAGGTTAATTTTAAGGATGTTAAGTCATGTATTTATGCATATAAGGTTTAGTGATGATATTCCCATTAGAATATTTAAGAGGATAAGGTATAAATTTTATTTTTTTTATTCATGATAACTTTAGGTTTGTTATCCATTTCCAAAATGTGTTTTTTCATTTGGAGAATTATGGAACTATTATATTCTTTCATAATTTTCATTTATTGATCTATTATTTCAAGGACTTGAGTTGTATCGATAGGTTGTTTTTATTATATGTGTTAGGATGGGGTTACCAACATTAGTATTAGGAAGGGGATTCCAATAATTATTATTAGTTTCCCCAACTATGCTAGAAAAAGAATAAGATGGAATATTAGTGAGTCCACCATCCTTGTTAGAAGTATAAACAATATTATCATCAATATTTAAAAGGATATGGGAATTATCTATATCATCATTTTTTATTAAAACCATGTTACATTTGATATGTCTAGATGGGTTTTTTGAATATTGGTTCCATGAAGTGTTATCTTTAATGGTGGAAAAGGTGACAAGAAAATAATAACCCATTTAAAATCTAAGTGGGTTTAGATTAGGAACAATATATTAAGAGGTGACATCATGATGATAAATTAGTTTAAATATGATTCTAAAAGATGATTTTTTATATAAAATAATAATATTTTTCTAGGTGTAGAATTAATTAATATATTGGGATAGTTATGTAGTACATGGAAAAAAGATGGATCTACTAGAGTCGAGGCTAAATTAGATATATCAATCAAGTTGATGAAATTTATTAAAAAATGGATGTAACCAAATTTTATCATTATATATAGTACAATATCATTATATAAGACTAGAAACTATATTGTATCAAGATGGATAATCAATAAAATAGGGGGAAGTGAAGACTGTATCAGACCAGTTGATGTAGTTTAGCAGAAAGAAGCTAAGTATAAAAAATTGTATCAAGTGGGTCAATGTAGTAAATAAATAGGTATAAATATAATTTATTATGATTTACAATGAAATTATAATATAAATGTTTAATTCTAACATATTGGATAAATATGGTTGACATAGTCAAGCTAGTAAAAATAAAATTATAGCTAATTGGCTGATACAATTGGTTTCATGATGGTAAATTTTCAAACTATATAAAATTAGTAATTTTAGTCAAGGATGAACACACATGGAGCTATATATATTTTATTGATTAATTTTCACACATAATAAATTGTATTAGGATGGTCGATGTAGTTATAACACACACATAATTATATTGATGTTGACTAAAGCATTCTACAATACAAATATCAATTCAACTAAAAATAATATGTAAATAATATCAGGTAGACCTACTAAAAGGATTTTATTTATAGTGTGGATTCTCAAATATACTTATACATTAATTAATTAATGTGGGCCCAATGTTTGAGATCACTAATTACATAGGTTAAACTATTCCTATAGTTGATTATCCATAGTTCGAAGGGTATGGTGAGAGTAACTTACCTAGGAAATGTGATCCTCTTAGGTTCACTAAAAAATAAAATTTATGGTTAGTTTCCTAAGGTGAAATAAAAATGGAATCTTGAATATTCTAATATACTATGAGGAACATCAAAACAAAAGTCCATGTTTAGTGTTATACTATAGCTATGAGTATTGGTGTAATCCCTTCATGACACTATGTATATAAAAAGAATAGCTCATAGCCTTTAATCATAGTCAATAATAGTTTCGAAAACTAACAGAACATAGTTTTTATGTAAAACTAAAAATATAAAAAATAAAGTATTAAAATTAATGTCAATTTTTTTTTGCATCATATAATGAATAAAAATAAATACTCAATAAATAGTAATGAGATTAATTATTCTAAAAATGAAATATTTTTTTATCAATATAATTTGATGTAGTTATAAAAAAATAACATAATTATATCAAGTTGTCCAATATAGTCTATACAAGCACAAAGGAAGTTGGGTGGGTTGATGACACTCATAGGTAGGAATGGAAGTGTATTAGGATAGCTAATAAAACTAGCTTAAAAATACAAAGATGATATATAATTATATATCCAATACAATTAGATAATAAATAGATGAAGATAACACAAAAATATCATGATGGCTAATAAAATTGAATAAAAAAGGGAAGTTATGCTATAAATATATTATGTTTGGATGATATAGTTGGATTAAGGATGAAAGCTAAGGTAAAATTGTATTGCATATACCTAATATAATTATCTCATATAAAAATAATAATATAAAAATATATCAAGTTTTATCGATCCAATTGGATTAAAGGGTAAATATAATGGTAAAATCCATGTTAGGTTTGCCAAAATGTATGCAATGGAATAGGAATAACATGGAAGTATCCTATCTCTAAAGATCTAGACTTGAAGAAGTTTAATCAAGTAGGTCCCAATGATAGTTGATGCTCGATGATGAGAACATAAAATTTCTAAATATATCTAAGTAATTACCTCATTCTTCCCTTTAAAATATTCCCTTTAAGTGGATTTAAAAGTTCATTGTAAAAATCTTTACTAATTCATGGTATAAAATGAGTATTTTACCTTAACTATCATGTGTAAATTATTATTACTTGTCTAAACCACTTTATTCTAACATATACATTACAAAGACACCAATTTTGTGTACACATGTGATAGGAATGTACTAAGTATAAGATAGTGATTTTTGGTAGTAGAATACTCTTAAAGACCAGTCCAAACTAGCTCCCAAATATGTGTAGTCTAGCTCTGAAGATACCCATCCTAGATTTAAAGATTCCTAGTGTGGATTTAGTGATGCTTAAAGTAGTTTGAAATAATTCCAAAAATCATGAAAAAGAACACATGATGATTTTAAAATTATGCAAGACAAACATGCATGAAAATAATCAATCTATTATATTTTTGGGAACATTTATAATAGTCAATGATAGACTTTCAAAAAATAGAATTATCTATTTTTAGCCATGGTATTTATAGAAGCTTTCTTATGAGCAATCATAAGTATTATGTTCTGATCTACTAGTTTCTTATTATCATATGGTTATAATTGATAAGTTACAAAAAAAATAGATCTTGAATCATGTAAGAAATAGAATCCATCGCCTTTCCACTAGTTTTCCTACAAACATGGAAAGGATGTTATTTTATTGTTTTGTATTAAGACAAGATCTTAATTAGAATGTGATCTTGTTTTTTTTCTCTATATTAATATATATGTTGTATGGTGGGATAATATATAAAAATGTCATTTTGATGATAGAGGAAGTAGATTAATAGAGTACTAATAATTGAATAAGTTTAGATTATTACTATTTTTTATTATTGTAAGTATATTACAAAAGTAATGATAAATTGATTTCATGAATTTTATACAAATCTAAGAGTGTTATAATCTTATTCTGAGGGAGAGAAAGGGCCCACTCAACTACATAAGTGGGATATAATTTTGTTTTTAAATGTTTATTTCATATTTTTGTTTATTATAAAAATTATAGTCCATTATTTTATGCAAAGTGTTTTTATACGTGTTTTCACCTGAAGGATTGTGTGTTAATTTGTGTGTTCCAAGAAATATTACTTAAAAATAATAATTTTATTTCAAAGAAAAAAAATTATTTTGCTTTCATTTTGTGCATTTTACATTTTTTGAAAATATATTAAAGGTGTGTTTACTTTCATGCAATTCAAATTCTAGCAAGTGTTTCCATTTCAAGTACTTTAATTTTAGTAAGTTCATTTGTGTTCACAAGTTATAAGTTAGATTTAAATTCAAGTAAGTATATTAATACTTAAAAGTATATGATATATAAAACACCCCAAAAAGATAGATTTTAGTCATCATTTGGCATACTTTACTGTTGAATGTCATTAGACACTACCAAAATTGACATGACATATCCATCTAAATTAATAGGACATAATAATGATCATCATTTTTGGTGCCAATTTTTGGGATTTTATAGGTGTCAATAGGGTATAAAACCTTAAACTTACATTTTATTAAGAAAAACTTCCCATAAATTAAATAAATTTATGAATAGGAAAATAGATTTAAAAGGAAGATATATTCATAATAACCCTCAACAAAGCACATGTATTAATAGGCCTCAAGAAGAAAGTATGTTAGAAAAACATTAATGAAAAAAAATTCAAACTATTGATTTGGAAACACTATTAGCCTTACCTAAACTTTGGGAACAATCTTGAGAGGTAGGTGTATCCTTTGAAAAGAAGGAATCTAGGCTCAAAAATATTATAAACCAAAATATTGAATCTCAATCAAGTAACCTTACAACCACTTCCAATGATTCCCACCTTCCATGATTATCATTTATGATGTCTATTGGAAAAAATGGGAGAAAACATTTGAAATATTTTAAATCCACAAAATAGTGTTACGGTAGGTATAATTCAATGAGTAGGAAGAGCCTTAACCTATCCTATTGTCCTAGATCAAGATAAAAATACTCAAATGAAAAACATATCCACATCTATATTTCCTACTTTTAGGGGAGTTTAAAAATTAGATCCTTACCAATTATTTTTATAAATTAAAGTGTTATGTCATACTTATAACTATAATTTTGACAATCAGAATATATAAAATTGATTCCCTCAACACTCAAGGATTTAGCTATGATGTAGTTTATGGGATTAAAACCATAATCCATCCACACATCTAATGGAATGGAATATGGATTATTCAAAAAATATAAGGATTACTATAGGGTATGAGATAGAAAATAAAAATTATTTTGTATAAAACAAAAGAAGATGAAAACATGGAAGAATATCTTCATCATTTCCTTTTTATCTATAAAAGGTGTCGATGTGAATTAGATGAGGAACTAATAAAAATATTTTTATTCAAATTATTGGATGATGATGCAAATGACTTTCATGGGAAAAGGAGACATAAATAAACTATGTCTCACGACATTTATAAATTATGTAGAAACTACTCTTGAACAAGTGATAGCATTAGGAAGTTGAAAAATAGGAAAATGAAACAATGATGTAGGAGAGATCATAGAGTAATTTTAAAATCATAAAACAAACATTTTTGTTCAATTAAACACCACTATAGATGGATTGAAAATAAAATATAACTCCAGTACTAAACTTTTACTTGTCTTTCCCAAAATGTAGGTTGAAACATGCCCTTTGATACTACACTTTAAAAAAAATAGACACGTCTGGTATTTGTGATATAAATAACCATGACACAAATAATCATATCTTCCTTCATATCATTAAAAATAAATTCAAATAGAATACCCATAAAATAAAAGAAGTCAATTATATAATAACATATGGGATATTTTTATCTTATAATCAAAACTCAAATCACTTTGTTCCCAGGGCTAATTCCTATTCATGGATGATGCAATGGTGTATACCATCACATCCATAAACATGAGGACTACCAACTTGATATCCCTAAGATTAAAAATCATAATATCATGGGTATCACAATAAATTCATCAATCACAGATTCAAAAAACAAATCAATAGTGGGTACCCTAGAAAACATTCAATCAGGCAAAGAGGTTTCCACCCTAATAGGTGTTGATGTGTGATCCTAATAGCTAAGCCTAATAAACTAAAAAAATAAATAAACCTAAATTACCTTAAATTGATAATAAATATAATGAATAGATAAGTGATTCATTTTTATGGAATATAAAAATAAGGAGCTATGGGATTAAATGACTTAGATAATAGTAATGTTTAGTTTCATTCAAGAAAAAAATGTTGACTATTCCTTCTCCACTGATCATCATATAAATCACCAATGAAAAGGAAATTTAAAATATTCCTAATTAACTACTCAAATAAAAATATAACACTAATCCAAAATAAAAACCTCAAAAAATTACTTCTCCAACACCAATATCATTTCCATAAAGACAAAAGGAAATAATAAATAGAACTAAATCTAACTTAGTCCAAGAATTAATAAAATTAAACATAGGGATATCAATGTTGTAGGACATTAGATTCATTAATGACCTTAATATAATAATCAAATTATTATGTGTCAAAACTCTATGGAGAATAATAAAATATGTCAAAACCATTTAAGTAGATGGTAAGCTTGTTGACCCCTTAATAGGGTAGTTACTTATACCAAAATATGGAGACCTCAAAAGTTTAGTCATCACCATAATTATATAAAAGAGTTAAATAGCCAATGTACTAGTGCAATTAGGATCTTATGTAAATTTCATGACATTAGACACATTGAAATAACTATCACTAATAGGGGTAAAATAAACTACTACATTCCTATAAATGGTTGACCAATCTATTACCAAACTAGAAGGCTTATAGAACACATATCAGTAATGGTAGAGTCTTAGGAATACCCTATAAATTTTATGATAATACAACTAAAGAGTAAAACATTATGTTACTCATTAATCCTACGAAGGCCATGGCTGTCCATAGTTGCAACATTGATAGATTTTAGGTCTGGGGATATGACAATCTATAATGGATTAAAATCAATGAAAATATCCTTATATCCATCTATAAAACCATCTTTGGATTCCTTAGTTCACTTATGGGTAGCTGAATTAGATGAAAATAGAAATGTTGTTTATTATATGAAAATGGTAATAGTTAAAAACAATGTAAATGAGAAATATGAGGTATTAAAAAGTTATATGGAAGAAGATATGTAAGAGGTATAATCACTAAGAGGGGGAGGGGTGAATCAATGATCCTAGATATTTCAATTTCAAATCTAATCCTTTCAAACTATTAGATAATCAACATATATCAACTTGATCAATTAATATTAACAAGAGAGAGCTCATTCATTCAATGCATACACAAGATCAAACATACAACACATAGTTCCTATGGTAAATCCTCATGAGGAATAAAACCCACTCTCAATTATTCAACACATGGACTACCTATCCTATTAAAAATTACAAACAAGAGACTGGTCAACTCCTTTAGACTAGAAAACCTTGATCAAATCCTTTAGACCAAAGTCATTTAATGAAACACCTATTTCAAAAGGAGAAACTACCCGAGATGAAGATCAACTCCTTTAGACCTCCTTTGAAAAACCTCCAAATTAGAACTGATGTCTTCAACACTTGATGATGGATATATGATTATATAACCCCAACACAAACTCTCTCTCTATCTCATACATGCCTCTCACATAGGCATGCCACAATCTCTCTCCTTCTTCACTCAAACTATCTGCATATGTACTTTCAAATCACTTTGCATATCTTCAAACTTTAAGAGAAATATTTAGAAATTATAAATATCACCTATAGGTCATACACACATTCCTTAATCTTGTCATCTCATTAACTCATCAATTTGTCACTCTACCTCTCCTTCACTCCACAATTCTCACATACACCTTACATTAATATCGTAAAGTCTCACTCACAAGTCTATAAAACCAACACATTTGGTTTCAAAATTTATATATAAATCATGAATTAACAAGATAAAAATATTTATATTTATCCATAACACATTCCTTCACCCATAAGTCATCTAACATGGGTCACACTTAAGCACAACATACTTTAAAATAAGCCCAAGTCACCTTTTAGGTCCTATGAAGATCCATTCACCTCTTTGACACTTCTCCAAGAAAAAAAACATAAGACAATTTATAAATTCATATAACCTTTCAACATGACCTATAGGTCCTCCTTAAGTTCCAAAAACCATCATAGTACCCTTTTACTTAAGTACAATTTGTTAAAACAACATTTTGTGCACATAGTCACCATGAATGAACACACATTAAACTTATAAATGTTTGTTCATACTACATATAATTGTTCAAACCTTAATAATTCACTAAAAATATCCCCATGGATTTTAAAACATGATACAATATCTAATTCATCATTAAACATTGAAACAACATTGTAACAAGCTCAATTACCCTTCTCGGGTTACTTGCATAACACAATCAAACACACAATAAAATTTGGAGATAAATATCATTGTTTGTACATAAATTCAGACCTTAAAATTCATATTTGAAAATTAATATTAGAGTCATCTAAAAATTATCTTTGTACACCATGTTCAAATTTTTCATATATCAAAAGTTATGGCTCAAAAACTAGACACTAGCCTCTCCTTTGTTAAATTCAAATATTTGAATTCAATCGATCACACATAGATATCAAACACTATGCTCACATATTATGTCCTCAATAATATATATAAATCATGCACCATATATATTATTTTATTTATCTCAATATTTAAATTATTATTTTCCAATTTCAAATGTTATTCCTTGAACATGTTGACCTCATCTCATGCAATATTGCAATATTGACTCATCGTGCATCATCGACCTCTACATATCAGTCAAGTCTTTATCTTATAATGATCACCATTTGATCTTGAACATAACCCACATGATCATGAAACTTGGAAAAGTTATTATACTTTTGAGCACTCATACTATTAAACATCTTTCACTTATTACCATCTCACTTAATATGTACCATAAGATCAAAATTGTATGATCACCTACACACCATTGGATCTTAGAAAAAGATCGATCTTTATCTCTATTAAACAATGAATAATTTTACATATTTGACTTGATTTGAACCATATATATTCATTTTATGATCATTTTCAATCCATTATATCTTCATTTAGTTTTGATCTTTATCTTCATGCAAAATAGACTAAGTATAGGAAGCATTACAATATGCCTGGAAGGCCAACTTTGCACATCCATATCTTTTTCTTCGCTCAAGTACATGTTATAAAATTTGTACCATATGATATCCTCACATAGGATAATATAACCATGTGTCAATATGATCCTATAAACCTCATGTGTGTGATATATAATGACATTAAAATGCCTCCTTGGATTTATCTATTCACAGAGCCAACTATGTCAAGAACTGTTTATAAATACCAACTTTGCACATGCATATCTTTTACCATACTTCAACACTTAACCTAAAATTTGGAAAAAATAAATTAGTAATATAATTTAGCAAACCCATATGATAAAATTATATTTAAATTTACACATGTGTGAGATATGCCACCATCAAAATCTCACCTTTTCTTGTCATATTGCAAATTTGACTATAGGAAAACACTATAAAAATGCCTAGATCCTAGCTTTGCATTTCCATATATTTTGTCATGATTAATCTCTAAAATTGATAATTTGTGCATAGAAACTAGGGAATAATATGATAATAACCATATGGCCAAATCCCCTTGAATCATCCACATGTGGTAATTATGATGTCATCAAACTACCTACTCAGATTTTTTGCCATTGGACCCAAAATGTCTAGATGAGAACAATGATGAACCAGGTGAATTAAAATCATGAAATAAGATATAAAATAATCATTGACCAATTATATGACCCCTTGAACATTCTCAATACTTCATAATCATCCCTAATCAACTCAAACCATGCCAAAACTAAAGATCAACCAAGCATCCTTCAAGCATACTATGACAAGCACATTACACACTTTGTCATTGTCACTTAGAAAATCAAGGTACTTCATTTACTCACTAAGAAACCTCCATGACATAACTATGAAATCATTTAAAACTGTACAATAATCTTGCCCTTTATCATTGATGTCAATAACCATCATATAAAAATATACATCTCACCTTCCATCTCTCTCTTTAAGCACTCTCACAATAGGAAATTTCTCCACCTTTGATATAATGACAAAGTGTGAAAAAATAGCCATAAGGAATTTAAAATACCATAAGTAATAGAGGAAAATCTTAAAAATATTATAAAAACTCCCCCTTACCTTGAGCCTACCCCTTCTTATCTTGACACCTTCCTCTTGCTCCATGCCAACACTCTTTTCAATCAAGCACTACAACCAATGAATAAAGAACACACCAAAGAATTAAAATATAATATAACTTAAAAATAAACATTTGAGAGATACAAAACCTAATATTTATTATCTATTGAACCACTTGATCATCTTTATATCTCTATACACCAATAGGAATCACCATATAGGCTTACTAGCCTTCTTTCTCAAACCAACTTAAGGACCACCAAGAGAACTTCATACCACACACAAAATAAGAAAAATGTTATAAAAAAGCCTAATAACTCACCTTGAAATACTCATGTCTTACCCTTTTAGATAAACTAAACAAAAATCACATCTTCAAGACTAATCCTGTCTAGACTCCTTATACCCCTACTTAGAACTTGTAGAGCCCACAAATTTCAATAGACACATCCTAAAGACATAAAAATTCATATCCAGAGCACTTTAATATGCCCCCTCAATCACACCAATTTGAATCACCTAGCTCATCCTATGAAACATACTTCCTTCACAGACCTACTAGTCAATTACACATCCATATTGACAAAAATGTGAATAATTTTAAAACAAAAACCTTAAAATATCTATGAATCTTGATTTTATAACCTATTTAGCCAGTTAAAACTATTAATAATCCTCATATATCAACTCATAATTCAAACTACTTTTCTTGTAAAGCCTAAAATCATAAAAGCTCAAAACAAACAAGGTCAACATGACACCTTCCATTTAACATCCACCTCTAAAACTTCTTATATGCCTAGAGACAACCATTACATAATTTTGGACAAAGATTTGAGATTTCACATCTTTTGGAATCCATACATCCTATAACCCATTTTAGGACCTGCATACTCTTAAACACAATCTGGGAAACTTGAGAGTAAACAAAAATCTCTAATTTCACTTCAACATGCCTTAAGACCACAAAACCACCTAGATCATGCTAAAATAAGGTCAAAAAACCTTTTTATGAAAAAATATCATATTGACAAGTCACAAGTCCTCTTTTTCCACTTGAAATCCTTCAATTTAACCCTACAAACTGGCCATATACAACTATAACATCACTTTGAAATCACCACAACATCTATTCCATCTAGACATACCTAATCCAAGTGAAAAGCACTCATCTCTAAAATTATAGGAGGATATGAAGAACACCACAACAACACCATTTTCTCTAGTGAAAAGAGTCTCTTAAGAAGCATAGATAGAGACACCTTATTTCATTATGTCTTAGAATAATGTGAAACTAGGGATTGCCCATAATTCCTCATATTCATTATCCTCCTTGGTCATCTAATTCTTGTAGTTATTATTCTTATTCTTAGGCTTTAAGAGAAGCAACATGCTCATCCACTAAAACATTCTCCTTCTTTCTCATGATTGAATTTGCAATACATAGAAACAACATAGATTCATGACATACCTTTTCATCTGAATAAGATACCTTATAGTTTGGAACCTCATCACTAGGCACAAGCAACTGATTTACTCTCATGAAACATGCTAAAAAATAATAGGATGTTCACTTGGATCCATACTTTCCTCAAAACTAGTCTCAACTAATACCTTGGTGTTCTCTTTTAGCTTGGTCTCTTCATTCACAACATGAGTCGACAATGAGATCCCTTGGCACTTTTCAAATTTTGAGGCACTCTCCACCATATAAAATAGATTACTTGGACTTGTAGTCTCATCATGATTCATACTGACCACCTTTAGCTTCCATGAGTTGACTATCCTTCTTCTTTGCACTCTAGGAGCCTAATTAAACTAATTCTAACTTGTAGGCCTGTACTTGAAAAATATATCAATGTGACCTCTCTTTTTATAGTTGAAGCACATCATACCTTTATAAGAAGCTCATTTTATCTTAGCATATATGGATAAAATATTTTAATGTGTCTTGGTTCATAACAACTATAGCACTCAATATCTCTTGAAATAAACTAAGCTTTCCTTACCTTAAATGGTTAATGTTTTGCAAAGTGTCCAACATCATGATAGTTAAAACACTCAACCTTTATCACACATTTTAACTAATGACCCCCATCATAGTTCCATATAAATTCATTTGTAATAGGTCTTTAACATTATCTAGCTCTATGCCTAAACTAATTACAAGTATAGAAGTAACCATTGAAATTTTCATACCTTATGGCATTTGGTTGTTTGATCTATTTTGTATTCATTCTGCTATCACCTTCATTCCTTGACTAATGATTTATCTTTAAAGGCTGATCCACCTTTCTCTCATTGAAATTCATGTCAACCTGAGAAGTAACTTTAGGTTCTTCATTAAAAACCAATCAAAATCTATCATTATTTGACTTTTTAATCTTTAGGATATCATCCATATCATTATAAATTTTATCAAACTTGATAAATAACTGCACCTTG
Organism: Torreya grandis; assembly: GCA_037957365.1. Taxonomy (NCBI): domain Eukaryota; kingdom Viridiplantae; phylum Streptophyta; class Pinopsida; order Cupressales; family Taxaceae; genus Torreya; species Torreya grandis. Next base: position 915,551 of record JARHVA010005106.1, on the reverse strand, counting down.
ATTTTAATATTCTCTAACTTAGATCTCAATGACTCATTTTCAATTACATACCTTGAACATTCATCTTCTTTAGATTTTAGGCTTGTAGATAGGACTTATAATTCATAATTGAGATACTTTAATATATCTTCATGCTCCTTGGTGTCTTTATTTATTCTTGCCTCATACACACTAAATTATTCCTCATATTATTTGAGTTTATATATCATATTCTTATTGATTTGGTTTTCAATCTTCAGTTATTCAAGAGCATTCATCAATTTAGTCTCACAGTCCACCTTATCTTCATCATCATCTAAATCACTCCAAATATACTCCTTTTGATGTGGGAAACTACCTTCCTCATTGATGAAGAGGGACATATCTTCAATAGGACCATTATCTTCATGATCATACTCAGAGTCACTAACTTCACTCTCATCTGATGAGCTACAATATTATTTGGTATAAAGACCCTTCTTGTCCTTTAAGTACTTCTTCTGTCAAAACTTCTTAATATTTTTTTGATTTTATTAGTCCTAAATGATCTTTTACCATCATCATGACTTTGATCATGTTATTCATCATCATCCTTCTTATACTTATGAGGGTACTTATTAGCAAAATGTCTTACCTCTCCACAATTAAAGAATTTGAGGGGTAATTCACCCTTATACTTGCCTAAACCTATTTTTAATTTTATTGAAATCAAATAAATTAGTTCATGCATATATATATCAAAAATTTCATCATATTTAGATTTATTACATTGGAACTTCTTATTTGCATTCATCTCTATCTTTAATGTTACTTCTTGCTTTGGTGGTATATCATCATTCTTCCTCATCTCATAGGCAGTAAGAGTTTCATGTAATTGATCCATATTCAACTGAGTAAGATCATGAATTTATTCTATAGAAGATACTTTTAGATCAGAATTGAGGGATAGAGACCTTAATACCTTTTGAACTATAGTAGCCTCTTCAAGGTCCTCTCCAAGACCTCTGATAATGTTTAGAATCTCATCAACTCTCTATAGAAAGGATGCCATAGAATATTCTTCATTCATCTTGAGACTTTAAAATTGCCTTTTATGAGTCTAAAACTTATCAAGATTAACCTTTGAATCTCCTTCATAAATGCTATTCATTTTTTCCCATATCTCTATAACATATTTATAATGGATTGTCTTGGTGTATTCAATTTCTAAAAGACCACAAGAGATAGCATTCATTTCCTTGTAATTGTTCTCAAACAACTTCTTGTCTATAAAACTAGATGGAGGAGGATTAGGAGCAACATAAATATACACAATAGATTACCATACATCAAACCCTATGGATATAATGTATGTGCTCATTCTAGAACTTTAAAATGCATAATTAGATCCATTTAACATTGGTTCTTTATTAATATAGAAACCTCCATGATGACTATCCATATTTTACCTTATATCACCTTCAAGATGTCAAGCCTTTACCAAAGGAACTACTGTGATACCTTTTTTTAGAGGTATAATCATTGAGAGGGGGGGGGGGGTAAATCAGTGAGCCTCGATATTTCACTTTCAAATCCAATCCTTTCAAATTATTAGACAATCATCATATATCAACTTGATCAAGCAGCATTAAGAAGATAGAGCTCAATTATTTAATTCATACACAAGATCAAACTAATTTAATAGTTTGGGAATATTGGTGTATTATTCTTAATTTAGTTAAAAAGTTTAAGTAGTAAAACCAATAAATAAATATGCAATAATTAATATACTAATTTGTACATTTTGATTTGTAATTTTGACATTTATAAAAATATTAATACGATGGAAAAAATAATAAATAGCTATAAATTGGTTGATATGACTGAGATAGGGTTTGAGATTCACTAAGCAGGATTGGGACACTATCACAAACTGAGATCTAACCTTCAGTTTATGATTGGAAAAGAGAACTAAAAGTGGATAAGAGTGGTACCAACACTATAGTCCAACTTTGTCTCTATTTTCTTGAGGGTCTTATCTTTTTATGTTTGATTCGTTAGGACTATGTGACCTTATCCATGAAGTTTTGATAGCTAAAATTCTATAGATCTCCTTGTAGATCAAAATTTTTATTTAAACCATGTACTCCATTATACTTTGACCAATTTCTAGAATAAGAGGGGGATAAATGTGTGTAATATTCATTGAATGTGTATCCACACCCCTTATGTGGGCACGCTACCTACATACCAATAATCTGAAGAGGGATCAAGCCATATAGTTCTCCCACTTGATGTAATTTGTGCAATTGAGTGTATGAATATGAAAAATGCTAAACTAGATATACTTTAGGTGGCTAGAGATTGGTTTAAAGATTTGAATAATATTTTAAGTGTATTGGTTAGTTGTATGTAGAGAATAGGGAAGATTGATTGAGTAGCCTTGTTTGTATTCTTGCTTACTTATTGATATTTACCAACCCTTTCCAAATGATCTTTAAATGGGATTTTATAGGGATCTACTGGTCATGGATTGAATGTTCTCACATTAGGTAGACAAGGATAAAGATGGGGAAATGATATGAATTGACCATTAGGGCAAAAACTGCACTTGAATAGGAGCATCAAAAGCAGACAAGAGTGGTAGTTGTGATATTGTCCAAGTGTGGCACTATTGTCTTGAGCTAATAGGACTTGGGGGGATGGATTAGTCATGAGAAATGGGTCTAGCTCAGCTGGGATCATGTTTATAAGGCTACAAATGATTGAGAATTAGTTAAAAGATGCCTATGAGGGTAATGAGAGAAATAAAAAGGTACCTAAAGGTTGGGTGTCATTATCCATGCTCAAATTACTAGTTTTACATTTTATATGACTACATTTTCCCCCACTTTATTCTAATGATGTAGCAAAGTGAAATACTAGGATAAATTAAAAATAGAACGTGTACTTAAACTTACCTATAAGGGTGAACCTTATAAATCTATGTAATGTTGGATGTGCATAGATAACACACTATGAAGTGTAAATATACAAAAGAAAATAAAGAGTAGATCAGTTCTTACTAGATACACTATATCTAAAATAAGAATGTACAAATATATGTAAGATAAAGATGAAGATAAAGGAATGAATACACCTCACTGGGTATGTAGACCAATACAAAACCTATTTTAATATTGGATATGCTAGGTATATTAAGTATATTATACCAAGAGTGATATTGTGAATGGAGATGAGTGCTCAATTCCCTAAAAGTGGATCAAAAATGAAAATAATATCCATTTTGCTCTATCTTCACCCACTAAGTAAAGATAGGTTGTCATGCATGTGCTAATTGATGTTTGGACTATGTGTTTAAACCCTCTAAAAAGGTGGCTCAAGAATACAAAAGGATAGTTAATCCTTTGGCTCCATCAATGCCTCATGAATTAAATCTATGAATTGATACCATTATGAAATGGCTCTTGAAGCCCATGAATGCTCTATAATATAACAAAGTTGGAAAAGATAGATGAATGTATGCTAGAAACTAGGCTACTCTTGGTCACTCCAAAAGATGGAAAATAGGATTATATGAAAGAAACTTTGAAGATGGTACACAAGGATTTTATGAAAGCCACTCCAAAATGATGCCAACAACCTATATATGGAATAAATCATGCAATGACTGAGAATGCTTGGGTAATACAAAACTCAAAAAAAAAAATGTGTTATACACATTGCCCCCAATCACTAGTGTTTAAAACATGGATTTTGATATGGAAGTTATACCAACTATAATATCTAAAATTGGAAATTAAATCCATCATGTCATGCATGAGTCCCCCTATATCTATATTTTTTGAGCAAAAGTGTACTAAAAACTACTAATTTTAAACTAGTTTGATTGTGTAAAACTATAGTTGAACCTACTTTTTTTCCTACTTCTAAAAAGTCTTTTTTTCTTCTATTTGGATAGGAGCATAAAAAATGGATAGTAATGGTATTAATGTTATATTCCAATCTTGGTGCTATTTTTGTGTGATAAATCTGAGGACTATTATGATATTTTCACTATCTACCTATTCTATTCTGACTGGTTTGATATCTATTTTTTATTTTCTCTATTTTGAATGCTAATTTTTTTACCATTAGGAGTTGTCATCTCTATGACAAAACCCTTGTTTATTTCCCCCTCTTTTGAGGGTAGGAATGAAGACCTTACAATGACTTCCCTCAAAATAATTATCCCTATAAGTGTGTTATGCTATAAAGATACATGATATAGCAATGATAATCAATAAGATATTTAAAGATATAGCATGGTTTAGAATGAGAGATTATTATATCAATATGGGTATGCCTAGATAGATATAAAAATGTCTAGTTAGTTGTTAGTTGTTAGGTGTTATGGAGGGATGGAGCATGATGTCCATCATGACATCAAAGAAAGGAAGATAATGCATAATGTGGATCATGTCATTATAAACAATGAGAATAAAATAAGAAATAAGAACACAAGGCAAGAAGCAAGAAGTGTACAAGGGTGGCCAAGGGGACAAGAAATTAAGGGACATGGGCACAGGTCACTCAAAATAAAAGCAAGAATATAAGGCATGTTCAAATTCCACATACACATATACTTGAAACAAGCAAACTTGGCATGAAATCCACAATCACATAGAAGAGTACATGCAAGGGACATTGGAAAATGTCCAAAAGCACACACATGAATAGAAGTAAATGACATTGGCAACTACCCTAAGACACATATACAAGACAAATAGGAACTGGAAAATGTAATCATATCAAGCTATGCTAATCAAGAAAACAATAATGTAAATACTAGAATTATAATCACATATAACTAATCAAATCAAGCATTGAAAGTATGAAAGACATATTGGTACAAGATTAGGTATATGCTAAGAAATACACAAGCTATATATACTAGTGAGTGTTGATAAAGTAATCTATGTATGCTCGTAATTTATGTACATCAACATGATAACTAGAGTATGTGGTGTAGGAATGACATAACCTAGATGGTGTAGTTATGTCAAAGATGCCCTCAGTGGGTATGTATATCATTATATTTTTATATGTAGAATTAGGATTCCCCCTCAATGGGTAGAGTTAAGTAATCAAAGAGTTGGATGTCACTACACACACTCAAATAAGATCAAGTGAATCATGGTAATGTAGATAAATTTGACAAACAATAGCATAGAACAATAAATGTAAGTATAGAATGATAGTAGAAATGTACATCATGGATGATGCATATAATTGAAATATTTTGGTATTTTTGAATTATTTTCATGTTTTTGTATTTTGAAATATTTGATTTTCTTTGAATTTTTGAAATTTGAGCTATGTAAAATGAAGCATAAAACACTATGTATAGATAAAACTAAGGAGAAATGATACTAACTGATGAGTCATGGGAGATTCCCTATCATGGTGTCTTGTATCAAGGAGAGGAATCATGCATGATCATGAAGCATGATGGAAATGTTGAGACTATGGCTCTAAAAGTTGTATATGATATAAATGTTATTAAATATCTAAATAAAAAACTAAGTGTTGGGTCCCATATAAATTTGAGAAGTGGATGCAACTTTAGGTCTCTTATGGATCCGTCTGGTGGTAGGAGAATCTCTATAAACATGTGCTCTATGAGTAGATGCATGAGATCTCAATGATACTACCTTGGGTATAAACATTATAGCTAGAAGCTATCTATAATCCTAAATATATGGAGGTGTATGAACTCTTTGTGTTGGTGATGGATGACTTAATTATGTCTAAATCAGAATTGGATGATGAACTATAATTGGTGGCAAAACTGAAACTAGTGGAAAAATTAAAATGGGTTACAAACCTAAAACTAGTGGCAAAACTAAAACTACTGATTATGGAATAGTAGATGGATCTAAAGTGGGTAGTGGTAACTCATATGGAATTCCAAAAACTATAATAACCTAATTAGCATGAATTAATTTCACACATCTGTGAATTATATAAGGTATTGCTCAAAGTTTCTAAATCCAAGGTCGACCAAGTAGCATATCAAAAACCCATACATTAGGAACTATAGTGAATGTTATGGCTACATGTGTTAGATTAACCTATATATTAATTACTATCTCACCTAATTAACTTTGTATATACCCTCTGAATCTATTGATAACTATGTCTATTGGGGTAATATCCTACTCTAAATATCCCAAATTTTACAATAAGTCATAGTGCACATATTCACACTAGATCCATTATCTATGAGAACATTATGAATATGATGATTATGAATGTAAGCTCTAATAAAGAGTGCACGATAATCTAAGTCATCCGTGATGATCTCTTGCTCTAAGAAGGAGATGGAAGGTCTATATGGAACTCTAGAATTATATACACCAATCATGTTACTCAAAGGATGTGTCTCAACTAAAGGTGCCCTATATGTATCTGGTGGTGGATGTGCATGATATGCATGGTGAACCACTGACATGTCCCCTATCTCTTGTTTATAATGTTGTGAAAAGGGATCTGAGAATATTTTTAAATATTTATCCTATGTTTGTTTTACTTGAGGAAACTCAACTAAAGTGTCAAGATCAATACGATTTCCATCTATCAAATCTTATATCTTGTGTCTCAAACTAATGCATTTGTTTATTGTATGGCCTAGTGCCCTATGAAAATCATAAAATTCATGCTAATCATATCCCCGTGTAAGAGGATTTCTTGGGTCAACTTATCAAATAAGAGGGAGAGATATGATGTTACACTCCAATAGCTACTATAAAACTCTGGCTAGAGAAATTGGTAGATTCGTGAAGGTTCAATGAGGAGGTATTGATAAAAACACATGTTGAGGGGGCTCAAAATTTGTATTAACTCTCAGTTGATTCTAACTCTTGCTATCATTGACCTTTAATTTTTATGGGACTTTGTTATTACTCTTGTTTGTTATTTTTGAGATACTTGTGTACTTTAGTTTTCCCATTGAAATTAGTTTGACTTCTCTTTCCTTTAGTGTGTGACACAATTTAGTGAAGGAAGATAATATTTTAAATATAATTGATTCATGTAAATTCTGTAGGATAATCTATTTAAAAATATCTTGCAACTCTTGATCTGACATGGGGATAGTCATCCTAGCCAAAATAGTCTTATATTAGAGAACATAATCTATGAGATACACATTTGACCTTTGTTTTTGTTGTGAAACATGGGTATATGAAACCTTATCACCAATGTTAATGTGGAGATGAGCTAGGAACATGTCAGCTAGATGATTGAATACATTGACTAACTAATTTTTTCAACTATAGAACTGTTGTAAAGCATAATCCTTTAGGCTCCATAAAAATAGTTTGGTAAGTAGCCAATAATTTGGTACATAGTCCAAACATACTACGTAAAAATATCTCAAATGTGTCTCTTGATCATGTTTTCCATCATATAGATCAATCTTGAGTTGAACAAAACCTTTTGGTAAGGGTGTAGAAGTAATGTGACATGCCAATGGTGTATATAATAGAGAAAAATAATCTAGAGCTTGTGTAGGTCTAGAATCACCTTGATCAAGATGTATCACCTTAGATTGAAGATATCTTATCTCTTTCACAAGGACTACCACATTATGAGACAAAGATGTACTAACTATAGCTAGTGGTATTGAGGTAGGTTGGGATGCTATATGGGGTTGTTGAGACATAGTTACCCTGTAGTGTCATTTGTAACTGGTTTCCCATTGCTTTGGGAAGATTGACCATTGTTCACTATTTTTTTCTCTTCTTGTTGTATTTTAAACATGTCATCTTGAATTTCAAGGTGTTTATTTAAGAGTTCTTGTAGTTCCCTTTTATTAGTTTCATCAAAACTAGTATATTGGACCATTTTTAAGTTGGAAAACAATTTGATATTTTATTGAATTTTTTACAATAATTTGTAATAGACAAAGTGATAAAAAATGAAAGTATTGAATATAGGAAATGTAAAGTCCTAAAAATAGTTATCTAAAAATTGCATAAAAAGGATATGAAACTAACAAACATGTAAGGTGATACCTCAAGATGAAATGAGATATAGTATATTCAATTAGGTTTTTGAAAAATAATTATTTTGGAAATTAATATGAAATTTTGAAATTTAAAGTGAATTTTTAAGTTATATATCTAAGTAAAAAAACATAAATTTATTGGAAAATTTGTGATTTAAAGTGACCTAAAAGATGCAACTAGGGTTTTAATTTTTTTTTTTGAAAATTAATATTTAATTTTGAAATTTGGAGTGAATTTTTTATTTTAATATCCTAGTAAAAAATCATAAAATTATGGTAAAATTAATATAAAAATACTAAGACCTAGTATGGATAACTAAGATTTGAAAGAAAATTATTTTAAAATTACTACAAAATATTAAAATTTAATGATAATTTATGATTTTATTATGCATATAAAAGATAATAAAAATATAGGAAAAAATTAGAAATAAATTTACCCTAGGGTTTTTAGGGTTTTTATGTGCAAACAAAGTAAGTCAAGTTCACCAAATGATTTAATAGTTTTGAGAATATTGGTGTATTATTCCTAATTTAGTCAAAGGGAATAAGTAGTAAAATTAGTAAATAAATATGTAATAATTAAGATATTGGTTTTTATAATTTGATTTTCAATTTTCAATTTTCTAAAAATAGTAATAATATGGAGAAAATAAGGCTTAGTTGGAAACGAGTTGATATGACTGAGATAGGGTCTAAGATTCACTAAGCAAGACTAAGACACTATCACAAACTTAGATATGACCTTCATTTTATGATTGGATAAGACCACTAAAATTATATAGGAGTGGCATAAATTTTGTAATCCACATCTACCATTATTGACCTAAGGCTGTTAGCTTTTTGGGTTTTGTTTGCCAGGATTATGTGACCCTATCCATGAAGTTTTGATAGCTAGAAGTCTATGGAGCCCCTTGTAGAGCAAATTTTCTCTTCAAACCCTATACTCCATTATTCTTTGACAAATTTACATAAAGAGGGGGGATTATTGTGTGTAACATTTACTAAACGTGTATCCACACCCCTTGTGTGGGCACACTTCCTATATACAAAAACTCTGAAGAGGGATCAAGATATATGTAGTTTTGCCACTTAATGTGCTTCATGCAACTAAGTATATTAATATGAAAAATGCTAAAATAGATGTACTTGAGGTGGCTAGAGACTAGTATATAGATTTGAATAAGATTGTAAGTATATTAGTTGGTTGTATGCAAAGAATAGGGAAGATTGCTTGATTATTCTTGTTTGTATTCTTCCTTGTTTAGTGATATTTGATAACCCTTTTCAAATGATCCTTGAATGGGTTTTTATAAGGATCTATTGGTCATGGATTGAATGTGCTTACATTAGGATAACAAGAATAAGGATGGGGAACTAAAAATAATTGACTATTGGGTCCAAAATTTCACTTAGACAAGAGTGTTAGAAGAAGACAAGAGTGACACTTACATTATTGTCCAAGTGTGGCACTATTGTCCTGAGTTGACGGGAGCTAGGGGATGGATTAGTCATGGAAAAAGGGGTCCAGATCAGTTATGATCAAGTTTGGAAGGCTATGGATGATTGGGAATTAGTGAAAATATTCCTATGAGGGTCATGAGTGAAAGAAAAAGGGACCTAAGGGTTAGGTGTCATTTTCCATGCTTAAGTTACTAATTTTTGTATTTTATATGACTACACAAACATAAAACACATAGTTCCTATGATAAACCCTCATGGGGAATAAAATCCACTCTCAAGTTTGCAAAACATGGATCGCTTGTCCTATAATAGATTAAAAAAAGAGACTGGTCAACTCCTTTAGAGCAAAAAACCTTGATCAAATCCTTTAGACCAAAGGCCTTTAGTGAAACACCTATTTCACAATGATCAACTTCCCCTCAAGAAGATGAACTCCTTTAGACCCTCATTTAATGTGAAAACCTCCACCTTATAACTGATGTCTTTAACACTTGATTATGTATCTATGATTATCTAACCCCTACACAAATTCTCTCTCTATCTCATATAGGCCTCTCACATATGCATGCCATAATCTCTCTCTTTATTCACTCAAACTATCCTCATATGCACATTCAAACCTCTTCTCATATATTCAAACTACAAGATAACTATTTGGATATAATAAATATGACCTATAAGTCATACACATAGTCATTAATATAATCTTCTCATTAACTCATCAACTAGGCACTCTACCTCTCCTTCACTCTACAATTCTCACATACACCTTTCATTACTCTCACAAAGTTTTACTCACAAGTGTAGAAAAACAACACATTTGGTTTCACCATTTATAGAGAAATAATTAATTAAAAATATCACAATATTTCCTATTGGCCTTAGAACATGCCTTCACCTATAAGGCATCTAACATGGGTCACACTTAATCACAACATACTTTCAAATAATCCCAAGTCACCTTTTAGGTCCTATGAAGACCTATTCACCTCTTTGACACTTATTCAAGAAAAATAAGAACATAGGACCATTTAAAAATTCATGGAACCATTTAAAAAAACCTATGTCCTCCTTAATTTTCATAAATATTCATATTACCCTTCTACTTAAGCACAATTCATTTAAACAACATTCTGTGCACATAATCACCATTAATGAATACATCGTTGACTTCTAAATCTTTGTTTATACTACATATGATTGTTAAAACCTTCATAATGATTTTTTTTTTTATTATAATGGAATATAAAACATGATATAATAGATAATTCATCATTAAACATTGAAACAACATCAGAACGAGTTGAATTACCCTTCTTGGGTTACTTGCAAAATGTAGCCAAACACATAGTCAGTGTTGGAGCTCAATATCTTTGTCTGTACATACATTCAGACCTTAAAAATTATTTTTCCATATGTTCCTTGGATTCATATAAAAATTATATTTTTACACCATTTTCAAATTCTACATAGATATAAATTTATGGCTCAAAAACTAGACACTAGTATTTTCTTTGTTAAATTCAAATATTGGAATTCAAACGGTCATAGTTAAACATCTAACACTATGCTCATATCTTATGTCCTAAATAATTTAGATAAATCATGAACCATAGATATTATTTTATGTATCTATAAATTTAATTATTGGTTTACCAATTCCAAAATCTAATCCTTGAACATGTTGACCTCTTCTCATGCAATCTTGTAATATTAACTCATCGCACACCATCGATCTCTGCAAATCAATTAGGTATTTATGTTATAGCGCTCACCATTTGATATTTATCAAAACCCATATTATATTTAAAATTTTAATACTAACATGAATTATAATAAATTATACTATTAAACATTATACACTTATTACCATCTCTTAAGACATACCATTAGATAAAAACTATTTGATCACCTGCACACTATTGGATCTTAGAAGATCGATCTTTATCTCTATTAACCAATGAACAATTTAAAAACTTTAAACTCTTTGAATTTATACACACCGTATATATTAATTTTATGATTACATTTTAACCATTTTATTTTCATTTTGTCCTCATATTTATCTTCATGCAAAATAGACTAAGTATAGGAACCATTACAATCTACCTGGAAGGCCAACTTTGCACTTCCATATATTTTGCTCCACCCAAGTGCATGTTCTAAAATTTAGACCATATGATATAATAACATATAATAATACAAAAATTTATTCATTGTATCCTGAAACCTTCACATACATGATATATAATTACATCAAAATGCACCCATAGATTTATCTATTCACACAGCTAACTATGTCAAGAACTATTTGGAAAGACCAAATTTACACATGCATAGATTTTATTTCACTTCATAACTTGATATAAAATTTATAAAAAATAAAATAGGAACAAAAACTAAAAAACCCATATGATAACCTTTTCTTTAAATGTCCACACACAAGAGATATGCCACTATAAAAATGCCTACTCAGCTTTTATTACCATGTAAATTTGACTATGGGAAAACAATGTCAAAATGCCTAAGAGCTAAACTTTATACTTGAATATATTTTATCATGATTAATTGATTAAATTGAGACTTTATTCATATAAAATAGGGACTAATGTGATCACAACCATATGACCAACTCCCCCTGACTCATCCACACGTAGTAATTATGATGTCATCAAACTACCTACTCATTATTTTTTCCATTGGACCCAAAAAGTCTATATGAGAACAATGATGAACAAATTAATTACAATAATTAAAAAATATATAAAATAATACTTAACCACTAATAATACCCTTTTCACATGATCAATAATTCATACTCATCCCTAATCATCTCAAACCATGCAAAAACTAAAGATCAACCAAGCATCCTTCAAGCATACTAGGACAAACACATTACACACTTTGTCATTATCACTTAGACTATCAAGGTACTTAATACACTCACTAGGATACCTTAATTTCATCACCATGACATAATTTATAACTCTCCAACAAGATATTCTAGCTCTGGAGATGCCTAGTATGATTTTGAAGATGCCTAATTTGGCTCTTGAGATCACAAAACCAGATTCATATATTTTCAATTTTTTTGTATAAGATTATTATTGTTGCCTAAAAAATACACACACTCATTTTATAAATTCAAATAAGGACCAAATATCATTAATAATCCTTATTTTATGTCCTATAAGTCTTGAAAATCCATGACATGAATTTTGACATGTATAAGTCTAAGGCTGATTTTAAAATTCTGAGTCCAAATTGTAGAATTCTAAATGAAAGACAATCAAAGCATGGGAATTATTTGTGATTTATATTTTAACCTTGGATTCTCATAGTTTACCAAATTTGACCTTATTGTTTTATTAGATAATAGAGCTAACATATGGTGTTTTATTTTATATTAGTTTTTCATGTACACATGTGTATTGTCAAAGAAGTGTAGATTATATATGTTTAGAGACCCTAGAACGTTATGAATCCTTGAGTTATTATAACCCTTAGATCATGATATATGGAAATATCATGCCCATTTTTAATCCTTAAGATTTTAAAAATATTTAATGTTCTAAAACTCTGAGTTCTAAGATTAAGGCAGGGTAATTTTTAGTTGTTATTCTTAGTTAATTCTTGAATATTTTGGTTTTAGAAATTGAAATTTGTCTATTTTAGGGGGTGGTGAACAATGTGGATTTGCCTAAATTATATGGTTGTAAGTTAGTTTTCTATGCCAACTTGTCTACTATTTAAAATAAATTTCACACATATAAATATATATTTCCACTCTATTAAATTAAATATAAGCTTATTCACCATTATAAGTAAATAAACATCCACCCATATACTCATAATGAAAAATTTAATTAGTAGGAAAGGGATGAAGGAAGTATCAAGTGGTAATGTTGAATGAAAGTATGTTAATAAGTGACACCAATGCTATCAAATGACACCAATGATATAAAATGATAAAAATGTTATTGAATGATAGTAATGTTCATTCAATAGTAATGCTACTAGATAGTGGAAAGACTATCAAATTAAACTAATGCTATCATTTAATATAAATATCTATCATTTGATATCAATTTTTTCAAATGATAACATTGATATCGAGAGCTAACATTACTATCAAATAATAAAATTGTTATTTTTTGATAGTATTACTATCAAATGATAACATTATTATCATTAAACAACATTTCTATAATATGGTAGCATAGTTGTCATTCAATAGCATTGCTATTATTTTCCATAAACTATGTTGTTTGGCAATGAAGAGGTGTGATCCATAGAAAAATAAGGCATATTCCATCTAAAGGTTTTCTATATAGTTTCATGTCCATCTAGATTTTGTGTCATATTATGATCCACCTACCCATTCACCTTCCAACCTAAACACCATCTATAAACATTTTCCAAACATTTGGAACACATACTTAGAGATTCACCAAAATAAACCAAGTTAGTTTATATGTGGGACACTAAAATTTACCTTGGATCAAGGTAAGTGGCATAATCACACTATCAAATGAAATTAATTTTATCATTTAATATAATATATATCATCTGATAGTAATGTTTTCAAATGATAGCATTGTTATCGAGTGATAACATTGCTATCAAATGACAACATTGTTGTCAAATTATAGCATTGATATCAAATGATAACATTTCTATCAAAAAATAGCATTATTTTCACTAGACAAAACTGATATATGATGGTAGAATAATTTTCATTTAATAGCATTACTATCATTTGACATAAACTATGTTGTTTGGTAGTGAAGAGGTGTGATCCATAGAAAAATAAGGCATAGTCCATCTAATGGTTTTCTATATAGTCACATGCATGTCTAACTTTTGTGCCCTATTATGATCTACATGACCATTCACCTTCTCACCTAAACACCATTTATTAAAATTCACCAAACTTTTGAAACACATAATTATAGATTCACAAAAAAAACCAATTTAGTTTATATATGGGCCAATAAAATTTACCTTGGATCAAGGTAAGTGGCATCATCACATTGATTGAAACTCACCACAGTTAAATAAAATTCATAAACCTATAGGTAGTTGATTTATTACAAGATGACCATGTGGAAACACCACATTGACCTAGGACAAAGTTGGTTTCATAAAAATTCTAATTCTTCTAAATATATACAACCTAAGATCAGAAACATGGTGTAATATTGTATACTCAAAACTTGAAAGACCAAGGCATGTCTAATATATTTTAAGTTTATGTATCCTTGACATTGGGATGGGTGTCACAATACCATTCATTTGGATTACTTTGAAATATGTATAAAGTAAATAGATGCACAAAACTAATTACCTAAGTCTCTGAACCCATGTTCCCCTAATATCATGGAACGTGTTGACATCTAGGTCACCTATATCCCTCCAAAAGATGTTCATAGTTAGAAGATTCAAAATAGCTATGGAGTCTTGAGATTACTCCACATGGCTCAAACTCATTACCTCATATCACACAAAGAATATAAATTAATATTTTAAGGCTAAGGAACCTATTATCTATCTAAATATCACCCTACTTCAAGGCTTGATAGATTTAATTCTTGAACCTTCACACTTAGACTAACATTGGAATGATCTAAGGTGTGGGACACCTAAACTCAGACTAGACCTCTATATTTTGATGAGGCTATCTCCTCTAATGTATCGGTTTGCACTACTTACTAAGCTACTCATTATTGGGATGAAAAGGGGAAGAAGGAAACTTAAAGGGAAATCTTATTTTATTATTGGTGATACACCTATATTGTTGGTTCATCCACTCTATTTGAGCTTTAAAAACACTGAACAGAAAAGTAACGAAGTCCAAATATCTCCTATGCATCAATATTACATGAGGAGGTTTTATTTGGTGATCAAAGCTTGAGTGAAATTATGGAATATCCCTGATTCAAGGAACTAACATACCATTTATATCCATTGTAATCTTAGCCAAAAGACATCAAACATTGAACATGACCTACATAATCTAACAAACTAGTAACTAGGTAAGAGTCAAGAGTTGATAAGGGATAAATCTATACCAAATATGAAAATAAACTAAAATATATACACTATACCAGCATAATGAAATATAAAATAGTCATTTTATTTATCTCTAAAAGGTTACAAAACTCAATCTTGGTAGAGTCTAGTCATGCCAAGAGAGGGATAGATCCTCTAAAAAATGGCTAAAAAGCCTATATATATATATAAAATAGCATAAAAATATCCAAGATTTTGGCATTTTAAAATATAAGAGGAAGTCAACTCCATATTAACTCTAGTCTAACTTTAATTACTAAATGATAACAATGTCTTGAATCAATAACCCTTTATCCTCGTATCTTGCATGAAGCTCTTCTTTGGCATTAAAAAAGTGGTGGGACCATTTTTACAAGTCAATATACTTCCTTGAATTATTATATGCCAACTTGGATGCCTTAACTCAAGCTTAAATCTGAGTTGGAAGTACTTGAAAGCCCTTAGTTGCATGATAACCATGAAATGTGCATGATCTTGTTAAAAGTCAACTAAATCTCAAGACTAGTTTACTCCACTAAAATTTGAATTAAATGGCACCTTAAGGATGAAAATGTGCATGAAAATCCATGTTAATATTATATATTTAACATTGAAACTCCATGTAAGCTCCTTTAATAGCCATCCAATGCCAAATTCAAACTTGACTATTTGACCAATTAGGCCAATTAGGCCAAATAGGCATATTATCCTATCACTGTACTTGGAATCCATGGAAGCTAAAATAATACACCATAAAACCTAAAAAATATAGTGGTATTAGACTTGGAAACACAATTATCATCATAAGATATGTGATTTTGATGAGAAAATTATTGCCATTCACTCAATAGGGTTGACTAGGCCCACTTCGCCCCATTTTCCTATAGACTGGCCATTTATATTGAGTTTTTAGGAATTAATATAGTAATATTTATTACCAAATTATGATTTTATGATGAATAAAAAGTCTCACGATTCAAACTCCATTGATTAGATCCCATTGAACCACCCTGTACTTCATGTTCCATGTTTTTTCCCATAAAAACATGATTTTATCCTTATATGTATATATGCATACATTAAATTTGTATTTATATAATCCTATAATATTTTAATTTATTTTTTAATAGTTTTCTATTTGATCCATGGTGTTTAGATGGCAATAAAGTCAACTTTTTACAAAACTAGTTTTTTGAGGGTTTGGGAAGGTTTTAATGCTAGATCTTCAAAATGATTATTCATGAAGTAATGACCTCAAAATAAAATAATATTAAAATTTATTTGTATTATATTTACCCCCTAACGCCCCTAAAATTATTGTTTTCCCATGCAAAAGGTATGCAAAGTTATCATGTGGAAGAAATCTTCCTGTAAGGTTTTGCTTACATTTTCGGATGCCTACACTCTTAAATTTTTTTCATAAATAAAATCCCTTAAAATGACATAAATTTTTCATTAATTATAATTTAATAATTTTTCCCAAAACATACTAATATAATTTGTCCAAAATCCTTAGGTGGTGAAAGATAAGAGCATCTGAACAAGAGGCTTGGAAGGATGTCTAGAACTACAAAAAATAAAACTCTTTGTGAAGATTAAAATGAATATTCCAAAAATTATAAATGCCTAAAAAAATAATTATGGGGTATTTACCATTTTATCAAAATACTTTTAATGTATCTTTTTACTTTAAAAGTAAAAAAATGCCTTTTTGGCCTATATGCTTATTTGCTCGTAAAAGCCTAAATGAGCATGGTTTGAATATAATTTGGAGTTTTTACACTCTTTAAAGGTCTTATTATGATTTTAAAAAAATCATAAAATACTTTATAAACTCTCACCTAGTCTTAGCAACCTCTGTGACATCCCAAAACACTACCTACTCCAATGGTGGCCTCAAATAGACATGTTGATGACTATGACAAAATAATGAGTAATTAAACTTTTCCAATGTCATTCAAACTTTTATATATTATTCCTGAACTCATGATTATAATACACACCAAATTTGGACTCAAAAATTCACCTATAGATGCCAAAAACCTCAAATTTCCTAAAATAATGTTCTTTTTACATGGACTGTGAGCATCCCTGATTATATTTTCATGTTTTTGGAGCTTATTTCATTATATTTGGAGTTTTTCAAGGTAAAATTCATCCTTAATTATCTAAATGTTCCTGTAAATATTTTTAAAACATCATCCACACATCTTTTATGCATGCTTTGACCTTAAAACAAAGTAATTAGGTCTGTCATGACTGTGTATATACTAATGTAAGTGGATATTGATTAGGTTTGGACATGTTTAGTGGTTATTAAATCCTATATATATGATTATAAATATTAAATTGAAATTTTTTATGCATCTCTTTGTAGCCATTTGACTCCTTAATGCAAGTTTTTAGGCCTCCTAGTTGATCCTTTTCATACATCCTTGTATTATAACAAGTACTTTCACATTATAACCATGGAAATGATTAAGTATCTAGATAGGGTATTGATAATGTTAACTTATCATTTATTTTATTATAATAATCCATCCCAAACCACCTTCTAACCAATAGATACCTTAAGTTATGCCTGCAAGTAGAAGACTATGAGGGGCTACTATGGTTGTAGGTGCTGATCATTTGCCTTGATTATTCCCTTTAATGACCATTATGAGGTTTCATGACTTACCATGGAAATGATGATGAATTTAAAATAATACATTCATTTTGAAGTGGCTAACAAACCCTTTTCATACACTTGAATCATTAATGACCTTTTGACTGTGACATCTTCTTGATGACTATAAATGTGTACAAATGGTGTCAAGGTGTGAAGGTACTAGGAGAATTTGAATACATCACCAAGTGAATTTTTATTGAAATAACTATCAAGATGACCTTTCTAATGAAAAAAATTCATGAAGTGGTTCCACTGTGGAAACCTCCCTTCAAAACCTCACTTGACCCTCCTAGTTGTAGATGGCTCCTTGAGTGGCTATAGGTTAATTGATTGAGCTAATTATAGGTCATTTATCCTCTTAAATAATTGAAACCTAACATGAATTATTGTTAATTCATGACATTATTTTAATATTACTAGTATGAAAACCCTTATAATGATCACCTCTCTCTTATAAACTTACTTTCATACCTATTTGAACTTTATAAGCCCTGTGTACTAAGGCTATAGGTAACCTTCATGAATTTTGAAGTGAAATGATTTTGATAAAATCATGTTATTATTAAGTGAAGTTGGTATTAAGAAACAAATCCACTTATAATATTTAATTTCTACCTTTCTTATCCCTTGCAGCCTCCTTTGATACTTGTAACCCTCAACACTATGATTATATAAGCTTGTAAGTGAAGATAGTTATCTTGAAATGAAAATAATTTGGTATCCATCATGTAAATATCCTTGTATTCTTCATTAACCTTATACATATCATGAAAACATATCATATGTTTGAAAACAGTCTCTTTCCACCCTATCTTGATGGTGTTTAAGCTTGATTATATGAAAAAATAGCTATAAGTGATCACTTTTCCCATTAAGCCCTTCCTTAGAAGCTTGAAAATGTATTTTTACTCTTGATAATTCATGAGATGTGTATACTTGACTTCCCCTTTATATTAAAACTATACTCTTTGCTTCTAAAAGCCTTTCTTAGTGTAGGTGCATCTTGAGAAGGCATAGGCCTATAGGTGTACCCTAGGGAACTCTAGGTTCTTCTTTGAGTACATTTATAAGATATTGTGACTGTCCTTATGACATGATGATGAATTTTGATATATCAAAAACCTTTTAAGAAGGCCAAAACTCATTTAAACATCTTTATCTACTATTTTCATTCATTGATACTTTACAACCAATACTTGATGTTTTTAGCCTACTATAGGCCTCATTTCCTGACTGTAAGTGATGCCTACTTGATGTAGGTATCCTCTTATTCATGCTATGATAAAATCCTTTACTTCGATTCCTTTCATGATTATGATGTATTGATCATAATAGACCTTCAATAAGGTCTTATCTCATTTTGAATCCTCATTGTACATTAATGACATCACCCTGACTATGTGACCTTACTATAAATGTTCTTTTGACTGGGTTATGACGTTTTTAATGTGATTTTCCTCCCTTTTATGAGTATGGTGACATCCATTTATTTCTCTCTTGATGTTAACATGTAATTTAGATGGTATGAGGGTGGTATGACATGGAAATTTGGATGCAAACAATATGGAGGGTGGGAGAAAAGGCTAAACATAGTGGAAGATATAGTGATAAGATAATGGTATGGGGTGAGTGAGGTGGAGGTGGGAAACAAGCATTTGGAATAATGTTAAACCAAAGGTGAGGATTCAAATTCCATAATTAAATCATGACCATCACACCACATCACATTTTATGCCATTGGATGAGGGGAAGAGAGCAAAATTCAAACCTTGTTTTTTGTAAAAGTCTTAAAATTTGTAAAGAAACCTTAAAATATGCTAATCTAGCCCTTCTAGAAGCTTTAAAACATTAATATAGGCCAATAAAAAAATATTTTGGAGAAATTATTGAGAAACCTGATATCAAACATGAAAACATGATTCAAACCCTTGAGAACATGAATTCAAGGAAAATTGAGGCTGCCTCATTCTCCCATGACCATACAACCTCTTTTTGTAAGTATGTTATACTATAAATTTAACTGGATATGTTTATGAGCTCTATTGGACCCTAAAATTCATGAATAATATCTTTTTAGTCTATGGAGAGGTAGATTAAGTCTCTGATATTTTGTAACAACTTGAATTTTCTTGAAACTTTACCTAGGTGAGGAGAAAATGAAGAAAACTGGTTGCCTTACTAGTTTTAGGGCTGGAAAAAGTGGCATGTCTTTAACTAGATGGTTCATGATCCTAGATAAGATAATTGAGGAACCACTTATTCCATAAATAATCCATTTGAGTCTAGTTTCTTCACCCAAAAGTTTAGACTTGTACTCTCCTCCAAACCATACCATGAAAAAACCTACAAGTAGGTCAATTTGTGCAAACAAAGAAAACACTTGAAATGGAACGCTTTTGGGCATATATCTCTTCCAAGATCCATTAAAATCATACTAAATCTTTTTTATGACCTTAAATTGACCTCCCCTTCCCTTCGTGTATGGAATCCATATGAAATTGGTACTATTGCTTATAAAATGAAGGAAAAGAGCCTTATTTTGGGTTTTAAAATGTAACTAAGCCTTCGACCATTTGAAAAATAAGTCTTTAGAAGATAAACATGCCACATCATACAAAAATAGACTTTTTCAACCTTATTTTTTATGTTCTAAAATGGTAATTTGGCATGTGTGGGGGTAATTTGGGGCCTTTTTGGAGTAAAAATCATATTAAAACACCTTTCAAAGTTATGAAAATTTAAAATAAAACCAAAATCATATATTTGAATATTATTAAAGACAAATTAGATATTTTAATGACATTTTTGTTTTCAATTTTGACATTTTTACTAGAATTTTCTACTTAAGGCCAAAATTTATCAGTTTGGCTAGTTGTAAAGCACTATTGACTATATATTGGAAAGTTTCATATTATGGGGTAGTAATTTGGCCTTGATAGGTAAAATTAATAATAGAACCTAGGTAAATGAGATGAAATAAAGTGTCTCAATCAATGAAATATGTATTTGGAATCCAAATAGAGTCTTTGACAACTAAGCAAAGGTCAATAAGTGAGAAAACAACTATATCTTAAAGTGATTATTGTGCATGTAAATTTAATGAAAAGTTTCCATATAGGAAGAGATAACCTATCATATATTATTGAAAAATTTAAATCAAAACAAGATCAAAACCAAAAAAATTTATTCATATTGATGTCAAATGAATTTTGCATTCGAGACTCAGAATTTGGAAATATATGCAAAATTAAGGAAATGTCAAATCACTTTGCCATTAATTTGCATGTTTAATATTGTGATTTTAATCTCTTAATTAGCTTAAATCCATAGTTTTATTAGTGAATTTTCAAGTACTTATAATTAGTATATAAATTAAATACAAATTCCAATATTACAAAATGGTTATCCAAAATTATAACACAATAAAGCCCCTTGTTCATATTGGTAGCATTAAATATACAAAATCTATGTTTGAAAAGGGTTCCCTTGATTTCAATTTTCCCTATTATTTAGATATTTTGAATGTGATGGAGGCCATAACACCATATTACTCATATGATCTTATATATCAAGAGGAATGAAAATATATTGATGACCTAATTCTAATAAAGAACATGGGATTACATAATGCAACTGTAAAACATGAGTCATTAGGGTGGTCCACAAAACTCATGGGGAACCATGGGAGCCATAAACTAAATCTATAACTAATATAATTTCTAATGACTATTATTTTTTATATGTTTATATATTTACAAATGAAATCACCAAAATTTATGAGGATGTTCATCCTTAGGTGCATCAGACCATTTATGGGACCTAGATGCCCAATATATTTAACATATAATAAGGAACATCTCTAAAATGGCCTATTATTAGTACTAACTTGATTGTAACATTATCATAATTGAAGGGACCAAATCAGACCCTTTATATTTTACATGCCACATCTCAAATAAGGTGGTACAATAAGAGATTGCACATTAGTTATATAATAGTGTGTATGAGGATATTAACATCAAGCATTAGGCTTATTATCATAACACTCACCTAAACATTAGGTAGATTTAGTTTAAATTAATGGAAAACTTCAATCAAGTGGTAAATTTTAAGGCGTATTATAACTTTAAGGTTACCTAATATGTATAATGGGAATAAAGGGAAAGAGTTAGAAATTATCTTAAGTTTCAAAAGGAAATAAACTGGGTGACATTAGGTATGGTCACTAGGAATATGAGCATGATGCCATCTTTTTAAATGCTTCACATTATTGTTAAGTTTATACCTATATGATAGATAATGATATGTTAATGATCATTTCTCATGTTATCCAATATGATCTTGAAATTACTAAGGAGTGGGAAAATGAAATAATGAAAGAATCATAAAAGTCTAGGAGTCATTAGTGTCTTCAACCAAAGTCTCATAGCTCAACTGAATAGGATTATCTTACCTCTCTCACTCAAGAAGAGACTAATTTATCAAAGTGATATCCTATAAGTCAAAAGGAGGAGAATATTTAGATTATGAAGGATATTATCAAAGGTATCCCTCATCCTCATCTAATCTCCACTCATATAGTTGATACCATTTTTTTTAGAATAACTATAGTTGTGAGGAATTTTCCTCCTCCATATGCATAACAAAGACATTTTATTGGGAACCTATGGCCCCACTTGCTATAGTCACAAAGTTAAGTCTCACAAAAATTATACATATTTTTTTGATCTCTTCCATCTACACCCATTCCCCTCAATCACCTATAATGAGTTCATCTCCACCAAATACAACAAGTGAGTGGATATCTCCTCAATTATTTCCTACTATGTTATTTTCCTATTCATCTAATCTTTCCTC